>MU223423.1:4994322-5043868 GCA_018584345.1 Thuja plicata
AAGAGGTATGTCCTTTCTTATAAATAATAATGAATAGACATGTCCCATGAAGGGACATGTCTCTCCTATCCTCATTCCCAATATAAATGAAAGAGAGATTGTTGCATTTGGAAACACATACAACATAGAGTGTTATTACATTTGCAGCTATCCTAAAAACTTAACAATAAATGTCTTAACAAGTCATCTAACAAGATCATTGAAAGTTCAAATGTAATAATAGATGAATTTGTAGAAAAGAATGATAAGGAAACTAGAAAAGAACCAAAATACTACAACAGGTTTGTTTACAATGACGAACCTGACACTCTACCTGAGCAATAGTGTATCTCTCCCAAGAAACAGAACATTGCAACCGAGCATCAGGTTGCAATTGCCAAAAATTAGGAAAATACTCAAGATGATGCACCAAGTGATGGAGATCAGAACAAAGGTCAAGAAGATAATTAGAATGATGGAAAAAAAGTTGAACCAAAACTTTCCAAGTATGTCAAAAGACATCATCCATAGGATCAAATCTTAGGAGACAAGAAGGCTGCAATGAGAACAAGAAGTAAGTCACTAAACACTAGATGTTTACTTTGTGATTTTGAGCCTAAATCTGTCAATAGTGCACTTGAAAATGAAGAATGGGTTAATGCTATGAATGAATAAATAGAACAGATTGAGAAGAATAGTACATGGACACTAGGACTGATACCAGATGATGAGAATGTCATCGGTGCCAAATAGATATTCAGAAACAAGCTGAATGAGAATAGAGAAGTCACAAGAAACAAAGAAAGATTAGTATGCAAGGGGTATGCACAACAAGAAGGTATTGATTATGGTGAAACCTTTGCACCCGTTTCTAGACTAGAAGGAGTTAGAATCTTACTTGCTTATGCTACATTCAAAAGATTCAAGGTATACCTGATGGATGTCAAATCTGCATTCCTAAATGGAATACTGGAAGAAGAGGCATACATTGAACAACTAGAAGGGTTTGTTGATCTAGACAAGAGAAACATGGTATGTAGACTACAGAAAGCCTTGTATGTATTGAAATAAGCACCGGGAGCCTAGTATGAAAGACTTCATTCCTATCTCATTAGTATTGAATTTGTAAGAATAAGTGAAAATAGCAATCTGTACTTAAAATACGATATTGATGGTAATATTCTGATTGCTAAAATATTTGTTGATGATATCATTTTTGGGGGAAATGAAATTTTATGCAAATCCTTTGCTAATGAAATGAGAAAAGAGTTTGAAATGTCTATGTTTGGGTAGATCAAATTATTTCTTGGTCTACAGATTCTTCAACAAGATGCAGGCATATGTATCACTCAGTCCAAATACATTAACGAAGTGTTGAATATATTCAAGATGGAAGATTCCAAACCAGTTGGAACACCTATGGCTACCAGATGTAAGCTGACAAAGGAAGATAAATCAAATGAGGTAAGTCAGACCTTGTATAGATATATGATTGGAAAACTAATGTATGTTGTTCATACTAGACCAGATATTGCACATGCAGTTGGAATAGTTGCAAGATTCTTTGATAATCCCAAAGAATCACATATGATTGCTATCAAGATAATTCTAAGATATCTAAAGAACACTGAGGACTATGGCTTATGGTATAAAAGGGAAGGAAAATTTGAGCTACAATTTTATACAGATTTTTATTGGGATGGAAATATTGATGAACGAAAGAGCACAACTAGAGTAGCATTCTTCATGGGTGATAGACTTGTCACAGGGATCAGCAAGAAGTAAGGATGCATCTCTTAGTCTACTACAAAAGCATAATATGTGGCTACTGCTGCAAATTGCTCAAATATTGCATGGATCAAACAATTACTGAAAGGTATGAATATGAAGATTCTTGAACCTGTGATTATCTATTGTGATAATACCAGTGCAATTAACATTTCTAAGAATCTAGTCATGCATGCTAACACTAAGAATATTGCAATCAAGTATCACTATTTAAGAGAAAAAGTGCAAGAAAAAGAGGTAATACTGGAATATGTTCAATCAAAGGAGCAATTAGCTAACATCTTTACCAAGACATTACCGAAAGATACATTTGAGTACCTGAGACAGAGACTAGGGGTACAACCCTTATCTATAAGTTAGTAAACTGACTAGGAGGCTGCATCAACCTATACACTAAATCAGAAGATCATTCATGTTGATGCAAGCACCAAGATGGATAGAAAAAGATACATCTGTACACATCAAGGTGAAAATATGCACTGAACACCAGAGACGACGTATTGCTGATGGATAGGGAAATTCAAGGAGTATATTATAAAAAGGGATGGGAGATGATATAGAATAATTGTTTGGCATTGTTGTCAAATGGAGAGAGATTATCTCATTATCAAGGATAGATTATATCATTATCCATGGAGAGAAGTTCCTAAGAATTCAAAGGGAGAGTTAATCAAAGGGAGAGATTGATTACATATGAAATATCCATCACAGGGTGAGAAGTAACAAAAGGGAGAGAAGACATACAAAGGGAGAGATTTTTGTCAAAGGAAAAAGAGATGATCAAGAAGAGGAACAGTCAAGGCAAAGCACATATCAGGAACAGAGACAGAAGCTGCTACATCTATACAATAAAGAGATTAAATATTAACAAACACACTCTGCAAGAAACAAATCTAAGCTATATAAGCTTACCGAGAGATAAAAATTTGTATTAGTTATAATACGAGAGATTGATGAACTTCAACTGTTATATTTCATATTGTATTAGTAATAATATAGTGTGATAATGTAGTGTGTTTCCATCAATGTCAAAGGGAGAGATTGATGACATGTAACTAATTGAATGTTTGAAGATGTTAAGTTGATCACCGAAATGCAGAAAGATAATGCAAGACATTAAATCAGTTAATGGATTATATTTTCATTAATGTCAACTTGATGTAATCTGATCATTTATATTCAAAGTGTCAAAGAATTTACAGAATCAGAGAGATAAAGATTATTCTTTCAGTAATGCATAAAAGAGAAGCATTCACTAGGTGACTTCAAACACCGATGGCTAGTGGAAACCAAAGGATAGAGAAAAGTGAGCAAAAAATCACAATGATGCCTGAGAAAAGAGAGTGACAAGCATTACCGATGAGCAGAATCACAAGTATTACTGATAGCTAGAATTACAGTGTTAACCAACAAATAGACAAGCCCGAAGGAAAGACAACCCTGACTGACATACAACACCTATGGAGAAGCCTGAGGAGAATTGAAGTGTTGACCGAAGCTATCAAAGAGTTAAACACCAAAATTAACTGATGTTTAGAAACAAATAAAATACCTAGCTGGCAGAGCTAAAGATAGACTTAACTGGTTGTTAACATTATTTTCATCGACAAGTTAAAACCAAATATAAGTAAAAGTTTTAAATTTGTTTTATCCAGTTGTCAAGAAGATTTCTACAAGATAAAATAGGAGTTAAGCTTTAAATAAAGATTGGCTAAGATTGTGGATCATGCCAAGAAAAAGAAAATGAAGAAGTAGGAAATGGTGATATCATGTCTATAAAGAGACAACTTAATTCATTGTGAATTAAGGGGAGTGAATAGAAAAAGAGGATGCTAAAGAGAAACTGATAAAGAACAACTTCATACAGTCTTGATCAATCAAGCTGAGGAAAGGGATAAAGATTTTTGTAGACACTGAGAAATAGAGAAGCACAACATCACCGAGCATAAATAAGTGGAGAAAAGGTATTGAAAAGAGGATATTGATCAGAAAGGTAAAATGAGCTTACAATAGATCTGAAAATTTGCTAGTATAAGTTGTATGTGTGAATAGATCATTTACTGTCTTAGTTTAACTATAGATTCAGAAAGTCTCTTAACTGAGCAGGACTTAACAATCCTTTCTATATTGAGATACATCCCAAGGAGTATCAAAAAGTTTGATCATGAAGATAGCATGAGATGCTAGATACCATTTGACAAACTACACTGGGTTTGGTCATAAAAGGTAGCATAGAGATGTCCGATATCAAGTGACAAACTATTCTATTTAAATCCTCTAACAAGGTCACACCTAATAGTGTATTTGTAACCTTTAACAGGGTTGGCTCTTCACGAAGCTCACTTCAGAAGAGTGAAAATTTTGGGTTACTGGTCCCAAGTGGTTTTTCCCTTAACAGGGTTTCCACATTAAAAATCCATGTGTCAATGTGTTTATGAGTCATTAATTTATTGTTTTGTATTACACATAACTAATCTAGATTGATCGGTATATACTAAGTAATTTACTATTTTTTAGTAAATGAAATACTGCTATTCAGTAAACATTAAGAATAAGGTTTAAATAGTAAACTCTGAGCAATAGTTATTTGATATGATTATTTTAAGGCATACATCTTGTAGGATTGAAGATAACTAGAGACTTAATATTGTGGTACTAAGTTTTTGGCTTGATTTATTGGAATATTTTTTAGGCCGCTGATTCAGCCCCCCCCCCCCTCTCAATTATTCTAACATAATATGGAGTTGGTTTTCTATGCCTTATGTTGTACTCCACCAATGTTGTTACTAGGATTGATTTGAATCATGCCCCTTGATCCATTACTAATTCCCTAGGGAATCCATGTCTGCTAAAAAATTTTTCATACAAGAACTCAATAACCTTATTATCCCTAGCATGCTTCATAGCTTTAACTTCAACTCATTTTGTAAGGTAATCGGTGCAAACTATAATATAAGACTTTGTATTTTACGGTATATCAATGGGTCCTATAAAATCCATACCCCATTATCAAAAGGGGTAATAAACACTCACATATGTAATGGAATCACATTTGACCTAGTGGGTCTCCCCATCTGTTGGCATTTATAACATTTCTTGGTATACTTAATAGCATATTTACATAAGATAGACCAATAATATCCAATATTGAGAATCTTCATAGCTATTATTTTGGAAGAAAAGTTTCCTCCACAAAGTTCATCATGGTAGGAATATGGGTATATCATATGTTTCATCCTCTTTTTGACACCTTATAACATTGTCAAGTCTTATGTAAAAAAAAACATCACGATATCAATGTAAATGGGAAACTCTTTTCCACAAGCATCTTCTTTTCCTTTGGTAAGAAATTTGGAGGAACCTTTCCTACAACTAAATAATTGTCAATGTCTACCTACCAAGGGGTTGCAATGTTGATAATAAACAAATGTTCATCTAGGAAGGATTCATTAATCATAGGTTCTTCTACATGACTTTTCAATTTGGATGAAAAAGCTGCTACTAAATTTGTTTTACTAGGCTTGTCTATTAAAGTGACATCAAAATATTTCTTCAAAAGTAACCATCTAGAAATCCTACTAGGGACAATGGGTTTATTCATAAATTATTTAGATGTAGCCTAATCAGTATAAACAAATACCTGGTATCATATAATGTAGTGTCTGAACTTATTTAAGGAAAAGACTACTACTAAAATTTCTTTCTTTGTGACAGTGTAGTTGAGTTCTACCCCTTGAAGATTCTTACTGACATAATAAACATGTTCTACAACTCCCTCTTTTCATCTAATAATTTCACCCACTACATGATCTGACATGTTATTATGGATATAAAATGACAAATTCAATATAGGACCCTTAAGAACTAGTGCTTGGGTCAACATAGTTTTAAGATCCTAAAATGCTTGTTCACAAGATGGGGTCTATTGGAAATCTACATCCTTTGTTAACAAGGCATATATTGGACCATTTGTTTGACTAAAATTCTTGATTAATCTCCTATAGTAACCTACATGACCTAGAAAACTCCTCACATCCTTTTGTCTCATTGGCATTGGAAGATCTTTAATAAATTGAATTTTGGAAGGGTTAACCTAAATACCTTGGTCAAAAATATAATGCCCTATAAGTACTCCTTTCTGCATCGTAAGAAAATATTTTTCAAAATTTAAGGAGAGATTATGGTCTTTTCATCTTTACAATACATTCCTTATATTTTTCAATGCTTCTTGGAAAGACTCCCCCATATGTAGTGAAATCATCCATATATATGTTAATCAACTGATGAATATGATGAAGACCGGGTGACACTAAGTATACATGGTTGTAGAAATGGTTAGATCCGTTGTTATTTTGAATTGATTTCAAGTAATTGTTACTAATTTATATTGAGTTACCATATCATAAGAAAGGGAAGTTAAATGGGTGACAAATATAGATCATACATTGATGAAGTAATGTTGATATAGTTGTTTGCTACTATATATTTGATTTTATCAAGTTGGTACATTTGATTGATTAAGTTAGAGATTTCAAAGAGTTAAATTATGACTAGAAAGAGTAACTCTACTGAGCTAGATATATTCAGTTAGCATAGAGTTTTCTTAGTCAGTTGTCATGAACTATAACTAATTGAATGCTTGAAGATGATAAGTTGATGATCACCGAGATGCAAAAGTGAATGCAAGACATTAAATTAGTTAATTTATTTTATTTTCATTGATGTCTACTTGATATAGTTTGATTATTCAAACACTTATTATCATAACCTTGAATATCTGAATAGACAAAGTTTATGTTGTCGGTAAAATAAAAAAAGTATGTATACATCGAGTGACAGTGAACACTGAGTGATAATGAATACCGAGTAGATCACAGTGTATACCGAGCACTGCAGTAACCGAGCAAGTGTATACTGAGCAAGTGTTACCAAGCACTGTAGTAAACTGAAGTTGTTACCGATCATAAATGGAGTTGATGATCGATCAGAACTAAAGTTAGAGTGAGAAAACAACCTAGTTAGCAGAGCTATATTTAGAGATTGATTGATTGATTGCATTGCTTTATTTTCAATGATCAGTTAAACTAAAGAAAGGAAAGATATTTAAAGCATGTTTTATTAACGGTTATCAAGGAAAGATTTGCAGAATAAAACTAAAGAAAATCTTTATGGGATAAAGCAAAGCATGGTGAGTTTTACGGATCAAGAAGTGATCTACAAAAAAAACAAGGAGATTGAGAGGATAATCATGTCTATATAAAGAGACAAGGAATTCATTAGAAAAAAGAGAAATGTTGAGTATATTCTGGTGAAGATAGAATTATTCATGCAAATATGATCATACAGGCTAAAGAACAGAGCCAAGGAATTCTACAGACACCGAGCAATATAGGACAGAGAATTTACCAAGTAGAAGAAAGAAAGAGAGCAAAGGAACTAAAGTGTACATTGATCAGAGAGGTATTATTGGACTAACAATAGATCTGAATAGTGAGTGCTAGATCAAAAGACAAATTGTTATTTTTAAATCCTCTAACAATTTCACACTTAACAATGTGTATTGTAACCTTTAACAGGGTTGGTTCTTCACCAAGCTCACTTCAAAAGAGTGAAAATATTTTGGGCTACCAGTCCTAGGTTTTTTTCCCCAACATTGGGTTTCTACATTAAAATTTATGTGTCAAATGTGTATATGGTTCATTGCATTGATATTTTTCTTTACACTATTGAAATTGGATTGGTCAATTAACACTTAGTTTATTTATTGATATTCGATAAAGTTTAGAAAAGATAAACAGTATATCTCACCGAGTAGGTTATATTTGTTAAAGTTATTTATGGCATACATCTTGATGGACTGAAAGATAACTAGAGGGTATTATGTTTGAGAGATAATTTTTTGGCTGGATTTTTGGAATTATTTTTAAGGCCACTGATTCACCCCGCCCCCCCTCCCCCCCCCTCTTAGTTATTCTAACAATTGGTATCAGAGCTCTAGTGCTTGGAAGAAAAGTTTAAGGGGACCTAAGATAAAGCTCTCAAGATGAGTAAAAGGGATGTGCCTAAGTTAAACAAGGAAAAAATTTCATCATGGAAAAGAAGGATAAGAATTCATCTATCAGGTATTGGAAATGATGTCACACAATAGTTGGGTACCAAATATGTTGCACCTATTGGACCTCTGACTATTAATTAATTGAGAGAGAAATGTGAACACAATTCTATGATGATATAACTTGCTTCTTCACTAACCAATGCTGAATTTTAAGATGTGAAATGATGCACCTCTACAAAGCAAATGTAGGACAAACTCAAGATAGTACATGGAGGAGACACCAATGTGCTAAGAGATAAATTTGAAAGCCTAAGAGGAAAGTTTGATGACCTGACAATGAAAGAAGGAGAGAACATCGCTCACTAAAGTAGCAGAATCAAAGAAGTTTTTAATGCTATCCATGGAGTAGGAGTACTTGAGGAAGAAACAATTGTAAGTAAAATTATGAGAACATTACTACCTATTTATGCTATTAGAGTATCTGCAATTCAAGAAATGAGAGCAGTAGAAAATAACAATGTTACTCTTGATAGTTTGATTGGTAGACTTATTTCATTTGAGATGAACAACTATGAAAACAATGTCTTACCTACTATTGATTCTGTATTCAAATATTCTCAGAAAATAAGAAAATATAGTAACAAACACACTACGATAAATGATAGTGATAGTGATAGTGATGAACAAGAAATTGATGAAATTGAAGCACTAATGGCTAGGAGATTACATAGAGGTAAAGGAAGATATAAAGGTAAATTACCATCGGTCTGTTTTAATTGCAAATAAATTGGACATTTTGCTGCTAGATGTTGTAACAAGAGAAAGGATGAAAGAAACTATGATAGATCTTATGAAAAGAAGTATGATAGAAGTGATGACCGAGACTACAGAAGAAACCAACACTCTGACAAAAGAGATAACCAAGATTACAAGGACAAAGGAAAGAAGGCTTGTTACCTGGTTCAGAACAAAGCTTAAAATTCTAAGACTTTTTTTATGAATATGTTGAGGTAGTATTTTTTTTTATGAAGGATGATTCAGACGAAGAAGAAAGGTATGTTGAAACAAAACTCATATCTAAAGTTAGAAAAAATGATGTCTAGATTATTGATAGTGGTTATACTCATCACATGACTGGAGATAAAGAAAAGTTTGAAACTTTTGAATATTATAATAGTGGATCAGTTAGGATGGGTAATGACTCACCTTGCCCAGTTGAAGGAAAAGATACCATCATGTTGAATAATCTGATCAAATGTGAAAATGTATATCGGGTGAAAGGACTTAACTATAATATGTTGAGTGTTTCACATCTAAACAACATAGGACATCGAGTTACATTTGAGAGAAAAAAGGCAATGATATATAATGGAAAAGGAAAGTTGATTGGTACTGGTGAAAAAAAAAGAAATCTATTCTATCTTGATGATATTGAAACCGCTTGTTTATTGGCTAGAAATGAAGATGTTTGGTTGTGGCATAAAAGGTTATGTCATGTGAATTTTGACAACATGGTTAAAATAAGTAAGAGGCTTACTGAGTATCTCAAAGCCTGACCATGTTATGTGCAAGAATTGTCAAATAGGAAAAATGACAAAGTCTAGTTTCAGGAGAAAAACCTACACATCTAATGCTATTCTAGAGTTAATCCATACTAACTTATGTGGACCAATGAGAACAAAGAGATATTATGGTGATAGATACTTTATTATATTTTTTGATGAATATTCTAGGATGATGACTGTCATGTTCTTAAAAGAGAAATTTGAACCATTTAAGATGTTCAAATGGTATAAGGCTAAAGTTGAAAAACAAAGTGGAAAAGAACTGAAATATTGAAGATTAGATAGAGGAGGAGAATTTATCTCTGATGTACTCACTAACTTTTGTAATGAGCATAGGGTTACAAGACAGGTTTATGAACCGAGAACACCACAACACAATGGGATTGTTGAAAGGGGGAATAGATCAATTGTTGATTGTGCCAAAACACTGATGAATGAAAAAGGCATCACACAAATATTCTGGAGAGAAGCCGTAAGTACTAATATCTATACACTGAACTTAGTTCAATTGAAGAAAGACACAAATTAGACACCTTATGAGTTATGGTATGGTTACACACCAAATGTGAGTTACTTTGGAATTTTTGGAAGTCAATGTTATAAAGTGAAAGATGATAGAAATGGGAAATTTGACTCTAAAAGTGATGAAGAATATTTCTAGGATATTCTACTAAAAGAAAAGCTTATAAATGTCTGAAAAAATATTCTAACAAAATCATTGAGAGTGCAAATGTTAAAGTGGATGAATTTGCTGAGACACATGATGAGGAAAGCACAAAGAAACCTGAAGATTACAACAGATTTTTGTACATAGAAGAATTTGACACCTTTCCCGAGTGACAAAACAATGCAACTGAGTGATAGAACAATGCAACCGAGCAACATGTCACATACACTGAGAATTAGGAAAATGCTCACAATGCTAAACCGAGTGATGAAGATCAAAATGAAGAAAAAAATAAAGATCAAAATGAAGAATAGAGATATGAACCTGTACTTGCTAAATATGTTAGAAGACACCATCCACAGGACTAGATCATTGGAGACAAAAGAGATGGAATGAGAACAAGAAGTAAGTCTCTTAACAATAGATATTTGATTTGTGATGTTGAGCCTAAATCTATTAATGTTGCACTAGAGAATCAATAATGGATTAGTGCAATGAATGAAGAAATTAAATAAATTAAGAAGAATAAAATATGGAAATTAGTACATAGACTGAGTGATAAAAATATCATTGGCAGCAAATGGATTTTCATAAATAAACTTAATGAGAATGGAGAAGTCACAAGGAACAAAGCAAGAATAGCATGCAAAGAGTATGCACAAGAAGAAGGTACCGACTATGGAGAAACCTTTGCACCCATTGCTAGACTAGAAGGAGTAACAATTCTACTTGCTTATGCTGATTTTAAAGGATTCAAAGTGTTTGTTGTATTTCTAGTTTGTAGTCTGCCCAGTAAAATTTTGAAGTTCCTTGTCATTCCTATGCTCAAAAGTTGAAAGTCATGTTTAAAATTTCTTAAATATCTCTGTAAATGGTGTTTTTAACCATAAAACTAGTGAAAAATATCAAAAACCCTAAGTCCTAGGTTTGTTTCTATTCAAAAATGCAAAAATCCCTAAAATCTCAGTCGAGTTTCTATTTTCAAGTTGGTTTTTCATAACTTAAGTCTGGGAATAAAGCATGTGCTTATTATGTAAGTATCTTAGTCTCATGAAGTGAAAAAAATATTCCATTTTGTCTAGAGACTTAGTGGAAAATCTTTTTTGTGTTATCTCTTGATGAAAGGAATATACCTTAAAGGATATGGAGACTTAACGCAGACCTTCCCATTTAAAAATAATCTAGCGACACTAAGTTTCAACAGTCGCGAGTTCTCCTGATCAAATCTGAGTTAGATGTCAGTTTTAGTGTTAGTATTATTGCCTATTCATGAAAGAAATCATGATTTAAGTTAAGAATCAAGAGATTTGGTGACAACCACAGGATGAGAATAGATCCAATGGCAGTTGCGAGGTCAATATAAGAGTTTCAAAAGTCAAATGAGATCTGGCGATTAAGAGACAAAATGATAAGTTGAGACACATGTTCATCAGTCATGTAGTCTCTAATAAAAATGCAAAGTAAAGGGTACACCTGGTGACTTGGAGATAGCAGTCACAAAGTCTTTTGAAAAATTAGGGTTTACTTTGAAGATCTATAGACTTGGTATCGACCGTTCGATGTAGAAAAAGGAAGATCAATGGTAGTTGGGTTATCTCCAGATGAAAATAATAAAATTAAAATTATATAGCGATAAAGAGACAAAGGTATTTGTCGCATGGTCTCCAAATAAACCATGAGTTAAAAGACTTGTTCAGTGACAAAGAGATATAACAATCACCAAGTATCCGAAAGTAAGCTAAGGCTAAAGATCAGTTAGTAAATGGCTTAGTCATGTTGTCTCCAAAAGAACATGAGTTAGGAGATTTCATCAAGTGACAAGGAGATAATCATTGATCTAAAGATTGATCCAACGACAGTCACTAAGTCTCAGCATGAAACCATAGTTAGAGTGAACATTCAGCAACAAGGAGATTACAGATTCGTGAGGTTGCTAGAAGAAGAACCCAAATTAAAGTGAAGACTTTTTCTTCGACGCCATGGTGGACAGTTGATAGCCAATAGATTTTCAGAGATTTATGCCAGATGGAAAAGTGGCCGAGTTGTGTTTAATGGCATCCAATCAAATTTGATTTTGATCTCTCTTCAAATTTTATAAGGTTTAAATAAGAAAAATTCACTCATTGATAATTGATTGCATGTTAGTTTGAAATGCCACGGCTAGAAACATAATTGATGTCACAGTATGTAAATTAATGGCGAAAGTGATTAAATCATAATTTTACAATTTTTGAAGAGATGGTTACATTGATTTCTTAGATATAAGTAAGCATATTCATTGTCATTTTATTTTACCATCTTCCAAGTTTTCATAGCTAAGAGTTTTATAAGAGATTAGCATTTTCCAAGAAGAGTAGATTTTTTTAGTAGTGTGTTTTGAAACAAGTGATTTCCTAGTTCAAAATTCAGAAGGCATTGTGATTGGTGGTGTTTTTAGTGCTCAGAAGTTTAATTCATAGAGTAACTATCAAATTTGTTTCAATATCCATAATATAAATTGGAACAGAATAAGATGAGTCAGGCAATGAGTGTAGCATCTACCAGTGGAAGATGTGGTGATGCTGATGATGATATGAAAGGGAAGCGTAACTATTCTAAGGAATTCATTTCCCTATTTCCAAGATCAAGCCAAAATAGAAAGGTAAGTGCTAAAACTATCATAGATGATTTGCATTTCATTAGGGATGCTAAAACCCTAGGCTCTTCTGGTTATTCCTTGTTCAACTATTTTTATAATAATAGTGATGAAGTTGTGCCTATCTCAAATACATGGACATGTGGACAGGCCAAATTAATAGTCCCTAACATATTTGTAGATGCCAATTTTATCTTAGAGATGGCCAGTAGGTATTGATACCCTAACCAAAACAATAAAAAGGGATGACGGGAAGCCCTAGTAACCCTAGATAGAAACTCATTCATGAAAGCATTTAATGTATACCATCCCATGGCCACAGAGATTAATTTAAAGAGTTTAGAGAATAGGCATATTAGAGAGTCTGGCATTGCTTCCAATCTGATTCAAGAGAATCATGTGCCAAGGAGAATGAATAATTATATTGCACCCATCCCAGGGACTACCCCATACTACTACAAGGACTTGAACTTCTACATGAAGTATATCTCCTATGCATTATGCAGAGTGTTAGGAAAGGATGGAGGACCTGAGAGAATCACCTCAGACATTCTTATGATGGTCCTAGATATGCAGAGCCCTCATACCAGTACCAATTATGATTATATATAGTATATAATTGATCAAATGCATCAAGGATTCGTTGATATACAAAACAAGAAACACAATCCCAATTTAATGCATTACTCCATTTTAATGCATTTGATCTTATACTAAAACTTTCCTATTATGAACTTTCAGTGTTTCAGGCCTCAGAGGTTTCATCAGAACCAGGCCAACCCCATTCAATTTTGGCTGAGAGTGTAGAATTACACTTCTATGAAATAGGAATTTTGTTCCTTTGAAAATTGGATAGTATATCCAATACATAAATGCCTAGGTGTAAACAAGATAAGGCTACTAGTGAAGGTGATATAGTTACTAAGGCCATGCCAATGACTTGATAAGTGGCCAAGAGAACACAACTGGGGTGACTTCTACTATGAGAATAATTTTACATTGATCAGGGTGTATGGTTGCACCCACCCACCCCATGTTCTACCATTCCATGTGCCACCAAGGATTTCAACAATGGAATTCGTCAGGGAATTAATTTTGATAGACAAGGAACACCTTGCTCCTCACAGGAAGGGTACATTTACCCCAAGACAGTTCAGGATTTATAATTTTACAATTGGTAAAAGGGAATTAGACCTAATGAACCATTGGATGAGTCATTACAGAATGAATGTAGCCCTTTGCAGATACATAGACACATAAGGCTTCATTTTGAGTGCCAAGAAGTTGTTGACACCCACCATCCCATATACAAAGGATCATGAGGAATGAATGGAGGAAGACCTAATAAGAAATATATTGGAGGATGAGGAAGTTGATAAAAGGGCTGAGAAATTCAATGAATTAATGGACTTAGAGAGACAAGTAAAGAGGAAGGGCATTTATTTTGGGGGTTTCTTCTTAGACTTTCCATATGTAAAAAGGCTTGATGCCATAATTGAGTCTCATACTTTGCTATGTAATCAACTAGAAGATGCACTTATAGTGCCAGAGAAGGGCCACAAGGGGCATTCATCATCAGAATATGATGAATACAATGATGAAAAGTACTCAGTACCTAGCTCCCCTCCAGTAAATCAAGCATTTGTTGAAGAACAAGAAACTAAGGGTGAAAACATAATTGACCTAACAGAGGTCCCAGAAACTGAGGTTACCAATGAGCCCCCACCAAAAAGGCAAAAAGTTGAAACAAGGGAACCATCTCAAAAGAAAGAGAAGAAGAAAGATTGAATTGGTGCTCTTATAACTAGTAACAGAGCCTATGATCATCAGTTGAGGAAACAAATAAGAGCAAGAAAGAAACTGCAGAAAGATGAAGAAGAGGAAGTAGAGTTTCCTCTCATGACATGCATAGATGAAAGATTGATATATCAGGATCAATTTCTAAAGGATGAAAATTTCATAAAAACCAAGGAATTCAAAGAGTCCCTCATCTGGAACAAACAACAGTAGGTTGGTGCATAATTGCAGTTGGCAGGTGGTGATCCGGTAACTAGTGAGGCTCTACAAACATTGTAGGATTATGATACTGAATCAAAGAAAATCACACCGGAGGAGGCAAGACAACTAGTAAAGGCCAGTGGGATTTTATTAGTAGAAGGGTGGGATTTGGCCTCTACTTTTATTATAGATCAAATTAGAAAGCAACCTAATGTAAATTTGTCATCAAAGACATAGGTTGGGGAAATGATCAGAGGATTTGGATACAATCCAAAGTCCCAGGCATTAGCAATGTGGAGCCTAGCTCCAAAATATCAAAAGTCATCCCTAATAAAAATTCAAGAGAAAATGGAAGGAAATAAGATTATCTGGTCAGTCCAGAATATAGGAGACTGGGAGATTTCCCAAGTGCTCACCTTATTTTCTCAATTGAATGAGGCCAAAGTTGTCCAAATGTCTAAAAATTTGAAGAAGCTCACTAGTAAAACTAGTGATATTGTCAAAGACAGAGAGCTGGGTCTAATAAAGATCAAAGCACAAGAGAAGTTGATAGCAAAGATCACACAAAAACTGCTTGATATGCCATAAGTTGCCCTTGCAGAGCCAAAAGAGGTGCAAGATGCTAAGATCCAAATAGAGGAAACAGGGCATACTGCAGCAGAGACAAAGCAAGAGGTAAAGGAGCACAATAATGTTGTATTGGGTGCATTAAAAACAATCTTGCAACATAGGGTAGATGTAATAAGAGATAATATTGATGTAGTATATGGAGCCTATAGAAAATTTCCATGCCTGAAATCGGAGGTAAACAATTTTATCCAAATTTTGAACCCTTATTATGTAACTTGGTCTAGGATAACAACACTTTTTGAAAGGTTGGCATCTTTGCAACCACTTAGGTCAGACCTACCAGAGATAGTAACCCAAGAAGGAACTAAGATAGAGAAAATAGGAGCCACCTTTCCCTTTTTCAAAGGAAAGGCTAATCAAATAGAGGCAAGGTTGAAAATGTTTGGACCAAGATACAACAAATTTGTGCCTCCAATCAAATTAAAGGAAAATCAGATTAATCCACTAGGGGTATGGGGCTCAGAATTTGACATTGTAGTGCCTAAAAAAGATGTTTATGTTTCTGATAATGGAGAGCTAGATATGGAAAGATATAATAAGATTCTGGATGAATCATTTAAGGCATAAACATATTTCATTAAGTTCATCACAGATTTCAAGAGTATCACTGATGCTAGGAGGGAAAGACAGAAGACCCATTTGGAGAACATACAGAGCTTTGAATGACCGAAAGAAGAATATGTTACAGCATGGGACATATTAACAAATCCCAAGAAGAAAAATCATGTCACTATTGACCTAGACATCATGGATGAAGAATAGGAAGACACAAGACACCTGTTATTTGAGTACAAGAAGGTTAGCAATCATAAAGATTAGTGTAAGTTAGCCTGTATTGGCGGTCACTAGATCTCATTACAGATATCAGATGTTGTCCTAAACATATACAGATAAAGGTGCCAAAGATCACAAGAAGACAAGGATAAAATTAGATCTTATTCTCCATTTCTCCATCCACCACTTGGTTCTTTCTTGTCTTTTGTCTTTTCTAGATTTTAGGGTTAGGTCTTAAAACCATATGAAGCTTGTATCATCCTTATTTCTTAAGGATTCCAAGATGGTTTTAGCCTATAAATAGAACTCATTGTAACATTTGTAAATGATGATGGAATAGAATTACAAGGCAGACTACTAAAATTTGTCTAAGCCTCTGTACTTTTGTGCCTATCTGAATGTATTTGAAGCATTAAGACATTAATATAATATATTACAATCTTTGTTTTACATTTTGGTTGTCTCTTTTCATTTTGGTTATAGTTCTTGTATCACAAGGTGATTGTGCAATCATTTGTGAGCTCCTTCAAGGAAGAATTAATTATTTCAAATGACCCCAGAGAACTTAGCATTAATTTAAGGATTTAATGATAGAGTTATCGAACTAGAGGATAATTTGTAAGGCATTTTATCTTTGTTGTAAGTATTTTATTAATCACCTTATTGTGGATTTATACCAGATATTGACTCTATAGCCCATAGGATCATGCACTAGTTTATAGTTTTGCAAGTAATTGTTCAATCATCCAACATTTTAAAACAATCATTCAATTACATTACACTTATAAAAGAGCATACATTAATAAGAAATTGTACTCATAGAGTATACAATTCAAGTCTATTGATTCCTTTAAGAGAGAATCAAATAGGTTATCCCTCCTAAAGTTCATAAGAACTATAAAAGGAAGAAGGATGAGAATCCTTATTGCATTACTGTTTTCTATTGTCAAAATACTAGTTTGGCTCATTAAGCGTTGTATCAGGTTATTCATAGTCACTTGCATAGTCATCTATTTATTGATACAGTAAAAGGCATTCATCAAGTTAGTAAGAAGATATAATCCACTATAAAGATACTATCAGCCAGTAATCATTCATAGGTAATACCTACCTGAGTCAGTGGATCTCAAAAAAGAAGGAGGAGGTAATAGTTTCCTCGGATATTATCTAAACCCTTTTCAATTAGGCATTTCTCTTGCTTGAATTAGTTATTTCAATATTGGGAGTCATAGAGTTAAAACAAAAGTTCAAGCATTTGGAGGTTTAGCTACAACAATCCCTAACACGAAGTATACCAAATGGATGATAAATATTCATTTCTGAATGGTATACTAGAAGAGGAAGTATACATTGAACAACCAGAAGGGTTTGTTGATCCTAAAAAGAGGAACATGGTTTGTAGACTACACAAAGCCTTGTATGCATTGAAGCAAGCACCAAGAGCATGGTATGAAAGAGTTCACTCTTATCTCATTAGTATTGGATTTATTAGAACAAGAGACAACAATAATCTATATTTGAAAGGAGATATTGATGGTAAAACTTTGATTTATGAGAGATTTGTTGATGATATCATATTTGGAGGTAGTTATATGCCATGCAAGTCATTTTCTGAAGAAATGAGCAAAGAATTTGAGATGTCAATATTTGGAGCGATCAATTTTTTTCTTGGTTTATAGATTCTACAACAAGATGAAGGCATCTACATCACACAATCCAAATACATCAAAGAAGTTTTGAAGATATTCAAGATGGAGGACTCCAAACCATTTGGAACACCTATGGAAACTGGATGCAAATTAACAAAGGAAGACAAGACAACTGAGGTAAATCAGACCTTATACCGATCTATGATTGGTAAATTAATGTATGTTGTACACACTAGACTTGATATAGAACATGCAGTTGGTATAGTTGCAAGATTCTCTGCTAATCCTAAGGACTCACACATGACTGTTGTTAAAAGAATTTTGAGATATTTGGAGAAAATTAAAAATTATGGTTTGTGGTACAATAAAGAAGGAAAATTTGAGCTACAAGTTTATACTAATGTTGATTGGGCTGGAAACATAGATGATAGAAAGAGAAATACAGGAGGAGCACTCTTTATGGGTGATATAATTGTCATGTGGATAAGTAAAAAGGAAGGATGCATATCTCAATCAACTACAAAAGTAGAATATGTAGTTGCTGCTGCAAATTTCTCTAACATTGCATGGATCAAGCAATTACTGAAAGGTATGAATGAGGATATTCTTGACCTAGTAATTATCTATTGTGATAATACTAGTACTATTAACATCTCAAAGAATCCTATGATACATGCTAGGACAAAGCACACAACTATTAAGTATCATTACTTGAGGGAACAAGTACAAGAGATAAATGTGATACTAGAATGTTTACAATCCAAAGAACAACTAGCAGAAATATTCACAAAACCATTTCCAAAAGATGCATTTGAGAACCTGAGGAATAGACTAGGGGTTCAACCCTTGTCTACTGGTCACTAAGCTGACTCAGAGGCTGCATCAGCCTACACATTATCAGAAGATTCATCATGTTGATGCAAGTTGAGATATGAACTATAATGGCATATCATTCCACTAAAGGGAGAGAAAGCTTCAAAGCGAGAAAAATATTGTTGGCTACTATAGAGTTGTATATATTTTTTCTGGCATTGATGTCAAAGGGAGAGAGATAGAGAGATTCAATGAAATATACATCAGGAAGAAGAACATCCAAAGGGAGAAAGATTCAATGAAATATACATCAGGAAGAAGAACATCCAAAGGGAGAAAGATTCAATGAAATAACCATCCATCAAAGGGAAAGAATTGGAGAAAGTTAACACTACATATCTATCCATAAAAGGGAAAAGAGATTCTACAAGAAAGGGAGAGACATGATCAGAAGATAGAATTGTTGCAACTATCCATTGAAGGGAATGAAGAAAGGGAGAGCACACAAAAAAATCAAATCTAAGCTAGAAGATCTTACCAAGATTTAGATATTTGAATTGGTTAAAGATCAATAAGTTTGGTATGATATGGTATGTATTATACTGCATATTTCATAGTATGTTTCCACCAATGCCAAAGGAAGAGATTGATGAATTACAACTGATTGAATGCTTGAAGATGATAAGTTGATGATCACTGAGATGCAAAAGTGAATGCAAGACATTAAATAAATTAATGTATAATATTGTCATTAATGTCAATTTATAGTTTTATTATTCAAACACCTATTATCATAACCTTGAATATCTGGATAGAAAAAAGTTTATGTTGTCGGTAAAATATAAAAAGTTTGTATACACTGAGTGACAATGAACACTGAGTGACAGTGAACACCAAGTAGTTCATAGGGTATACCGAGCACCGCAGGAACAGAACAAGTGTTACCGAGCAAGTGTATACCAAGAAAGTGTTACCAAGAACCACAGTAAACTTAAGTGTTACCGAGCATAACTGGAGTTGATGACCGATTAGAACTGAAGTTAAAGAATGACAAAACTACTTAGCTGGCAGATCTATATTTAGAGATTGACTGACTGATTTCTTTATTTTCAATGATCAGTTAAACTAAAGAAAGGAAAAAAATTTAAAGCATGTTTTATTCACAGTTATCAAGGACATATTTGCAGAATAAAACTAAGGTGGAGCTTAATGGGATAAAGAAAAGCATGGAGATTTTTATGGATAAAGAAGTGGTCTACAACAAAAACAAAGAGATTGAGTGGTTAATCATGTCTATATAAAGAGACAAGGAATTCATTAGAAAAAAGAGGAATGTTGAGTATATTCTAGTAAAGATATAATTATTCATGTAGATCTAATCATACAGGATAAAGAATAGAGCCAAGGAATTCTACAGACACCGAGCAATAGGGGACAAAGCATTCACCGAGCAGAAGAAAGAAAGAGAGAAAAGGAACTGAAGTGTACATTGATCAGAGATGTATTATTGGACTAATAATACATTTGAATATCTGCAAGTTAAATTTTTATTTTGAAGAGATCATTTAATGCATCAGTTTAACCATTGGTTCATAAAATCTCTTAACCGAGTGGGATTTAACAGTCTTTATTGTATTGAGATACTCAAGAGTATCAAAAAAATTTCTTGTTGAAAACATAGTGAGTGCTAGGTCAAAAGACAAAATGTTAGTTTTAAATCCTCTAACAAGATTTCACTTAACAATATGTATTGTAACCTTTAACAGGGTTGGCTCTTCACTGAGCTCACTTCAGAAGAGTGAAAATATTTTGGGTTACCGGTCCCAGGTGGTTTTTCCCAACATTGGGTTTCCACGTTAAAATCTATGTATCAAATGTGTATATGGTTCATTGTATTGATATTTTTCTTTACACATTATTAAAACTGGATTGGTTGGTAACACTAAGTTTATTTACTGCTATTCGATAAAGTTTAGAAAAGATAAACAATATATCTCACCGAGCAGGTTATATTTGTTAAAGTTATTTATGGCATACATCTTGATGGACTGAAAGATAACTAGAGGGTATTATATTTGAGAGATAAGTTTTTGGTTGGCTTTTTGGAATTATTTATAAGGCCACTGATTCACCCCCCCCTCTTAGTTACTCTAACAAGCTTCAGTTATCGAGCACCAAGAATGAGTTAGGCACTGAGCAATGAACAAATATAGTTACCGAGTTTCAAGGCAAGTTACTGAGTATAGGATATTGATTGAGAATGATGATAAGATCAAATTTAATGCATATATATATATATATATATATATATGATGATGATGATCTAGATGTTGATATGGATAAATGAAGTTTTTTTAAAACATCTATGAGCAATAAAATTCAATTAGAAGATCTAAGGCAAAGATTAAGTGGTTAAACTTGATTATTAGAGTTCCAAGAAAAAGTTCAAGTTATGAGGTAAAATTTAAATGGTTTACCGAGTTGAGATTTATGAAGAAGATGGTCAAATGGATGAGAGAAAATAATGGAAAACCTAAGAAAGGAGATTAAGAGGAAAAATATTATCTATATAAAGGATGTGAACTGGAGAGAGAAGAGATGCTGGTGAGTTGAATTGAGAAGCAGAAGAAGCTGAAGAAGAGAATTACCAAACAAAGAAGAGAATTAAAAAGAGAAGAATCTATAGTCTAGAGTAGAGAAAAATAGAGTATGTAATGCCAGTATTCGTGTGAGCACAAAGGATCTAACCCAAGAAAAGGTAGTTTCTATATTTACAGGTCAAATTTTATACTGTTTCTTATTAGCATTTGTAATAGATAAAAATCTCTTAACTGAGTGGATTTAACAGTCCTATTTGTAAATCCTAGAAGTAGGTGACATTCCAAAAGAGTGTTTAAAGAACTCTAACAAAGATACTCCTAACAGGGTGAAGATCTTAACAGATCTGAGGTAAATCCCCTAATAGGGTCACATCTGGAAAATGTGCTTGTAATCTTTAACATGATAAGCTCTTAACAGAGGCATACTTCAGATGGGTACATTTTTATTGTGGGTCAAAATTCTCACTGAGGTTTTTCCCTTATTGGTTTTCTTCGTTAAATATGGTGTTAACTGAGTTTGAAGATTGATTTTTATATTATGAAATGTCTGGTTATTTAAGTTATTAGAGTTATTTAGTGGGTCGGTCATTATTGTATTCAGTTCTACTGAGTGAATCGGTGAGCTAAGTTTAAGTATTTGATTTTGTCTAATTTACCCCCCTCTCAGTGGACCAACAATTGGTATCAGATCTTGGTACTATGAAGTGTTAAGTTTAAAAGGACTTGAGTCAAGGTCTAAAGATGTATAACAGGGAAACACCAAATTTGACTAGGGATCATTTCTCTATATGGAAAAGTAGAATGAGATTAAATGTGTCTGGTATAGGAGAGTATGGACTTCATTTTCTTGATAATGCATATGTTGCACCTACGAATGTACCTTTGACACTTGATGAGAAAATATAGAAGCAAGAGCACACACAAGTCATGATTGAGATTGTTGCTACACTTACCCACCAGAAATACGATGAACTTGATGGATGTACTACTGTGAAAAAAATGTGGGATAAGCTTATCTTGACCTATGGTGGAGATCAACATGTTCAGAAGGAAAAAGAAGAAAGTTTGAGAGGTAAATTTAAATCAATAAGAATGAAGGAAGCAGAAAACATAAGACAATACAATACTATACTTAAGGAGATTGTTAATTATATCAGCGGAGCTGGTGGAATCATAATAGAAGAAGATGTTACAAGAAAAATGTTGAGAACCTAGGTACCGAGTTATGATGCTCGAGTATCTTCTGTACAAGTTTTGAGATCCATTCCTCAAATGAATGTTTCAATTGATGCTACTATTGGTAAGCTAGTTGCATTTGAGAATAATGATTTTGATAATAGTCTACCTACTACGTCTATGATTGAGTCTGCATTTACGTCATCTTTCAATATTGGAAGTTCTAAGGATTCTAGACCTAGTGATGGATATATGAGCAGTGCTAGTGAGAAATTTTACAGATGGGAGAGTGGTTTAGAAGATTTATATGTTGAATATGAAGAGAACGAGAGAGATTTTGAAGCTTTGTTTGCTAGAAGACTACAAAGAGGCAAAGGTAGATACAGAGGTTAGTTACCCTTGAAAATTTTTAATTGTCACAAGATTGGTCATATTGCATCTAACTGCCTTGAGTAAGATAATGAGGAGAAGAAAGATAACAGAGATAAGGACAAAAGAAAGAAAAAATTTAGGAGATTGAGAGACTACAAAAACAAAGGAAATAAATCTTGTCATATTTCTAATGAAGGACTAAGGGATGATGGTTCAGATGACAATGATGGTGAAGAAATTGTGTGTGTTTCTATTAAAGATGATTCTGATGGAGAAAATAAAGAAGAACCAAGAGCCCTAATATCACAAGTAAGTAAGAATGAAACATGGATTATAGAAAGTGGTTGTTCATATCACATGACTAGTGACACACTTAAGTTCATTTCCTTGGAGAAGCATGATGGAGGATTTGTTAGATTTTGTAATGATGCTCCATACTCTGTGAAAGGAAAATGTTCTATAATTCTACTGAATAACACAAGGTGTGATGATGTTTATTGGGTTGAAGGATTAAACTATAATTTGTTGAGTGTTGCGCAACTAAATAACACAGGTCACCAACTAGAATTTCAACATGGAAAGGTGAATTTTTTTTATAAGGAGAGTCTGATTTCTACTAGAGAACAATCTAAAGGTAATTTATTTTATCTTGATACTTCTATGAAGAGGTGCATGTCTTCTAAAGTTGAAGATGTTTGGTTATGGAACAAAATCATTTTTCATGTTAATTTTGACAACTTAGTCAAAGTGAGTAAAAATAATAGCGTCAAACGACTATAAAGATTAGAGAAGCCTGAAAATGTTGTGCAGATAATGTCAAATGGGTAAGATGACTAAATCTAGTTTTTCAAGAAAGAATTATGTTACACAAGGAATTTTGGATTTAGTGCATACTGATTTATGTGGACCCATGAGGACTCAAAGTTATTATGGAGACATATATTTTATCTTATTTGTGGATGATTATTCTAGAATGATGTCTGTAATTTTTTTACAAGAAAAATCTGATGCACTTCAAATGTTTGAGTGGTACAAGGCTAGAGTTGAGAAACAAACAGGGAGACAACTAAAATTTTTGAGATCTGACAGAGGAGGTGAGTTAACATCTGATGAGTTTACATTTTTTTCTAATCAAAATGGAATTAAGAGATAGATGTTATCACTGAGGACTCCAAAAAATAATGGTATTACTCAGAGAAGAAACAAATATATTGTTGATTTTTCAAGGACACTAATGATTGAAAAAGGTATTTCACAAAAAATTTGGAGAGAATCAGTCAATACTACTATTTACACACTAAACCAAGTACAAATGAAGAAAGGTACCAACATAACACCTTATGAAATATGGTATGAACACAAACCTAATGTGAGTTATTTAAAAGTTTTTGGAATTAGATGTTACATATTGAAATATTCTAGAGCAGGAAAGTTTGATTCTAAAGGGGATGAAGGAATATTCTTAGGATATTCAACATGGAGTAAAGCCTATAAGTGTTTGAATAAAGTTACTAACAAAATGGTGGAAAGTGCAAGTGTGAGAATCGATGAGTTTGCAGAAAAGAATGATGAAGAAATTAAAAAGGAACTTGAATACTATGAGAAGTTTGTATATGTACAACCAAATGTTCCTGACACCTTACCGAGAGAACCTACCAAGGAGGAAGATGAACATAGAGCTCAACAACCGAGTGATGAGGATGAAGTACCAAGACCTACCAAGCCTTTTTTAGCAAAATATGTGAGAAGGCACCACTCCAAGAAATATTATTAGAAATAAAGATGTTGGAGTGATGGCGAGAAGAAAGGTAAGAGACAGTATATGTTTGATATCTACATTTTAGACAAAGAAAGTTAAAGATGCACTAGATAATGAATATCGGATGAAAGAAACGAAAGAAAATTTTGATTAGATTGAAAATAAAAGTACATGGAATTTAGTACCTAGGCCAAAGGATTAAAATGTTATTGGTACTAAATGTATTTTCAGAAACAAGCTGAATGAGAATGGAGAATTTATCATAAATAAAGCAATATTGGTTTGCAAAGGTTATGCAAAAGAAGAAGGTATTGATTATGGAGAGACTTTTGCACATGTTGCTAGATTTGAAGGATTTAAAATACTTCTAGCTTATGTGGCTTACAAAGGATTCAAATTTTATCAAATGGATGTCAAGTCTGCATTTCTGAATGGGATACTTGAAGAACAAGTTTACATTGAGCAACATGAAGGATTCATTGAGAGAACAAATAAGAACAAGTTATATAAATTACACAAAGATCTTTTTGGTTTGAACTAAGCACCCTGAGAATGGTATGCGAGATTGCACTCTTATCTAATCAAAATAGGATTTCTAAGAATAAGTGACAATAGTAATGTTTATTTGAAGTGTGATAGTGACAAAAAGGTTTTAATTGCTGAAATTTTTTCTGATGATATTATTTTTGGAGGCAATAACACCTTATGTAAGGAATTTTATGATGAAATGAGAAAAGAGTTTGAAATGTCAATGATTGGAGAGGTTAAGTTCTCTCTAGGTCTACAGATATATCAACTTGCAGAAGGGATCTATATTACACAAGCTAAGTATATCAAAGCAATCCTTAAAAATTTTGGTATGAAAGATTCCAAGCCTATTGGAACATTGATGGTCACAGGATGTAAATTGAAAAAGTAAGATGAGACACAAGAGGTGGATAATACTCTTTACTAATTCATGACTGGTAAATTGTAGTATGTTGTTCACAACATACCTAATATAGCACACACAGTAGGGATTGTTGCAATATTTTGTTCTAATCCTAAGGAAACACATATGTCTGCAGTTAAGAGAATCTTTAGATATCTGAAAGGAACTAAAGATTTTGGTTTATTGTACATGAAAGGAGGTACTTTTGATCTACAATTCTACAATAGTGTGGATTGGGCTGAAAATATTGATGATAGGAAAAGTAGTAGTGGAGCATTCTTTTTTAGGTCAAAGATAGGTCACATGGATAAGCAAGAAGAAAATTTTCATTTCACAGTCTAATACTGAGGCATAATATGTTGTTGCAGCCAAGAATTGTGCAAAAATAGTTTGGATCAAACAGCTACCTGAAGGTATGCAATAGATTATCTCAGATGCTATAACTATTTTTTTGTGACAACATAAGTGCTATCAACATATCAAAGAACCCGATTATGCATTCAAATACCAAGCACATTTCTATCAAGTATCACTACTTGAGAGAACAAGTTCAAGAGAAAAATGTTGTATTCGAGTATGTGAATTCAAAGCAACAACTAGCTGATATATTTACAGAGCCACTAACAAAAGATTCTTTTGAGTATCTTAGAGGTAAATTAAGGGTTCTTCCCCTATCCAATATACACTTAGAGCATGAGACATGTTGCATCAATTCTATATTTTATTAGAAAATATTTTTGAATTAATGTTAGTATGACACACTTTAGGTGATTCGTGAAGTTGTGTGGAGATTTCTATATGCAATGAATATTTGTACATGTAAGGTATAATCCACTGCAGAAACAAGTTTTCAAGAGTATGAATTTTTGATATTATTTTCAAAGAGGGAGAGAATGAATTGATGACATTTATCCATAAGGGATATATTGATGAAAAAGGAAGAGAATGAATTGCTACTATTTACTCATGAAGGAGAATCAAAAAGCAAAGTATCAGAAGATTTATCCAAGAGGGAGAATAGTTTTATGATCAGAAAGAAAGGATTGAATAAGAAACATCACTATCAACTCAGAGGGAGTAATGACAAAGGTTAACAGTATTGAGAGTTTCCATCATCAATTTCTATAGTAATACTATAGTGTTTCCATCAATGCCAAAGAGGAAGATTGTTAATCAACTGATGGAGATGATGAAGACCGAGTGATTCTAAGTATACACAGTTGTATAAATGGTTAGATCAATTGTTATTTTTTCATTGATGTCAAGCAATTGATTACTGATTTATATTGAGTTACCATATCATAAGAAGGAGAAGTTAAATGGGTGAAAAATATAGATCAGATAATGATGAAGTAATGTTGATATAGTTATTTTCTACTATATATTTAATGTTATCAAGTTGGTACATTTGATTGATTAAGTCACAGATTGCAAAGAGTTAAGTTATGACTTGAAAGAGTTACTCTACCAAGCTAGACAGAGTCAGTCGGTATAGGGTTGTGTGAGTCAGTTTCATTTATCGACAACTGAGAATTAGTTAGGCACTAAGTGAACGAAGATAGTTACCTAGTTGCAAGGCAGTTATCGAGTACATGATATTGATTGAGAATGATGATAATATCAAATTTAATGCATGTGTGTGTGTGTGTGTGTGTGTGTGTGTGTGTCTATATATATATATATATATATATGTATATATATATATATATATATATATATATATATGATGATCTGGATGTTGATAAGGATAAAGGAAGTTTGTTAAAATATATACGAGTGAGAAAATTCAATGAGAAGATCTAATGGAGAAGATTAAGCGGTTAAACCTGATTATTAGAGTTCCAAGAAAAAGTTCAATTTATGAGGTAAAAGTTAAACGATTTACTGAGTTCAGATTTATGAAGAAAATGATCGAACGACTGAGTGAAAATAATGGAAAACCTAAGAAAGGAGATTAAGAGGAAAAATATTGTCTATATATAGGATTAGAACTAGTGAGAGAAGAGATGTTGACGAGTTGAATTAAGAAGAAGAAGAAGCTAAAGAATAGAGTTACTGAGCAGAGAAAAGAAGTAGAAAGAGAAGAATCTACAGTCTAGAGCAGAGACATATGGAGTATGTAATGCCAGTATTCATGTGAGCACAAAGGATCTGACCCAAGAAAAGGTAGTTAATATATTTATAGATCAAAGTTTATATTGTTGCTTATTAACAATTGTAACCGATAAAAATCTCTTAACTAAGTGGATTTAACAGTCCTATTTGTAAATCCTAGAAGTAGGTGACATTACAAAAGAGTGTTTAAAGACCTCTAACAAGGCCACTCCTAACAGGGTGAATATCTTAACATATTTGAGGTAAATCCCCTAATAGGGTCACATCTAGAAAATGTGTTTGTAATCTTTAACAGGATAAATTCTTAACCGAGTGTACTTTAGAAGGGTATATTTTTATTGTGGGCCACAATTACCACAGAGTTTTTTCCCTTATTAGATTTTCACGTTAAATCTAGTGTTAACTGAGTTTGAATGATTGATTTTTATATTATAATGTGTATGGTTGTTTAAGTTATTAAAGTTATTTGGTGAGTTGGTCATTATTGTATTCAGTCCTACCGAGTGAATCAGTGAGCCAAGTTTAAGTATTTGATTTTCATTTTGTCTAATTCACCCCCCCTCTCAATGGACCAACAATATATATCTATGCAATTGTGAGATATATCTAAAAAAACATTGGTTATTACCTCTAAAAAAGTTGCTCGTACATTGAATAAACCAAATGGAAGAAAAAAGTATGCACATGTTCCTCGTGGGCATGGAAAATTAGTTTTATCTTGATCCTATGTTGTAATCTTGATCTAATTATATCGACTAAAATCATTGACAAATGAAAAGTACTTCTTTCCCACCACAAAATCCAAGACTTGATCTATGAAGGGAAGTGCCAAGTTATCTTTCTTGGTTGGTGAATTGAGCTCTCTATAATCCACACATAATATCCATTTTCCTCTTTTTTTTTTAAGAACAACAACAAAAGGAGATACTCATTCACTCTTAGATATGGGATAGATAAAACCTGCATTTAATCATTTTTATAACCCTTCTTTAATTATCTACCTGAGGGAAGGATTTAATGTCCTTTGAGGTTGTTTAATAGGTTTTCTATCCTCTTTGGCATATATTATGTGTGTACAAAAATTTGGATCCAAGCCCTTCATATTAGTATAGTCTCATGCAAAAGAAATTTTGTGTGACTACAACAAATCCATTAATGATTTTGGTTAATCCTTAGTAAGACTATTATTGATTTTTAAATACTTCCCCAATGATATTTCTACTTGCTTGGTAAGATCAACCATTGATACTTCATATACAACTGACATTTTAATTTCATGAGCCAGTAATGTATGCAGCAAGTGGGAAGTGATACAAAATGGTGATAGAGGCCCTTGGTAGAAATGTCTGCAATGGACATGGAAAATAAGGAAAAGTAGTATTTTCTTCTTCTTCAACTTCATAATTACCCTACATAAGTTGAGTCAATACTTGGTCATCTCTTTGGATCTACATGAATGAGCTTTTGTTCATCATCATTAAAGTTGTTTAAGAATTAACCTCATCTTATTGTTCTTCTCCCAGATCAATCCAAGTAGGTTTATCAATAACCTCATGTGGTTGAGATGGAGGATATAATACTAACTTATTTGTACTATCTCCATGGGAGATGTTCATATCTCCTTATCTACATCCTATGTAAGCATCTATAGTGGCTAACCATGGTCTCCCTAAGATGATATGAATCCTCCTAAAGTATCCTTAGCTGACAAAATCATGAAATAAGTTGGTTATTCCCATGATTCCAAGGTGAAAACAAGATCTTCAATAATTCTATCTAGTTTGACTATAGAGTTGTCATGTAGCTACAAGACAGTAGGAGTTGGCCTCAAATTAGGAAGGTTAATTTTTTGCATTATTTATTTGGTCATTACATTTATAGAAGCTCCTAAATCAACTGAGGAATTATTGAATAAGGTGTCATTAATAGTGTCTCCCACTACTGGACTACTAGGGTTAGAATAATTAGGTATAACTACCTTCCCTAGAATTATATCTACTAGCCTACCCATTACATAAAATGTTTGTGGGTCTTTCTTCTTCCTGCCTGGATTCTTTAAACAAACATATCTTATTTCCTTACTAAAGATAGGTACATACTTCATTTCTTTAAAAAGGGGTATGTTGACACACATGTTTTTGAGTTGATCAATGAAATCAAAGGTAGAATCTAGTTTGGACTCTTAATTTCTAACCTTTGATGAAATGGTGGCATGGGATTAGTACTGGAAACTAGTTTAGACTATGTGGACTAAGTAGGTTACATAGGGGGTCATTAATAGGTACATTATCTCCTTCTTCTATAGTAAAATTAATTATAATAGAAGGATTCAATGTAGGAAGGGTTGTTCCTGAACGTAAGTGTATGTAACTTATGTCCACAACATAAGAAGGATATTGAGTAGGGTTTATTGAGAAGATTTTTTGTTGTTGTGGTTTATTATTTGGATTGGGTGTAGATTTATAAATAAATTGAGTAGGCCTTGGTGTATTATAATTTGGATTTGGAGGATGCATGATAGCTGGTTGAGTGGGCTTATTCAGAGGCTGTAGGTAACTAGTGGGTTGATTTGACCATTATTTATTCCCTCTCCATTGATGAATTTATTGCTAGTTCCCTTGAGGTGTCTGCCACTAAGGTGGAGGGTTAATATTTTAGTAATTTGGCAACATATTCTATGGGTTATTCCAAGGCTATTGTGAATAGTTACAAAACATTGGTGGATAAGACATTTACCATAATATATTAGGCATATAGGAATTTGAATAAGGACCAAGAAAATAAAATGGATATGAAGTCATACCTTATGTAGGAAGCCATGGTCACCTTTTTGAAATATATAAAAAAATCCTTTATCATCCTCTATCAGTCTAAACATTGGTTTCACTTTCCCGGTATCTATATTGGCTAGTGATTTACATCTGTAGCCCCTCTTCTTCTGCATATAATGAGGACATAACTTTTCTAGCATTGCTTCTACCTCTTCATGTTTTTTTATTCTTGGATTTTATCTAACTGTGTTGCCATTTTTTTATAATATCTTTCTTTAAATCCTTGAACAAATTTATGATCTCCATTCTCAAAACTCCTCCATCAGTTGATTTTTCACAATAGATTGTTAAAATCTTCCATTTTTCATTGCAACCATAGAGTATTTTTAACAAATATTCCATATTTTATCTTAGCCAACTTGAGTAATATCTCCTCCTCCCATTAGGTCTAGAGATTCCATTATTTTTTATTGATTCCCCTGAGGAATATCATCTTTTGAGAATCTTCACTAAGTGTATTATGCTTAGACTTTTTGAAACTGAATAGGAAATTTTTTACATAATCTTCCAAACTCTCATCCTTCTTCTATGTCATTATAAAAATAACATCACCTCACATATCACTACCTCTACAATATTCCTTGTACTTCTCAAGGAATTTCTCTTTCATCTCATTCCAACTATCAACATTTTTCCTACCTAGACTCGTAAATCATCTTATTGCAGACTCTTACAATATTGTAGGGAACACTTAGAGCCTATAAGCATCAGCAGTATAGTGATATCTCCTACAAAGGATATAAAAATAAAATAGGAAATTGTATGGGTCCTCTATTACTAGCCCATATAATTTAGGAATAAATAAGGAAAGAATATATATCAACTTCATTTTGGTCAGTGATAGGGAATGGAAAGGTAGAATGACTACATTGATTTTGGCCAACCATTCTTGCTTGGTAGATTATAAGACTAAGGGGATTCTCAATAAATATTTAGGTAGGGGGACCTTTAGAAGAGGTTTAATAACTAGTCAAATGAGAAAATGCATCAACAAAGGGGTTTATTTCTTCCTCTCCTTCTAGTAAATTTTTTGGCTCAGCTAATTGATTGTCATATGAGGGTCATTACGAAGAAATCTCCCATAAGAATTTCTTTTCCTAGCTCTATGCATATGGCTATAACTCGCCACCAATAAACCTATGCAAAAATTGGTGAAAGAATGGTGTCTCATTACTTAATAAAACTAATACTTGCTAGAAAGAGGAGAAAAAAAACTCTCTGTAATGTTGAAAACTAAAGGAAACTAATGACTCTGTAAAAATTCTTAGTTTGACATCATCTCCAAAAACAACACAAAAATATATTTTCTCCTTACAATATATAGACAGTTGGGTGTAATACCTCAACTCACCGATAGGTTTTTATAATTCATAACTACAAAAATAAATTACCAAGGCACATTTACTTGTCAAAGCAGGGATGTACACTTGAAATGGGACAACATAATATGTGCACTAAGAATCTTGGAAGCCAGACTATTCTAACTCTAACCAAGGAAATACTTAATTGAATATTGCAAAGGAAACACATAAACAACCTAATCTATAGATTTCTATAGAAGAAACAAATTTAAAATCACACTAAAAAATAATTATTCAACTAACTAAACTAGTTGAACTACTATTCTTCAGTTGTAGGAACAATTACAGAGTTGTGTTTCCACAGTTGCAGGAAAAATCAACTTCTAAATTAATAGAGACAAAAAATTAAGCATCTAGACTAAACTAAAATAAAAATAAGTAAAAGTATACTCACCAAGTGGCCCCCCTTGGATGAGTATTCTTGGTTACCAACTATACTCAAAGGATAAACATCCAAGGTATTGTTATTCAACCATATATCAATAACACAAAAGTGGTAGAAATTACTTATTACTCAGAAAATACAAGTAAAACAAGTCATTACAATACTCAACCAACATTTTTTGAAGAAAATGTGGGAGACTTTATAGAAATAAAAAGTTGGAATAAAGTTACTAAGTCAGCATCTCAATCCCTCAAATCTAGGGAGAGTGCTCTTATTAAAAACTAGAAACTAGGAACAACAAAGAGTAGAACAGGCTAGACTTTGTCCAACCATAATTTGAACCAAATATTTTCCTAAATCTACTCTTTGATAAAGAAAAAAAAAAAATATTAAATTAAATGCTTCTCCAACTACTTTGAAGAAGGATTCCATAAGAGAGGAAGCTAGATTGATTCTCATAACTTTTGTTGGCCTCTTCCTTTCTAGATGTACATTGGTTGCTTCAAAAGACCTGTTGAATCTTGATGATTGAGTTATTCAAATAGCTACACTTGGAAGATTAGTACCATGCATATCCTTTGTTCATGAATTAATATTTCAAATACAATAATTAACATAAATATTTATCAGAATATATATTTACATTTCACCTATAAGGATCACTGTTTTAATCCATACATAAAATGGTTAAACATAAATTAAATACTCATTTAATTATTCAAAACAATCATCCTTATCTTAAATATGCTTCACATATCCCAAGAAAATCAACTATGTTGGCTGGGATCTCAAATCTCTCTCAAACTGTCATAATATTGACACTCGGTCAATACTGTGATCTATCGCTCGGTCATCATTAGATAACTCAGTAATTATCTGACACTGGAAAAATGTTGATGCTCGGTCGACACAAAATTTTCTCAGTATATACTGGCACTCGATCGACACTCGCATCACTCGACACAAACATAAGTTCCTTAATCTTCTGCTCTGTTATTCGGTCAAGACTAATCTTGTATTCATCCAAACTTCACTTAGAATTAAGATAAACAATATATTACCTTGAAGGTGTGATCCCATCAAGTACCCATTGTAGTTTCACATAACTCAAACCATTTCACCAGGTCTTCTTGTTATATCTCCTTTTCAAATCTTCTTCATTAATCAATTGATATGGCACTTTACAAGATAGCAACTATCTTACCAGTTAAGGTTTGACAGTAATGGAAATATAACAATTGCCTCAATCTTAGTTTCCGACATTTAATACCTTAATCTTATTGATTTATTTACAATATTTGTGATAATTATTTATGTTATAATGACTAAAATGTATGTTAATCATTCCTTGGAAATTTGGATTTGGTTGTGTTAAAATGTTGCATTCCTATGTGATTTTTTTTTAGTTTCAATGAACCTTGTAGATAGTGAAATTGGTTAGTTGCGAATATGAAAACTTCAACCACGAAAAATATTTAATTCATATTCAAATTATCCCTAATCTTCAATGAAGCTTTTTAAATAAAATTTGCATAAAAATATCTTGAAAACACAGAAATTCAAAATCATGCAAACTCCATTAGACGCTTCATTGTTTTTCTTTCTCCTCTAATTAATGTTTCTCTTTATCACGAGTGCACCAATATGAATTTTAAAAGAAAGTATAAAAATGAGGATACTCGAATCGTGGTTAGCCAAAAAATGGGGAAGAAGACCCATTAAATAGAAATCAGGCTTGAAAACGAACATACACAAAATGAATAGTCAGAGGGAAAGGAAGAGCTAAAAGACCATAATTAAACCAAATTATAAAATTTAATTGTAAGTTTCCCTTCAAAACTCAAAAGACACATAAAATCAAATCAAATTCAAATGCAAAATAAAATAAGAAATCCAAAAACCTATTTAAATATTTAAATGTGCAATAAAAGACAAAAGAACATAAATAAATAAAATTTATTTTTGTCAACAAGGGACATAGAGATATTAATTTAATTAATTCCCTAGAAAGAGCATTAGGACACAATTAAATAATTGTAAAAATTATTTAATTAGACACATCAAAAGGACACAAAATAAGCAGCATGAGAAATATAAATCCAAATAATTTAAAATGACTTATAATGACCAAAAATGATCAAAATGGACAAAATTGAGCAAAGTTGACCGAAGAAATAAAATACGGCTAAAAAGGGGATGGAGGAGCGATAACCATTTTTAGGTGTCTACATTTTTCCCCTCTTTGAGACAATGTGATTCTAAGCATTGTTTCAAAGAAAAAAAAGGAAAATCACATTAAAATTTGTCCCAGAAAACCAAAGGATGAAGGTGGTATGCCCCCTCAAAAAATTGGGCAAAATAAATGAAAGAGGAGGCCAAATTTTTCAAAAATAAATCCAAGAACACAAGACCCAAACAAGACTGACCAAAGAGATAAACAAGAGAATACAAAAAAAAATGAAGCTAGCATGACAAAACACGAGCCAAAAACAAAAGGAAAACAAAAGGAAAAATTAATCCGTGCTTTTCTTTATTGGTGCACTATTTGTCTTTTGTAGAGCTTTTTGATATAACAAGAGGTGTGTGTCGCATCTTGACATATATTAAGTTAGAGAAATCATGTGATCCTTTTTGCACGAGATTAGACATAATGCAAACAAGGAATGCCCCAATCCAACCTAAAACACATAAATCATAGGTCAAAGTACATGCCCCATAATTTCATGAGAACATCCCACAAATAGAAGACAAAGTAAAAATAAAAGACCAGGAACTATCCCAACCACTCTCACCACTCAGTGGTATCTTGGAGTAGCATATGAACATGGTATCAAAATGAAATCAATAAAAGATAAAACTTACTAAACCAAGCAAGCCAACAACCAATCAGATCTAATTGCTAAAGTTGATAGCTCAATGATAACAAAAATGATAAAAATGACCAATGTGTATGGTTTCATAAAGGATACATCCTATATGAGACACATGGTGAATAATGATGATGTCTGGTTTTGGGAAGGACATATCCTGCATAAGAAAAATGAAAAATGATCAAATAATGATGATTGATTGATGTGACAAGTTTGATCAAAGTGATTGTTGACATGATTGGGTAGGTTTGTCTATTGATTCATGATTAATGAAGTGCGAGATTCTAGGTCTCCTAATTGCATCTGCTGAAATATCTACATTGTTACAAAGGGAAAACTATTGAAAACAAAACAAAAACAAGAAGCAAAATGAAATGACATTGGTACCAGAAACTAACACTTTATTGCTTTGAATTGTTACGATTTTTTTTTGTTCTTTTTTCAAGACATTTTATGATTTTTATAATTTTTTTAGGATATTATTTAAGTTTTATGATATTTTATGACATTAATTCTCGACAAAGATGTATTTGATTTCCCCCAGTGTCTTACAAGATAGGGACATTATGAATGTATAAACAAATGGATTGATGGAAAGAAAATAGATGGAGGAAGGATGGTGACAACTTTATAATGGTACTAAGGATGATTAGACACCCAAGGACTATCCAACGAGGGGAGAACATGTTCTTTTTACAAGCCAAGGGATTGGACGTGACATAATAGGGTACTAGGATAGGGCTTTGAATTGCAAGTGATGTACAAGAGTGGACATGCCAAGAGGTTTTTGAAAACATTTTTTTGCGTTTTACGTCCTTATTTTAAATCAAGACCAAGAGAGGGATGGATAGGACAAGGATGGGACATGAAGGGATAAGAAAGATCAAAATTAGGGATAATAAATATGGATTGAAGGATCAAATAAAGACCAATGATAATACTAAAAGGAATGTGAATAGGATCAATGATGAGGATGGAAAGGGATATGGGAAATGTCAAGCAGATAATATATGTAATACCCACCCCTTAGTTTTCTTTTTTGTTTTGGTTGTCGAACTCTTTTAGGACTTTTTCATTTATGTGTGGGTTATTTCAGACGGTTTTGAGGATATTCATGTATTATGTTTCATTATGTTATTGATCCATTTTGTAGATATGTTATATCTTCTATTTACATGTGATTTGTGGTTATTTCATGATGCTTATGTATATGCTATGATGTCATTTTGGTTATGGGTTTCTGACAATACTGACCCTAAATAAGTGTGCAAATGGATCATTTGTATGTTCTAGTTTACTGTTTGACGTGCTTCGTATGGTATGGGACAGAGTCATAGTTACTTGCTTCAGTGAGATCTACACAATAAACTCATCTCAACCATTGTTTGTTATATTATATGATTTTATGTTCGCCTTTGTGATGACAGGTTTTCAGGTACCGGGCTACGTCTCCCTGAATTGACAGGAGTGAGCATGCCCTATCGCAATATCTCAATGGTAAGAGAGGGGAGATAATATTAGGTCCAAATTCATACCCTAAACCCTTATTTTGACTGAGAAATAGACAAAGAATCTTTTTGAATATCCTATTTGAATCTGTTAAGTGACATGGATTCGTGAGCCTTTCTGTGTGTGCATGTGTGTCTGTTTCAGTTGTTTGTATGTTTCAGTTTTTCTTTGTTTAGATGGGTCTCAATTGATTTAATGATGCTTTTGGCTTGATTTATTTAATGAATATTTATGGTAAATATTAATGTTAATTATGTTGATAAAAATTATTCAATTGTGTATTGTCATTAATGTTTACACAAGTATAGTGATGTTTACACAAATGTCTAATCCTATCCGAGCATAATCATTTCATGCCAATCACTCTCGGGCATTGAAGAAGACCTAAGTGATTTTTAGTTCTAACTGAGTTCACTCAGGCATTACAGTGTTGGTCGGGCGTTGAAGGATTTCAGTGTTGATCGAGTTAAGCATTCAGTGTTAGCCGACTAACAACAGTTTACATGTTATGTTTAAATGGTTATATGCAGCCAAAAAACATGAGTTTTATTATTTATTTGGAAGGTTATTAAGGCTAAATTGACAAGGCTTATCATATATATATATATATATAAATATATATATATATATAAGGTCAAGTTTGGATTGAATAGGTATAATAAAATAATAAAGAAATATTTGTGTTTATGAAATGAAGAGTGAAGGCAAAATCGGATGGGATTCTTATTGAGGACAGAACACATAGGGCTTAAATAAAATATCTAATCAGTGAGGATCAAGTAATTAAATCTAGAGCAGACATCTGAATCAATAAAGACAATTGCTAATCAAAACAGGTCAATCCATTGTTACTCTCTAACAATTGTAGCAGTGATCAAAATCTCTTAACAGAGTAAACTTAACAATATTTTGTAAATCCTCTCACAAGGTGACATTTCTGAATTGAAGTGTTTGAATACCTCTAACAATGCCACTCCTTACAGGGTGATTAAATCCTCTAACAGGGTCACACCTAATAGTGTGTTATTTTAACTTTTAACAGGGTTGGATCCTAACAAGGCTCACTTCAAAAGAGTGAAAAATAGTGACTAGTTGCAATTGGTGGTTTTTCCCATATTGGATTTCCATATTAAATCTTGGTGTTGTCTGTATACATGTTATTTTCTTTATGGTTTATGTTTATGCAATTAATTACTAAGGATAATTATAGTTAATATCTTAAGATTTTCTATGTTAACCAAGTGACAGTAGAATATCTCTGTTAATCAAGCAGTAGTGATAAATTTGTTTAAGACATCCAAGGGAATTAGATTTTTTTGTGGTAACTTATTCACCCCTCCCCTCTTAGTTACTCAAATCATTTCCAAAAATTGGTATTAGAGCACCAAGTTCTTACAAGGAAGGTTTCAAGGCCTAAGTTAAAGATCAGAGAAGTCTTATAGAAGGGAGATCCCTAAGCTTAACAAAGAAAATTTGGCTGCATGGAAATATTTGATGAGGCTACATCTATCTACTATTGAAGATACTGGTTTGCAATTTTTTGGACATAGGTATGTGGAACCACCGAGACCTTTGACTATGGATTAGATGATAGACATGAAGCATCATAACATAATGATGATTTATATAGCCTCTACACTCAGCTATTCCAAATTTGATGAAGTCAAGGACTCCCCTACTACCTTTGATATGTGGAACAAACTACATGATATTCATGGAGGAGATGTCAATGTAAGGAGAGCCAAATTAGAAAGTCTCAAAGGTCACTTTGATCATATGAAAATGAAAGAAGGAGAAGACATTACAAAATACAGTGAAAGAATCAAGAAAAGAGTCAGTGCCATCAGAGCTCTCGGTGGAGTGATTGAAGACACAAAATTGGTTAGTAAGGTATTGAGGACTTTACTTCCTATCTATGCAATTAGAGTTTCATCTATTCAAGAAATGAGATGCAGTAATGGTATAACTCTAGATGGATTGGTTGGAAGACTTATAGCTTTTGAGCTAGATAACTTTGACAATTATTCTCCTAATCCTAGCAATCTTGAGTCTACATTCAAAGCTAAAATAAACCTTGGAAAGATGAAAGGAAAACATATTGACAGTGATAGTGATGATGAAGATCTATAAATCATTGAAGCATTATTTGCAAGGAGAGTTGTAAAAGGAAAAGGATAGTAAAAAGGAAGAAAAACATTGATTTTCTTTTCATGAGATGAGGTTGGTCACATTTCCTCTAAGTGTCCAAACAAGGAAGACAAAGGTGAGAAAAAGTTCAACAGTACACAGGCAAGGAATATTTCAAAAGCTACAAAGACAAAGGTAAGAAATCTTGTTATATTGCTAATCATTCTGATAGTGATGAAGATGAAGATGAAATGGTTTATATTGCTATTAAGGATGAGTTAGATAATGAAGATAATGAAAAGATAGAACTACACTCTCATATTAGCAAGAATGACACTTGGATAATTGATAGTGGTTGTTCTCACCACATGACTGGTGATAAAACCAAATTTGAATATCTTGAGAACTATGATGGTGGGAGTGTCAGTTTTCGGAATGATGAACCCTGCTATGTGAAAGGTAAAGGTTGTATTTCTCTAAGTGAAGGAATCAAATGTGATAATGCTTATTGGGTTGAAGGACTAAGGCATAATCTATTAAGTGTGGCACAACTGAATAACATTGGTTTCAAGGTAGAATTCATGAATGGGAAGGCCAAGCTCCTAGATGGTAAGGGAAACCTAGTTGGAACTGCCAGAAAAATAAAAGGTAATCTAGTATGTCTTGATCTCAATGAAAGTTCATGTTTTATTGCACAAGTAGAAGAAATTTGGTTATGGCATAAAAGGTTATGTCATGTGAACTTTGATAACCTAGTCAACATAAGTAAGAAAAAAAGAGTAAGAGGTATTACTATTTTGATGAAACCTGAATTAGCAATATGCAAACAATGTTAAATTGGGAAGATGGGCAAAACTAGCTTCAAAAGAAAGAATTACAATACAAAAGAAGTTTTGGAATTAGTGCATACTAATTTACATGAACCAATTGGAACAAGTTACACATGTGAAAAGTATTTCATTCTATTTTTTGATGACCATTCTAGAATGATGACTGTTATGTTCCTCAAAGAAAAATTAGAAGCTTTTCAAAAGTTCAAGTGGTACCTTGCCACAATTGAAAAAGAAATAGGAAAGAAACTTAAATGCTTAAGATCTGACAGAGGAGGTGAATTCATCTCTAATGAATTCAATTAAGTATGCAATGAAAGAGGAATAAAAATAAAAGTATCTTCCCCAGCTACTCCACAATAGAATGGGATAGCAAAAACAAGGAACAGATCTATTATGGATTGTGCAAGAACCTTGATGATTGAGAAGAATGTTGCTACCAAATACTGGAAGGAAGCCATCAACATTGCAATTCAAACCTTGAATTGAGTTCAACTGAAGAAAGGTACTGAGAAGACACCTTTTGAATTATGGTATGGCTATAAACCTAATGTTTGTTATTTCAAAATATTTGGAAGTAAATGTTACATCTTGAAGGAAGCAAGAAATGGAAAATTTGATGTAAAAGGTGATGAAGGTATATTCCTAGGCTACTCCTGAAAAAGAAAAGCATATAAATTTTTGAATCTTACTACTCATAAATTCATAGAAAGTGTGCATGTAAGGATTGATGAGTTTGCAGAAAGATGTGAAGAACATAGTAGTAAAGAGCCTGAGGACTACAGAAACTTTGTGTATTATGAACCTGATACTATACCTAAGACATAAGAAATGGTGATTGGAAAGCATCCCTATCAACCATTGAATTTATCTACACAAACTCAAATGGTTCAACCCAAGTTGCAGCCTAGGCAACCCAAACTACTAGTAGAGGAAACCGAGTCTCAGCATGAATAAACTAAGTCATAGACAGAGGGAACCAAGTCATAGATAGAGGCACCTAAGTCTCAGACAGTGGTGCCTAAGTCTCAGACAGTAGAACCTGAGTATCAGACAGAACAACAGAAAAAAAAATTTGAGCATGATGAACCAAGTGGAACAAGCCCAAGATCAAGAAGGAAGGATCTTGTACTTGCAAAATATGTCAAAAGGCATCATGTACCTGAACAAATAATTGGAGATCAGACAAAGGGTGTAATGACAAGGAAAAAAATTAAAGGTACATGTTTTCTTAGTGAAATTGAACCTAGAACTACTAAAGATGCATTGAATGATGAAAGCTAGATCAAAGAAATGAATAAAGAGATTGAGTAGATAGAAAAGAACAAAACTTGGACTCTTGTACCAAGACCAAAAGATAAGAATGTGATTGGTACTAAGTGGGTTTTCACAAACAAGATGAATGAAAAAGGTGAAGTTTCCAGAAACAAGGCAAGATTAGTATGTAAAGGATATGCTCAAGAAGAGGGTATTCATTATGGAGAAACCTTTTTCTCCCATTGCAAGACTTGAAGTAGTTAGAACTCTTCTGGCATATGTTGCACACAAAGGATACAAGGTATATCAAATGGATGTAAAATCTACATTCCTAATGGAATTATTGAAGAGGAAGTCTATATTGAGAAACCTGAAGGTTTTTTAGATCCTAGCAAATGTAATATGGTTTGGAAACTACACAAAGCATTGTATGGATTGAAACAAGCTCCTAGAGCCTGGTATGAAAGATTGCATGGTTACTTGATAAGTATTGGATTTTAGAGAACTAATGATAATAGTAGCTTGTATATCAAAGAAGGACCTAAGAACAAGATACTATAAGAAGAAATATTTTTGGATGATATACTATTTACTAGTTACGATGATTTATGCAAAGCATTCTTTGAAGCTATGAGTAAGGAATTTGAGATGTCTATGTTTGGTGAAATCAAATTATTTGTTGGTTTACAAGTTTATCAGATGAAGGATGGTATCTATATTACCCAGTCTAAATACATCAAAGGGATACTAGAGAAATTTGGGATGGAAGATTCCAAACCAGTTGGAACGCCCATGCCTACTGGACATAAGTTGTCTAAGGATGATGATTCAAAGGAAGTAAACTAGACTACCTAAAAATCCATGATTGGTAAACTTCAATATGTTGTTCAAACTAGACCTGATATTGCATTAGCAATTGGTATTGTTGCAAGGTTTTTAGCTAATCCTAGAGAGAACCATTTGATGTCTATCAAAAGGATTCTGAGATATCTTAAGGGTACTTAAGAGTATGGATTATGGTATAAGAAATGAGGAAAATTTGATTTGAAGACTTTTACTGATGTTGATTGGGTTGGAAGTGTTGATGACAGAAAGAGCACAAGAGGTGGAGCATTATTTATTGGAAAGAGGTTAGTCTCCTAGACAAGCAAGAAACAAAACTGCATTTCTCAATCTACGGCAAAAGCAGAGTATGTTGCTACAACAATAAATTGTTCAAATATCATATGGTTCAAACAACTGTTCTCAGGTATGAAGGAAGGAATCAAAGAACTAGTTATTATCTACTATGAAAAAACCAGTGCTATCAACATTTCAAAGAACCTTGTGATGCATACTAAGGCTAAACATATTGCAATAAAGTATCATTTCTTGAGAGAATTGGTTTAGGACAAGGAAGTAAGATTGGAATATGTGAATAAAAAAGAATAAATTGTAGACATATCCACAAAACCATTACCTAAGGATGCATTTTTGTATCTTAGAGGAAAGCTAGGGGTGATTCCCCTAACTAAGGCTCACTAAAACACAGTTTAAAGATGCATCAACCAAGCTAAATAACAGACTTAACATGTTGATGCAGATGTTCAGAACTTATTGCATATGAATCAGTACAAACAAGTACATTACAACTTCATTGGATATATATATATCAATTGGTGACTTTGGAATTGGTTGTCAAAGAGGGAGAGAGTACTTATGCCATAAAGATTATTGATGGAGTGATTGATGACAGAGGGAGAAACTTTATCAGAAACATAGATTAATGAAAGAGGGAGAAGTCTGTATTTCAGAGATTGTGATGATAGAGGGATTTTTTGGATGAGAATAAGAATGAAGCTAAGGACATTAATAAAATTTCATTCTTTTGTCTATTGCTCTATAATTCTTTGTATTATAACATATTGTGTTTCCACCAATGTCAAAGAGGGAGATTGTTGATGACAATTATTCAATTGTGTATTGTCATTGACGTTTACACAAGTATAGTGATGTTTACACAAATATCTAATCCTATCCGAGCAAAGTCAATTCATACCAAGAACTCTCAAGCATTGAAGAAGACCTAAGTGATTTTTAGTTCTAACCAAGTTCACTCGGGCATTATAGCGTTGGTCGGGCATTGAAGGATTTTAGTGTTGACCGAGTTAAGCATTCAGTGTCAGCCGACTAATAAAAGTTTACATTTTATGTTTAAATGGTTATATGTAGCTGACAAATAAGTTTTATTATTTATTTGGAAGGTTATTAAGACCGACTTGACAAGGTTTATCATATATATAAGGTCAAGTTTGGATTGAATAGGTATAGTAAAAGAAGAAAGAAAGATATGTGTTTATGACATGAAGAGTGAAGGTGAAATCATATGGGATTCTGATTGAGGACAGAACACACAGAGCTGCAACAGAATATCCGATCAGTGAGGATCAAGAAATTAAATCCAGAGCAGAGATCTGAATCAGCAAAGACAGTTGCTTATCAAAATAGGTCAATCCATTGTTACTCTCTAACAATTATAGCAGTGGTCAAAATATCTTAACAGAGCAGACTTAACAGTCTTTTGTAAATTCTCTCACAAGGTGACATTTATGCATTGAAGTGTTTGAAGACTTCTAACAAGGCCACTCCTTACAGGGTGATTAAATCCTCTAATAGGGTCACACCTAATAGTGTGTTATTGTAACCTTTAACAAGGTTGGCTCCTAACATGGCTCACTTCAGAAGAGTGAAAAATAGTGACTAGTTGCAATTGGTGGTTTTTCCCTATTGGGTTTCTATGTTAAATCTTGGTGTTATCAATGTACATTTTATTTTCTTTATGGTTTATGTTTATGCAATTAATTACTAAGGATAATCACAGTTAATATCTTAAGATTTTCTATGTTAACCGAGTGACAGTAGAATATCTATGCTAACCAAGCAACAGTGATAAATTTGTTTAAGACATCTAAGGGACTTGGATTTATTTTTGTGGTAACTAATTCACCCCTCCCCTCTCAGTTACTCAACTCATTTCCAACAAATTATTGCACCTTTAATATGGTTAAAACATTGATATATTAAATATGTGGCTATTTAATAATTAAATATTAATTAAATTTCTATATTTAATTAATTGATTTAATTATTAAGTCTTGATTTGAGTAATTGAGATTTAATAAATATTAAATTCAACTATTTTAATTAATTGTGCAAATTGAATTATTAAGTTTTTCTTCAAGTTGCATGGCTAATTTATTTATTTAATAGAAATATTTCTCATACATTTTCAATTATGACTTTATTTTTATATTATAGAGTTGAGTTGTGCATGCTTTAAGTGGAAATTGAAAATAAAGAATATCTTTTAATTATTAATTAGATAATTTATATTCCCTTAGTGTTTCACTTTTTAAAAACCTAATTGCCTGGTTATCTATATCTTTGAATTGAAAGCCATTTTGGAGGTTGTTCAATCAGGTTGAAGGAAAAATCAGGTGATTGGAGATTTGTGAAGAGCTTAGGAGCATTTTTGGATTCTTCATTTCTTGGATTTGTGAATTTTTTCCTCTCATCAGTTACTAAGGTAGGATCTTGATCTTGTTAATTCTAGCTTTCAGATCTTTGTCTTTTATGCATCTGAAATGCTAGGATCCTTTGTTTGAATATTCTTTGTTTGATATTATGTGATTTGATTTCTTTAAATTGGGAAAATGTGTTCTTGGATCAATTTTTTAGTTTCCTTCATGTTTGCATGTCCGATTTGTGTTCTTGGGCATATGGGTTTCATTTTATTGTATTTGATGCAAAGTGGGCATTAGGGTTTTGAATTGGAATGTTTTAGTTCTCAACATTTACCTTAGGGTTTCAAATTTGTGAAAATGTCTTCTTTGAGTGAGAAATTGTGATTGTTGTCAAAAAAATGGATTAAACCCTCAGATCTGTAAAGTCCTTTCCTTGAAAAGTAGAAATTTTTCCCTTACTAGGTTCTTGTCAAAACCAGGTCTAGATCTGCATGGAAACAAAACAATTAGGGTTAATTTGCATGCTTAGAGAAAAAAAACTCTTCTTGAAAAATAAATTAGTATTAAATTTAGTATATTCCTCTTGTTTGTATCAATTTGCATGTCATAAAGAAAACCCTATTTACTTCATCATTGAGCTATTGGTTGAGGGAAAATATCTCTATTATTAGAAAATGGGTTTAAATTAATTTACTATTGGAAAAAGAGAAAAAAAAATTGTTATTATTAATATTACTGAAATTAAATTTAAAAAAATACCCCTATTGCTCATCCTAATGATGGATCACGGAGTGTGATTCGAAACGTTGATGCAAAAAATTCATAACACAATCAAATCTAGAAATTGTTAAGTTGTTAGTCTCGTTTTGTTATTTTTCACCAAAATTAAGATTGAATAATTTATTAAAAAAAAATAATGTTTTATTTTAAAAAGCATGTTTAAAAAAAAAAAGAAAAAAAGAAAAAAAAAATTAAAAGCAAAAAAAAAGCTTTTGGAGGCGAGGGCCACCAAACCCCCCACCTCCCATAGGGCCCGCGCGCGACAGGCTGGGCGTACCAGCCAAGGCTGCCAACCGTAGTTGGCCGCGGCCCCTTCCTTTCAGGAAGGAAGTCACAGGTGGTGGGTAGGGTAGAGACCTCCCCTCCCCCACGCAATATTATTTTTAATTTTTTAAAAAAAAAATTAAAATTTTAGTTTTTAATTATTATTTTTTTAAAATATTTTATTAATTATTATTATATGTATTTTTTAATTGTTAATTTAAATTAAAGGTTTTCAATAACAATTTTAATTATTAATATTTGGGTTTTCTTTATAGATATATGCTTAATCATGTTTTTGTATATATGTATATAGTATTATTATGGTTAATTCTTTTATTTTTAAATAGTTTTTTTTTATATGTGGTTTTATCAATTATTAAATAGAATTAGTATCTATTAATAATATTAGATTGGTGTTTTCATGCTTGTTTTAATTATGGTCAAATTTTAGTAATTATTTGTTAGATTAATTTATGTATGCTAAATTTCATAAATTAATCTATAGGAACTTTAATTTGCAATTTTTCTTGGAAATTTTAATTATAGTTTGTTAGTAATTTTACCAGATAAATGAATTTGTATAATGAATGTTATAAATTTGTTTATCACTACGTTGTTTGATTAGCTCTTTCTGGAGATGTGTTTATCATGCCATGACGTATTATTTTGGATGTTTATTGGAATGAAGGGCGTATTCTTTTCTATTATGAAACTTTATCCATTTTGGATATCTGTTGGGAATAGTGTTAGAATGAATTTAGAATAATTGAGAGGGGGGGTGAATCAGTTATCCACAGGTCTAGATGTGCCCATTAAAACTTTATACCAAATTAAACAACTCAGATCTACTTGGCAGTGATAGCATAAGTCAATAATATAAGTATGCAGATTACTGTTCAAATGAAATAACCTTGCAGAAACTTAACAATAAAACACAATATAAGCATTCACACAAGTTGACACCAGTATTTAACATGGAAACCCAATTTGGGAAAAGCCACCAATAACATGCTATCAATTTTTCACTCTTCTGAAGTGATGCCCTGTTAAGAGCCAACCCTATTAAAGGTTACAAAACACATTGCTAAATGTGACTTGGTTAAAGGATTTAATCACCCTGTCACGAGTAGGCTTGTTAGAGGACTTAGAACATTCCAATCTGAATGTCACCTTGTTCAAAGGATTTATACAATGACTGTTAGGTCAACCTGGTTAAAGGATTTCAACTAATACAATGGTTAGAAATTAATCAACAAGTTTGATCAGATTCATACAACTTACTTTGCAATCCAGATCCAATTTAGCTCTAATGCTAATTCACTGAGTGGCCTCCATTCTCATCTCAAACTCTAGATCTACTTGAGAAATCGTCAATAAATCACTATCTGCTTCTCTGCTCAGCCTTCTTTGCTTAGATCTTGCCAGTCAGTCAATTAACCATGCAACCCTATTGCATACACTGCATTCACAGCTGTCTCCACTCACTTCCATGAATAACACTGTGAGGTTATCATATACCTCTCCATCTAGGGAAGATACATCTTTTCCCGCTTAATCAAGATCGTAGATCGTAGGTTAGGTCAGATTCAATGGATCTTTCCATCATTTCATTTAATTTATTTCTCCAATACAATCACCAACTAAATATTTGATCCATGCATTAATTACGGTTACTCATGCATTTATGTAGTGTAGATCAAATGTGTTTATCCTTAATTAACTTTACATATCCTAATAAAATCAACTATGTTAGCCAGAGATCTTAAATCTCATCAATCATCAAAATACTACTGCTCGGTCGACACAAAACTTTCTCATAAATTTACTGACGCTCGGCACATACAAGAAAATATGCTCGGTACACACTGGTTCTCGACTAACACAAAACTTGCTCGGCATAAACTATTCTCAGTAAACTATCAGTGAAAGATAAACAATATATCACTTTGCCAATGTGCCAATTGATAAAGTACCCTTTGCAATTCCTCATAACTCAACCATTCTTCTTGGTCTTCTTGTTAAATCTCCTCCATCAATCAATAGATATTGTACTCAAATAGATATATAGCAATAGTCTCCCCAATTAAGGTTTGACATTAATGACAAAACAATAATTGTTTCCATTGTAGCTTTCCAAACAATATTTCCAACAAATAGCTGACTTCTAGGATGTAAAACTAGAGGGTTTTGGGATTTGATTCTTTATGGTGTCTTGTGTGTGTTCCAGTGCATGTTTCCTATAATGTTATTTTGGTTTGATTGTCCTTCTTGAAACTAGTAATTTTGAACTCTTGATATGTGATCCTTTGAGAGTTCCTCATGTTGTTATGGTTAATGGAGAACTAGTAGTTCCTATATGGGTAGGAACCAGCTTATGAGTTTTATAATATTATTTATGACCTTGAGATTAGGGGGTGGTTAGTTAGGTGCATCTTGGGGGAGTGGCTTACAATAGAGGTCTGAGGCCCAAAGAGGCCAGTTCCAAGGTATCCTATCGAAGTTATTAATAAGTGATAATTTAATAATAAAGCTTGGGGATTACATTAAATACAAGATGGATCATGATGCCTCACTCATGCCTTGAGTGCTAGTACAAGCTAAGGATGAGAATGAGATGATACTGTAGACACCTTAAAATGGACAGGCTTGCGATTTTACATTAAAAACACTAATTTTTATCTATTAATTAATGGTTTTTTAATCATTAAATAATAATCTATTTTCTTCTAAATTTATTCCTCAAATCATCTAATCCAATTTCCAAAATTAATTAAATAATTAATTTTATTTAATTAATTAGCTTTAAATTGATTAATTATCATTAATTAATTAATTAAACTCAATTTCCTATAGTTTAAATTCAAATATTTAAACTTACTAATTAAATTCTGCCAATTAAATTAATTTCATTTCATCAAATAAAGCAATTCTTAATAAAAAAGAATTCAATTATCTCACATGCTGAAAACAATTATTAAATAAATGAATTAAATATTCATTTATCTTCAAAGAGATAACTCCAATTACATCACATGGGTTACTCCACCCATCTCTCCAGTCCACATGGGTAACTTCACCCACCTCTTTAGTTCAAAAAGGTAACTCATAAATAGCTCTTCAGTTAACCAAACCCTATCTCCTCTTTACCAAATGAAGAGGTGGAGTTTACTAAGGACCTCTCCTGTTCCTTTTGATCTCAACCATTCATCCCCCCATCTCTGGGATTGATCTCAACCATTCATATCATCACCAATTCCTATATAATAAACCCTTCATAACCATTTGAAGGATCCAAGATTTCAAGCTTTCGTGTGCCATTACTTCGTCAGTTTGGTTCTAGCATTCAAGACATCTTGCGATCACACACACACATTTCAATTATCAAATTCTCGACGCTTCTCAAGTCATAGATGCTGCCCCACCAATACTGAGCATCAAGAACAACATTTTAGAAGGGGTAGAGAGAAACAATAGAAGCTTCAAGCATTATGGGGTTTGCATTTATTTGTCTTCCTTTCTCTTGCTTGTATATTTTATTGCTCACGTTTCTTTTATTCATTTAGTAGTCATTGTATACTTGATTTGCATTCATTTGTGAACCTTTGCTACTAACCCTCGCCTTTGGAAAGCTGTGGGAACTAGAGAGAGAGGTGTACATTTTGGTGAACCTGACGTGAAGAAATAGCCCAAATATCTCTTACAGAAAAATAAATGAATTGATCAACCATGACCGTACGGTCATAAATTTAAAAATTGCACTTTTCTTTGACATTTGTACTATTTTGCAATTGCTGGTATTTTACCGCAATCGCCCATACTGTACCGCAATCGACTGGTTTAATACCACAATTGATTGCAGGCTTTCATAGTTATTCTATCCATTTCTTATCTTTGACTTCTAGTATTTTGCCGCAATCGCCTGATCCATGCCGCAATTGCAAGAATTTTACCACAGTTGTCTGATCCATGCCGCAATTGATAGCACTTTGCCGCAGTTGCCAGTTAATTACCGCAATCGATAGCACTTTGCCGCAATTGCCAGTTAATTACCGCAATCAACAGAAGATTACCACAGCTGCAGGAAGATTGCCGCAATCGCAGCAAATATTGCAAATACCAGATCCAAGTCTTCTGCCCATCTATTTTTTAATTGACATTCTTTTTTTGTTTCTATGCAAGATTGGATCAAAGTCATTAAGGACAGAGGAGGGTAAGTTTTGGTAAGCACCATTTCATTTTTTCAAAGTTTCACATATTCTCATTTTTACGAATAATCCTTTTTGGTACTAACTTGTTTAAACAACACAAACTAAAAGGAATTCA
>MU223423.1:5077518-5153558 GCA_018584345.1 Thuja plicata
TAATACTTAGGAATCTAGATGGTTTTAAATGGAAAATTGAAATGAAAAGTACTTAGGTATTTCTTAATAAAGAATCTTATAATGATATGATGTAGTTTGTTTAAAAGTACATCAAATTGTTAGCACATTAGATGGAATTAAATGAATGGTGAATTAAGTTAGAAGGGAACTTTGGGAAGAATCTAAGTTTAAAGTTTTGCTCTCATAACTCTTTTAAAAGTTCAAAAAAAAAATTTCATAAATTTTTACTTAGGTTTTCTTTTCAAAGAGAATCTCTGTTCTTTTCCCCGGTTCCCTTGCGGGGCATGACACATAACTCTATAATAATATAAATTGGAAGTGCTCTATCTTATGTTGAGTTTGTAGATATCAAGGAAATGGATAATGCTAAAGATATGTGGGACAAGTTGATAACAGTTCATGGCGGTGATATTCATGTTCGGAAAGAAATGGTGGATAGTCTCAAAGGAAAGTATGATGAAATGAGAATGTATGATGGAGATAACATTTCTCAATACAACAATAGGCTAAAGGAGGTTGTTCTGCTATCAAAGGAGCTGGTGGTCAACTTGAAGAAGATGAAGTGGTAAGAAAAATATTAAGAATCCTACTACCACAGTATGTTATTAGAGTCTTTGTTATACAATAATTGGGTGTGTGCACCAAGTTGTGGACCGAAAAAGTGGACACACCTTTAAAAAAAATTAAAATTTTCACTAACCCGATCGGGTTATTGAGAATTTGAAATCATTCTAGGCTTGGTAAACCAAGCCTAGAATATATTATAAAAAATTGTGTGCGGCTCAAAACCCGATCGGGTTATGAGGAATTTCTCATAACCCGATTGGGTTATGTGACTCATTGATTTTTTAATAACCTGATTGGGTTATGAGATATTTCTCATAACCCGGTCGGGTTATGAGAAACATAACAAAAATAGAAAATCCTGCGGCTTAGGCCATTTTTTAATGCCTGAACCATGGAGCAGAAGTGTGGAGGAGGTTAAACAGTAGCAAAACCTGATTGTGTTTTGCACAAAACATAATTTAATCAAGATTTTCAACCAATGGCGCCCTGTAACAACGGTAAGTTTGTTTTTTTTTGTTGTTTTTGTTGTTTTTTTTGCAATTGTAATCAAATTAGGTTATTTTATTGATTTTTTGTTTTCTTTTATTAATTTCATCCCAGATTCATCAAACAACCCAAAAATAAGAAAATGAAATGAAAGACCACCCTCCGTAGAAGCACCATCATCACCACCTATAAACCCTCAACAACCCTTGCCACCCATTAACACTCAACCACAATCTCCACCCATAAACCATCCACAAAATTCTCCTCCTCCACAACCATCACCACTCGTATGCCCTCCACATGTGTCGTTAGGTCATGTAGATGCATCACAAGAAGACCTTGTGCAACACCTTAACCAAAATAGTGCACAAATTAATATATTGGTCAATAGGTTGATGGCTTTCGGTCTTTAGCATCACTCTACCCTCGCCACTACATTAGAAAAAATGTCCAATAGTGCAAATGAGGTGTCTCAGGAGGTGAAAAAATGGGGTTCCTGGAGGGATAGGTGCCGTACATTTTATTCTATGGTTTATCCTATGAGGATGTGAAAAGAAAAGGCATAGGAAAATGTGACATATCTACCCTTTCACTGATCCTAATACTAGCAATTCCCTATAAATTAATACAAAATGATTTCCTATACATTGGTGTGTTCATAGGGGGATGAAATCAGCTTTTTGGGATAGGTGGTACATGGTATTTGACCAACCACCTTGTAATACTAATGAGGTTCCTTTATATTTTTTGAGGAAGCTATACTGTGAGTTTATCATTGGCGAGAAGCCGAATTACTTTGACTTTTGTGAGTTCCAAGGTAGAGGGAGAGGCTCTGCATAGGATAGACTTGGGGCACATAGGATTACCCAACCACAAGAGAGGAGGCGTACTATGAGAAAACCCCTCATTCATGTTGTGGTCCCAGTAGTGGTGAAGGATTCTATTGATATACAGACTCTTCATGCAGCTACATCATTGACTGATGTCATTATCCCGCATGGCACTCAGTTAGTTGGAGAGAGGATGGATCAGTGCCACCTCCATCTTGATTAGACGCACCATTAGGATCATCACATCCTACGCTAGGTCTATCACCATCAGATGCACCATTAGGAGCATCTCATCCCGTGTGAGATCCATTATCATCAGATACATTTCCAAGGTCAGCCCAACCCATTGAGCATATCTGCATCAGTTGTAATGGTATACGTGATGGGGTAGATAGCCAGGCGAGTGTGGAAGGTTTGACATCCCATTCATGTGTACATTGCAGAAAAAGATGTCAGGCATCCACTAATAAGGACGTGGCCCTCACTGATGATCTATTGTTGATGGTGTATTGTTCAGAGCTGACACAGGTTTGTTTAAATTTGTGTTTTGACATGTTATTTTAATTAATTACCTAAATCTGTTAAAAGTAAATAAAATTTTATGTATAGAAGAATCTAAATTGATACATGATTGGGTTATGAGATATTTCTCATAACCCGGTCAGGTTATGAGAAACATAAAAAAAATAGAAAAGCCCGTGGCTTAGGCCATTTTTTAACGCCTGAACCATGGAGCAAAAGTGTGGAGGAGGTTAAATAGCAGCAAAACCCGATCGTGTTTTGCACAAAACACAATTTAATCAAGATTTTCAACCAATGGCGCACTGTAACAAAGGTAAGTTTTTTTTTTTTGTTGTTTTTTTTTTTTTTTTTGCAATTGTAATCAAATTAGGTTATTTTATTTACTTTTTGTTTTCTTTTATTAATTTCATTCCAGATTCATCAAACAACCCAAAAATATGAAAACAAAATGAAAGACCACCCTCCATAGAAGCACCATCATCACCACCTATAAACCCTCAACAACCCTTGCCACCCATAAACCCTCAACCACAATCTCCACCCATAAACCATCCTCAAAATTCTCCTCCTCCACAACCATCACCACTCGTACACCCTCTACATGTGTTGTTAGGTCATGTAGATGCATCACAAGAAGACCTTGTGCAATGTCTTAACCAAAATAGTGCACAAATTAATATATTGGTCAATAGGTTGATGGCTTTTGGTCTTCAGCATCACTCTACCCTCGCCACTACATTAGAAAAAATGTCCAATAGTGAAAATGAGGTCTCTCAAGAGGTGAAAAAATGGGGTTCATGGAGGGATAGGTGTCATACATTTTATTCTGTGGTTTATCCTATGAGGACGTGAAAAGAAAAGGCATAGAAAAATGTGACATATGTGCCCTTTCAACAATCCTAATACTAGCAATTCCCTATAAATTAATACAAAATGATTTCCTATACATTGGTGTGTTCATAAGGGGATGAAATCAGCTTTTTGGGATAGGTGGTACATGGTATTTGACCAACCACCTTGTAATACTAATGAGGTTCCTTTATATTTTTTGAGGAAGCTATACTGTGAGTTTATCATTGGCGAGAAGCCAAATTACTTTGACTTTCATGAGTTCCAGGGTAGAGGGAGAGGCTCTGCACAGGATAGACTTGGGGCACATAGGATTACCTGACCACAAGAGATGAGGTGTACTATGAAAAAACCCCTCATTCATGTTGTGGTCCCAGTAGTGGTGAAGGATTCTATGGATATACAGACTCTTCATGCAGCTACATCATTGACTGATGTCATTATCCAACATGGCACTCAGTTAGTTGGAGAGAGGATGGATTAGTGCCACCTCCATCTTGATTAGATGTGCCATTAGGATCATCCCATCCTGTGCTAGGTCTATCACCATCAGATGCACCATTAGGAGCATCTCATCCTGTGCGAGATCCATTATCATCAGATATATTTCCAGGTTCAGCCCAACCCATTGAGCATGTCTGCATCAGTTGTAATGGTATATGTGATGGGGTAGATAGCCAGGTGAGTGTGAATAGTTTGACATCCCATTCATGTGTACATTGCAGAAAAAGATGTCAGGCATCCACTACTGAGGATGTGGCCCTCACAGATGATCTATTATCAATGGTGTATTATTTAGAGCTAACACATGTTTGTTTAAATTTATGTTTTGGCATGTTATTTTAATTAATTACCTAAATCTGTTAAAATTAAATAAAATTTTATGTATAGAAGAATCTAAATTGATACATGAATAATATACATTGCAGGGTGTAGCTGATGGTACAAGCACACCAAGGAGTGCTCTTTATAGTACACATAGATGGGTAGCTCAAATGCTTGAGGTAATGTTTTATAAATATTCCTAAAATAGAATACTACGTTATTTTGAAAATATCATATCTTAATAATTTGTATGGTGGTAACTTAGTGTGTGTTTGTTTGCTATTTCTTTATAGTCAAAGAATTTTTTCTAATTTAATTCAACTTAAGGAATTCACTTCCTTGTCTAGCCATCATGACTCAAATTGATTTAAACTCCTGCCCTCCATCCTTGGACTCAATTCAACCAATGTTGAACTCATACCACAACCAATCACTTATTGGCTTCTAAATCAACCTTGAACATCATTCAAAACATCCAACCATGGTTCATTTACTCTTATTTATTGTTCAAAATCATGAATACAATCTCTGATTGTTCATTGATTTTGATTATCCTTAATCCTTCAATACACCTCCATGGCCTTCAGAAGACTCCCAACATATATGATGTAGAGGTGGTGGTTGGTGACCTCATTGATCATGTCTGACAACAATCCATCTCCTATTTTTAACAACTTCTCACTTCCAAAGCCCCCTCAAGGACTCACCTTCTAGGGTATCCCAAGTGCTCCTAGTGCTTCCCAATCACCATATCTTCACTCATGACTTCAACCTTCATTTCAACTCCATAAATAATCTCCTTAATGCACTTGACTTGTTTATTGTATACATGTAGAATCAATTGGGTTTCAATGAACTGATGAATGCCCTAGACATTGCTGATGTTTAGGAGAGGGAGGAGGTAACACGTTTTCATATTTACTTTCAATTTCATTCTTGTTTGTTCAAAATATTTTAGAAATCATGTTCCTCTATTAGTATGTCATTTTCTATGAATTTTCATACAGGAATTGGTCATAGCTACCTCAGATGAGGCGAACCCTTCTCCACTTCCTATGGATCCCTTTTTTAGCACAAGAGATCCAGTTGCGGTATGTATTTTCTTTTTAGTCCATGCATTTTTTATTTTTTAGTATTTCTGATTTATAACATGTATTTTGTATTATTTTTTCTATTGTACCTTCACCACTGCCTGTCATTCCTTTTCCTGGCCTTTTTTATAGGAGTCCCTCACGCCCACTATGGAGCCCATTTCGTTCATTAGTCAACTCAAGCATAAGAGATCCATCTAAGGCTTCAGTATGCAAATTAAAGCCCAATATTTATGTTTTTTGATATTATTATGAGATAATATATATGGCTTAACATTTGAATTGTTCTTGTGTAGAGACTTAGTGAACCAAGTGTTGCTGCAAAGAAGCTAGATTTTGATGATCCACCATAGTCGTAGATATATCGAGACATTGTATAGATCTAGTTGTGGTCATTGAATGACCAAATTATTTAATTGAATTCATGATTTATGTGCTACATTGTATCGTATTCTATTTGGCTTAAGAATACATAAATGTGTCATCACTACCTCATGTGTATTAGAATTCATCCCTTACATACATTCATGACTATAATCAGGCCTTACAAGTGTTTTTATGTACTATCCATGCCTTACATGTATTGTGAGTACCCTTTGTGCTTTGAAGGTTTGCTTGAAATTTGATAAAATAAAAAATGCGGATACATTATGATCCTAAATCATCCTCGGAGCAGCAAAATTTTTGTTCATGGTTTACCTAATGCCCACAGACCTCGGAAGATCGCTGCCCAATCGTGCTTAGTGCACCTTGGGGACACTTCAGTCTGCCATGGTCGTGAATGTTCTAGTAAATCCGTGGGATAAATAGGGTTGTCACTAGAATTTACCTGGCCAATTGGAGCTAATGGAGTAGATGATTTGATGTTAGGACTCACGGTTTGAAAGATACCCAATGGTACAACTTTCAACTGAGCACCACTGCAAGTTTTGGCATCAAGCAAGATTGCCCTACCAATTTTAAACAAAGTTAAATATCCCAGAATGGATAGAGGTTATTGTAGGCCTTGGTAATATAGTCCTATAGCATCTAATGGTTTACTCATACGTCTCACGAGGTCTGAGATACAAGCCTCAGAAGATCATAGCCCAATCGTGCTTAGTGCACCTTGGGAACACTTCAGTCCGCCATGGTCGCAAACGATCTAGTGACTTTGTGGGAGAAATAGGGTTGTCACTAGAATTTACCTGGCTAATTAGAGCTAATGGAATAGATGATTCAATGCTAAGACTCATGGTTTGAAAGATACCCAATGGTGCAACTTTCAACTGAGCATGACTGCAAGTTTTCGCATCAAGCGAGATTGCCCTGTCAATTTTAAACAAAGTCAAATCTCCCAAAATGGAGAAAATTTATTGTAGGCCTTGGTAGCATGGTCCTATAGAATCTAATGTTTTACTCATATGTCTCACAAGGTCTGAGATACAAGCCTTGATAGATCACTGCCCAATCATGCTTAGTGCACCTTGAGGACACTTCAGTCCGCCATGGTCGTGAAGGTTCTAGTAACTTCATGGGAGAAATAGGGTTGTCACTAGAGTTTACCCATCCAATTGGAGCTAATGGAGTAGATGATTTGATGCTAGGACTCATGGTTTGAAAGATACCCAATGGTGCAACTTTCAACTGAGCACCACTGCAAGTTTTGGCATCAGTCGAGATTGCCCTGCCAATTTTAAACAAAGTCAAATCTCCCAAAATAGAGAGAGGTTATTGTAGGCCTTGGTAACATGGTCCTATAAAATCTCATGGTTTACTCATACGTCTCACAAGGTCTAAGATACAAGCCTCGTAAGATTGCTTCCCAATCATACTTAGTGCACCTTGGGGACACTTTAGTGTGCCATGGTCATGAACGTTCTAGTCACTCCAAGGTAGAAACAATGCTGTCACTAGTGTTTACCCAGCCAATTGGAGCTAATGGAGTAGACGATTCGATGCTAAGACTCACGATCTGAAAGATACCCAATGGTGCAACTTTCAACTGAGCACCACTGCAAGTTTTGGCATCAACCGAGATTGCCCTGCCAATTCAAAACAAAGTCAAATCTTCCAGAACAAAGAGAGGTTATTGTAGGCCTTGGTAACACATTCCTATAGCATCTGATGGTTTACTCATACATCTCATGATTTCCAAGATACAAGTCTCAAAAGATCGCTGCCCAATCGTGCTTAGTGCACCTTGGGGACACTTCAGTCCTCCATGGTCACAAACCTTCTAGTGACTCCGTGGGAGAAACAGGGTTGTCACTAGCGTATACCTGGCCAGTTGGAGCTAATGGAGTAGACAATTTGATGCTAGGATTCACGATTTGAAAGATACCCAATGGTGCAACTTTTAACTGAGAACCACTGCAAGTTTTGGCATCAACCGAGATTGCCCTACTAATTTTAAACAAAGTCAAATCTCCCAGAATGGAGTGAGGTTATTGTAGGCCTTGGTAACATAGTCCTATAACATCTGATGGTTTACTCATACATCTCACAAGGTCCAAGATATGAGCCTCAGAAGATTTCTTCCCAATCATGCTTAGTGCACCTTGGGGACACTTCAGTCCGCCATGGTCGTAAACATTCTTAGGACCAAATTGATGGTGGAATACTTAGTGAGTGATCATTTTATGAAAATTTTGAAAGTCTCAAAGTATGGTGTTTAGAAACAAGCATGGTTGCTTTGTAAAATGGATCGAATTAGCCCTCTTAGTTCAGTGACAGAGGTAGTTTTGAGTTACTTGGTCCAAAGCACCTAGGGTTGATCTTGAGATATGTTATGAATCTTGAAAAAAGGTATTCAAATGTCTAATTAGGTTGCAAATTTGATTGGAAATATTTTGAGAAAGGATTTAAAAATCCTCACTAATGTACTAGTAGACTGTGCAAGTTGGGATAGTTTGGAGAAGGGAGATAGAATGCATACAAGAATGAGTTGAGATGTTGGGGAATGGATGATTGGAGTAGTTTGGGATCCTTAGGGGAGTTAGGATCACCAATGGAAGCATAGTTGATGGTTGAGGTTGAAAATGTCTATTGATAGTTATTGTAAACACTTCTAATTGGACTAAATGACCATGTAAAACCTTTAGAATCATTTTGGTCCATCATTAAGTCATCCACTACATGAACCATTATTACAATTTAGAGAAACATGATATCCACTACATGAACCTATTATCCAAATTTTCCCATTATGAATATTTTGGCTACAGGTGGAGTAAAATGAGGCTCCCACGAGGGTTGAGCCCAACCTGTGAGGATGGAACTTAGTTCTGATCTTGGTTGTGTTCTTTACGATTTCTCCAGTTTCTCCTTTGCCCCTGCCCACGCAAATAATCTAAGTATCAAAACCTTTGTATTTGGTAAAACCCTGGTTACCCAAAATCTATTCTAAATCCTTATTACCTTTTGGGTGACTGAAGTCCTTCAAATTCCCATGTGTGCATTTATACCTTGCATCAATCTCTAAGCCATATAGTAAAAATAGAATATTCCAAATCATCTGACAACCCCGACTCTCGCTAGTCTCATAATCTCATGAAAGAGAAGAATATTCCATTTTGATCAAGAGACTTAGTGATGATCGTTGGATCAGATGATGATCAAAGGGGAGTCGGGTAATCTCTCAATGCAAACTAGAGTTGGAAAAAGGACTTGGAGATCCTGCGACTCAGTATAATTCCTATCTACAGGTGTGACTTAAGTTTGGGGATGGGTTAAGTTAACAACTTTTTGGTCAGGTGGTCTCATAATCAAAAGGAATGTTCAATAAAGCAATAGAGACTTGGAAACTACTTCCCAGTTTGCAAAATTTTTAACACTATCACATAATCTCATGATAAAGCTACGGTTAGTGGGAAGGTTGGGAGACTTAGCGGCAAAGAAAAGTGTTAACCCGAGGTTATGAGGCATTGCCCGGGTAAATAAAATGATCCAGTGGATACATTTTAAAATGAAAGAAGGATTGAAATCTACACCATCAATATGGAAATCTACACTGCCTACAACTATTAGAATTTAAATATTCAAAATAAATTCAAATATCTGATCTTAGAAGTTATTGCAGAACCAGCTTGCAGAGAGGTAGATAGATCGGCCAACTTCGTAGAAGCAAAATTGATGAAGGTTGGAAGATTTCAGAAGTTATATCAGATCAATCAAGGATATTTTTAGAATGCATTTATGAATGAAGCTAACAGTTTTAGGGTTTCTAAGAAATCCTTTTGTAATCAGTTGTAACCCTAACAAGATCAAATTGACTCCAAGCCTGCATACTAGGGAGTATATATATTAGTTTTGAGTGCTTTAGAGCTCGAAGAGTTTTTTGGACTTAGAAATTATCCATGGCATTCTTTCTACCCTCTGATTTCTACAATTTGTAATCTTTCATTGATGTTTAGATATTGCAGAGGCCTTTTGTGACATCTTTTCTGTCCCTGGGCTTCCTTGTCTAAATCTCTCTTACTAAATTAGAATATATTGAGTGATTTCTAGTGAAACATTGGAGTCTTTGAGCCCTCTTTCTTTCGCAATAGTGTGTACTACTGTGGATGATTTGATTTAGATGAGTTTGTGGATATTCTATAGTCCCCTATCATTTTGTTTCATTCCTATGCTAAATTGCAAAATTGGATGTCTATTTGCAGGTCATAGTCCGTGTCTACTTATAGTAAATACTCTATTGTTTTTGAAATCACTTCTTTCCTTGAATAGCCTCAGTTTGTCTTAGGCCTCTCTATGAAATACTTATGCAAACCTATCTAGGAATTTGCGTTCTTTTGGTTCCAAGGTTTTCATGCTGAGATTAGTTAATTTATTATGATTTAGGTCACCTTCAGTGTATCACCTAGTAGGATAATTTTCTTTCAGTCATTTCCCTTTCATGCATTCCTTCTATCCCTTTTCCTTCAAAGATTTACTTTCCTGTTCAGAAGAAAATTTGGGTGACATATTAAGAGGAACACACCTAGAATCTGGAGGTCTCATCTCGGTTAGCAAAAGGTCCCACAACCTTGAGATGGTTCCCATGTTACACTAGATTACCAAGACTATGAGAGCTTGGGTGAAGGGTGCAAATCTAGGTGTCTAACAGTTCTGGTATGCCCGGTGGGACTCCAATTGAAGTTACTTACCAAGATTATGCTACTCCTGATGTACTGATTGCATAATAAAGACTAAAATAGTTCTCCTTATCAAGTATATATGGCGACTCCATTGGTGAAGAACAGAAGACCCAGTCCTATTCAAAGTTTATGGGAAAAGTTGAAACAGGAAGCTCAAGGCTTTCTGAGTTTACACAGTTTCCTTCTAAAAGGAACTATAGAAGATCATCTCAAAGAGCACCCCCTACTAGGAGGGTACATTCTACACCACCTGATACTTCAGAGAGAAGACCTTGGCCTTTTCATTCTAGAAGAAGAGGAAGATCCCTAACTAGGGAGCTACAAGAAGATTCAACTCCGCCTTTAGATACAACTCTCATAGTTTCTACTCAGCAAGTCACAATTCCTACAATGGTGAGGTAGTTTTCTTTTTCCCCCTTCAATCAAGGAAGCCCCTTTAACTTTTCTCAACATCATGATGTACCTCCGGTAGTGCTTAAAAGTCTACCCGATTTCACAGGTGAAGGGCAAACAATAGCTTTTGAACATATAAGAGATGTAACTACTATCTATAGTATACATAACATCACAGAAGAAGATGTGGCTACCAAGCTATTAGCAGCCTCTTTCAAAGGTAAGGCCTTGGAATGGTTTAGAACCCTTGCTATCGGTTCCATTAATTCATGGGATAGATTAGGAGATGCATTAAGTAAATATTTTGAGGATAAATCAGATAACTTATCTTTGGTAGAGTAGCTGACAACCATTAAAAGAGCCCCTTAGGAACAAATGATAGACTTCAATAGCAGATTTCTTAAGACATGGAATAGAATTCCTACCTCATGAAGACCTTCATCTGATCATGCCTTCCTATATTTTTTAAGAAGTCTAAATAGTAATATTTCTGTCATGATTCAATCTATGGGAGGTACTTCATTACCTCAAGCTTTTGACATTGTCGTCAAGGCAGAGAACTATCTAATACAAGCTGGCGTGATAGCCCCAAGACCACCTATGCCCATTTTCTCTAACATACAACCAAGCATGCCTTTGCAAATAACTCCAATTCCCCAAATACCCACTATTGTAACACCTCAAGAAAGTACCAGTCATGGGGAAGTAAAGGAAGACCCTTCCCAAGAACTATTAGAATTGAGAAGCAATCAGCAGGAGATGAAGAAATTAATGCAAACCATGAGTAACAAGCTGATTAGTATAAAGAAACAAGGATAGGGGATTACACCCCCTCTTAAGCAGCAAAGTCAGAGTCCCAATCAACAATATCAAAATCAGGGACAATCCTATCAATAGAATAGACCCCAATTTCAAGGAGGTTATCAAGGGCAAAGGGAAAACTACAATCAGAGACCATCTCAAACTTATAATCCTACCCCCCACACTTCTACAAATCCAGATAGGGATGTAGTCCCAAGTCAAAATAACCTTGCTGCAAAGATGGAATGGTGTTACCCTTGCAATCAGTCCCATAACTAGACAACATGCTTAAATGGGAGGGTACACCAAGCACTGATGGTTCAAAATGCTTCCCTTACTCAATCAAAGGCTTCTCCCAATGAACCACCCCCTCACCAGGAGGCACAACATGACAAGACTGCTCTTTTTAATTGGGAACAACAAGATTTCAATGGAGTAAATGGTGAATCCACCATTGCTGCCAATACCAGGTCTAAAAGAAGAGCTCAAGACATGGAACAAACATGAGAAAAGGCTTCTACATCTACAAAATTTTGATCACCCTTTGCTCCTATCATGTTGAAGAAGGCCCCCACCATCCTAGTCAAAGAAAATTGACCTTCTAAAGAGGTTGAGCCTGTCATGGCAAAGACACACCAAGGAGTACACACAGTTGTACCCTTCAACATAGTGGATAATATGAAGAAGACAAATATCACTATGTCTATGTGGGACTCTTTGGCTATTCCGGGACAACCTGAAATATTGAAGAAAGCAATGACTGAAGAGAAGATTCCTCAGCCACCTACAATAAAATAAGTTGTAAAGCCAGTATTGGTTAATACTGATCGTAAGGAAGAGATTCCAAATGGAAACTCCAGGGCTAATACCATGCAAGGTAGGAACTCAAAACCACCTCCCTTTTATGTATCTTTAATTATTGAAAAATCTCTGGTACATAATTGCATGGTAGATAGTGGGGCTACTAGCACTGTTATGCCTAAGAAGGTGGCTGACCAAGTAGGTTTGAAATATGAGCCTTTCCAAAAGAAAGTTACCTAGCTTGATGGTTCTTCAGTGAACACAATAGGTGTAGCTAAAGATACTAGTCTAGTCCTCCATCCAAGCGCCAATTTCTCTGTCCTACTCGACATATACATAATAGACCTCCCTGCTTTATTTTCCATATGCTTGTCGAGGGAATTTACAGCCAAAATGGGGGGGTATCTTTCCTCTGATTGGTCACACATGCTTTTCTATACAAGGTATGGGACTAAGGTCACTATCAAGTTTGAATCATTAGCAACACACCATGTAGAACCCTATGTGTCCAATGTACTTAGCGCAAGTTATCTTGCACTTCATGATGATGACTTCCCAATCATCAGGGAAACGGCTACCAAACTAAAGGGGATCCCAGACATCTATTTAGATGAGTTAGAATCTCAGGGGCCCTCTGAAGCCCACGCTAATGTTATCTGGGATGCCAGTTTGGGGTCTTATCTGATTCATGAGGAAGGTTGCATAGAACCAAAACTCTCCAAGGAAAATAAAGGTTTAGAAGAGCAACACAACCAAGCTTTGGAGCTATAATTTGATGGTGCTAGAAGCAGACGTGGTGCTGGTGGTGGTGCAATGCTATTTTTTTTAAAAGGGGAGACGTATTATGCTGCCTTTAGGTTCAGTTTATCCTACACTATTAACACTACTGAATATGAGAGCTTAGTGAATGGGTTGGAATGGTCCAAAAGGAGAGGGATCAGAACCTTAAAGGTATATGGTGACATCGAGCTATTTTTCAGCCAAGTAAGAGGGATAAGTGTGACTAAAAGTGATATAATGAGAGCATATAAGCATCAAATTTGGGATGCAATTAAAGATCTCCAGGCTTTCAATATTGTCGCAATCCCTCGGAAAATGAATCAGAATGTGGATAGATTAGCTGTTGTTGGATCTCAATATGATATCCCTATAAGTGTTTCAAAAGAGAGGAGTCAACAACACATCAAAGTGATTGTCAGAACTTCTATTCCTGATAACAATATCAATTGGCAAGTGTTTGATAGCGATGAACAAATTCTGCAGTTCCTATTTGAAGAGGACATTTCTCACAACCTAACCAAGATAGGTTATTGTAGAACTATGGTGATCAAGTGATACAACTAAGATCTAATAAAATGCCTAAAGGGCTTGTCACCTTGGAGTCTATCTTCAACAAAGATGACCAAGCACATAAGAGCAAAGTTGGCCTGGTATTCCAACAAGAACATTGTACTAAGTTAAGGTTAGAACCGGGTAAAATTTTACAATTTGGGAAGGTAAATACTAAGCCAGAAGAACAGGCTTACACCCAATTGTTTCAAAAATTTAGTGACATCTTTGCATGGAAATATGAGGATCTCAAAGGTTTTGATCCTGCCCTTGCTCAACATACCATTGAATTGGAACCCAATGCCAAACTGGCCAGGCAGAAGCAAAGGCCTGTGAATCCTAAGTTAGAACCACTCATGCATAAATAATTCCTTAAATTAATAGAGAGCGATATCATCTACCCCATCAAGAACACTAGTTGGGTTTCCAACCTTTTCCCTTTCAGGAAGAAGAATGGTGAGTTAAGGCTATGTGTTGATTTCAGAGACCTTAATAGAGCATCCCTGAAGGATCGTCATCCATTACCCTCTATGGAGCAGATCCTACAGAGTGTCTCTGGATCTGAGAGATTTTCATTATTGGATGGCTATTTGGGGTACAATCAGATCCTGATTCATGAAGAAGATCAATATAAGACTACATTTACAACCAAATGGGGGACCATGGATTATCAAAATATGCCCTTTGGTTTGTCTAATGCAGGTGCTACTTTTCAAAAGGCAATGGATATGGCCTTTAAAAACCTCATGTACAAATTTGTACTGGTCTATTTAGATGATATAACTATTTATTCTAAACATGCAATAGACCATATAAAACATCTGAGGAAAATATTTGAAAGGTGTAGAGAATTTGGGATATCTCTCAATCCCAAGAAATGTGTGTTTGCAGTCCATGAAGGAAACTACTAGGATATATAACATCCAAAAAGGGAATTATAGTAGACCCTAAAAGGATTGTAGCTATCCTAGAGCTACCCTTACCACATCACAAGAAAAGTCTTCAATCTTTCATAGGAAGGATTAACTTTGTTAGACGTTTCTTGCCCAATATTATAGATTTGTTAAATCCTTTGACAACCATGTTGAAGAAGAATACATCTTTCTATTGGAGAAAATAAGGGAAGGCTAGTTTTCAAAGAATTAAAGAGTCCCTAATAGAAGCCCCTACCCTATTGAACCCAAACTTCAGTAAGGATTTTATCCTTTACGCTTATGGAGGATGAGATGTTATTTCTGCAATATTGACCCAAGAAAATTCTGAAGGATTGGAGCAACCTATTGCCTTCTTTAGCAAAGGTTTAGAAGAATATGAACATAGATATTATTTTGTGGAGAAACATGTACTTGTTGTAGTAAAAATCCTTAAGAAATTCATATATCTGTTAACCCACAGCAAGGTACAATTGAAAGTAACCCATCCTAGTGTCAAGGAATTCTTGCTTTCTAGGGACCTAAATGAAAAAAAGAGCTGGTTGGATGACTAAGGTCATGGAATATGACATTAATATCCAAGTCACCAAGTTAGTAAGAGGAAGAGGTCTTTGTGAGCATCTAACAGAGGATGAGAGTTCAAGGGGATTAGAGAAAATAGATGCATCCCTAATCATGCATTCAACAGAAGATCATGTCGAGGCAGCAGATTGGTTGCCTAACATGATCCATTCTCTGGAAATAGGGGAATGCCCTATGGATCTAAATCTAGAAAAAAAGGTAGTATAGGTTACAATCTATTCCTTTCATGCTAATAGGTGACATTCTTTTTAGAAAGGATCACAATGGTGTCCTTTTGAGATGCATAGGTTCATAAAAGATAGCAAATGTCCTATTTGAATTTCATAATGGATCTTCTAGAGGTCACTTTTCTCCTAGGACTACTACTTTTAAGTTCATGAGGGCTGGATAATATTGGCTATCCATCTTCAAGGATTGCCATGATCACGTAAGAAAATGCATCAAATGTATCATGTTTGTAGGAAAAGAAAAACTTGCAGCCTTGCCCCTTCAGCCCATCAGAGTAGAGCAACCTTTCATAAGATGGGGCATAGATTTCATTGGCATGATCAATCCTCCATCAAGTGCAGGTCATAAATGGGTGGTTACTACAATAGATTATTTCACTAGATGGACAGAGGCAGTGGCATTAAAGGAAGCAAATGAGAATGATGTCCTAAGTTTTTATGATGACATAATTCACAGATTTGGTGTCCCTGACTCTATTATTTCAGATAATGTATTAGAATTTATAGGCCTAAGAGTGACCGAATGGGCATTCAAACATGGTGTTTACTTAAACACAAGTTTGAACTACTACCCTCAGGGTAATGGTTTGGTAGAATCAACAAACAAGAACTTGATTAGGTTAATCAAGAAAACCCTGCAAGACAACCAAAGAGATTGGCACACAAAGCTAAAATCTATGTTGTGGTTAGACAGAATTACCCTAAAGAGGATCATTGGGAATTATCCCTACATGCTAGTATATGGAAAGGAGGATAAGTTGTCCATTTCAACTGAATTACCAGCCCTCGACTTAGCTACTCAGTATGTCTTGTTTGAAGAAGGAGATCCTTTGCAGGTTAGGTATGCTCAGATTGTGGAATTAGAAGAACACAAAGATAAGTCCATGAAGGATATGGAATTCCACCAGATGCAGACAATGAAAAGCTTTGACAAGAGAGCTAGGAATAGGAGCTTCAAGATTGGGGATATAGTCCTCAAATGGGATAAGTTAAAATCAAAGCCTGGCAGACATACTAAATTTGATTCCTTCTGGGGAGGTCCATTCATCATCAAGGAGTGCAAAGAACATAATGTTTTTCAGCTATCAACTCTTGAAGGAGTTCCTTTGCCCATTTTGGTGAATGGATTCCATTTGAAGCCTTGCTTCGAGGTCTATCCTTCCTTGTAAATATTGTAGATGTTTCCCCCACTCTTTGTTCCTGCTTTCTAGATTAATTTTTTGCTTTCCTCAAAAGTGCTCATGCATAGTTAGTTGTTTCCCCTTTTGGTTTCAATATGTTTCCAAGTTTCTATTTTTGATCATAATACTTCTATACCCAATGTATATCAAAGGCTACTGGTTCTCAAATGTCTAGCAGGCAGACATCCCACAGAAATTGCCAAGAATGTTATCCAAATTTTCTCATTATGAAGATTTTGGCTACAGGTGGAGTAAAATGAGGCTCCCACAAGGGTTGAGCCCAGCCTATGAGGATGGAACTCAGTTCTGATCTTGGTTGTGTTCTTTATGGTTTCTCCAGTTTCTCCTTTTCCCCTGCCCATGCAAATAATCTAAGTATCAAAAACATATGTATTTGGCAAAACCCTAGTTACCTGAAATCTGTTCTAAATCCTTATTACCTTTTGGGTGACTTAAGTCCTTCAAATTCCCATGTGTGCATTTATACCTTACATCAGTCTCTAAGTTGCATGGTAAAAATATAATATTCCAAATCATCTAACGACCCCGACTCTCACTAGTCTCATAATCTCGTGAAAGAAAAGCATATTCCATTTTGATCGGGAGACTCAGTGATGATCGTTGGATTAGATGATGATCAAAGGGGGGAGTCGGGTAATCTCTCAATGCAAAATAGAGTTGGAAAAAGGACCTAGAGATCCCGTGACTCAGTATAATTCCTGTCTATAGGTGTGACTTAAGTTTGGGGATGGGTTAAGTTAACAAATTTTTGGTCGGGTGGTCTCCTAATCAAAAGGAATGTTCAATCAAGCAACAAAGACTTGGCGACTGTCACCTAGTTTGGGGAAGTTTTAACGTTGTTGCGTAATCTCATGATAAAGCTAGGGTTAGTGGGAAGGTTGGGAGACTTAGCGACACAGAAAAGTGTTAGCCCAAGGTTATGAGGCATTGCCCGGGTAAATAAAATGTTCCAGTGGCTACATTTTAAAATGAAAGAAGGATTGAAATCTCCACCGTCAATACAGAAATCCATGCCGCCTATGACTGTTAGAATTTAAATATTCAAAATAAATTCAAATATTTTATCTCAGAAGTTATTGCAGAGCCAGCTTGCAGAGAGGTAGATAGATTGTCTGACTTCATAGAAGCAAAATTGATGAAGGTGGGAAGATTTTAGAATTTATATCAGATCGATCAAGGATATTTTTAGAATGCATTTATGAATGAAACTGACAGTTTTAGGGTTTTTGAGAAGTCCTTTTGTAATCAATTGTAACCCTAACAAGATCAGTTTAACTCCAAACCTGTGTGCTAGGTAGTATATATATTAGTTTTAAGAGATTTAGAGCTCGAAGAGTTTTTTGGACTTAGAAATTATCTGTGGCATTCTTTCTGCCCTCTGATTTCTATAGTTTGTAATCTTTCATTGATTTTTTGATATTATAGAGGCTTTTTGTGACATCTTTTTTGTCCCTGGGCTTCCTTGTCTAAATATCTCTTACTAAATTAGAATATATTGAGTGATTTCTAGTGAAACATTGGAGTCTTTGAGCCTTCTTTCTTTTGCAATAGTGTGTACTACTGTGGATGATTTGATTTAGATGAGTTTTTGGATATTCTACATTCCCCTTTCATTTTGTCTCATTCCTGTGCCAAATTACAAAATTGGATGCCTGTTTGCAGGTCATAGTCTATGTCTACTTATAGTAAATACACTATTGTTTGTGAAATCACTTCTTTCCCTGAATAGCCTCTATTTGTCTCGGGCCTCTCTATGAAATACTTATGAAAACCTATCTAGGAAGTTGTGTTCTTTTGGTTCCAAGGTTTTCATGCTAAGATTATCCTATTTATTGTGATTTAGGTCACCTTCGGTGTATCACCTAGTAGGATAATTTTCTTTCAGTCATTTCCCTTTCATGTATTCCTTCTATCCCTTTTCCTTCAAAGATTTACTTTCCCATTCAGAAGAAAATTTGGGTGACATATCAAGAGGAACTGGCCTAGAATCTATAGGTCTCGTCTCAATTAGAAAAAGGTCCCACAACCTTGAGATTATTCCCATGTTACACTAGATTACCAAGACTACGAGAGCTTGGGTGAAGGGTGCAAATCTAGGTGTCTAACAGAACCATTATTACAATTTATAGAAACATGAGATATCCACCGCATGATCCATTGTGGCGCCTCAGTATATACAAATAAACCCATGGCCACTTTTATATACAATTTGATCTTCTTTCAATATACAAAATGTGGTCTCCAAATATGCATGTGGACCACTTCATAGTCATTTATATTTACAAAAAAGAGAAGTTATATTGTTTCAGAAAATTTATATACAAAATTTTCAAAATAATTCTACCATTTGTAGAATGACTCTTCGTGATGGCCCATAACTAATTGAGTGAACCTTCTGGATTGTCTCTAGCCCTTATTGTGTCATGTATTGCCTTGTGGTCAGATTCATGAATTTTCCATAAATTCTTATTACGAGGTCTACCAGTATACTTTATCAATTCAATATTTTTTGCAATAAGAAGGTTCGAGTAATGCAAAATATGTCTATGTGTCTCATAGTCCTCAAACAACCAATTCTTGGATTTTGTGATAGGGTACCTGCATTTCATAGAATCATAAATGAATACAAAATTCAACATACAAAGTGTAATATAATGATGATAAGATGTCTCAAAGTCGTCAAACATGAGCACATTATATTTTGATAGCATACCTTCTAAGCCATGTCCCTGTCACAACAATGGATCCTATTGGGTACTCAATACCCTCTCCATCAATGACTGTAGTTGTCAATTTCTTTTTTCCCTCAATACAATGACACAAAAATTAATTAGTACCTTCTTCATTGTTCTCATCTGCAACAACTACATATACATGACCTAAAATTTATAGAGGGATAAGTTAACACCCTAAAGACTTACAAAATTGAGAAATTGAGAAATAAATTGAAGAATAAATTGAGAAATTACCTAGTTCAACTAGGTCAAAAATGTGATCAAAATCCATTGATGCTTCAAATTGGCTTAATTGTAGTGCTATAGTAAGTTGATATGTATCAAGTGGTTGCAAAGGTGTATAAGATCATTCGTCAACCCACTCTTTTGATTCGCATTCCTCCCACACAAAATTCATACAAGACAAGCAAAAACATACCATTACTCTAGTATAAATACCCAATGACATTGCATTTGAACTTCTAAATGAGTGTGTGTTACTTGATCCTGTAAGTGTACAACAATCTAGATAGTTTCCAATGTTAGACTCATTTATCAACCAAAAAAACCTATTAACTTCATTACCTGTTCGTATCATAGAGTTGCACCATCACACAATTGTTTGTGCATTTATTAACTCTGCACCACCTTTGTACTTTAATTCCTCTCTAGCAAGAGATCTTTTTACACATGAACCCACACCATCATGCTCACCTTTTCCATGCCCTTCCTCTGTGAAATTCCAAAAATGTTGAACGCCACTTGTCCTATGCATCCTACTCAACCAATAGAACATCCTTGCATTCTTGAATTGTGAGGTGCAATTATCTAACCATATTATGTGTTGGTTTTACTCAATACCTCTTTCCCTTAAATTATCATGGAAAAATTTGAAGCAACCTTGCACAAACTCTGATGAATGTGTGCAATCATCACTGGTTTAGAAGTGATACTCTCTTAAAACCTTTCTATCTGCGTCTGTGCTATCATGTACATGCAAGAATACTATATGTACAAAGATCGTCACTTATATAGAATGGTAATACACTGCTTGCACTTCATTCTGAGGTTTAAGTGTATAATTCTCAGCAAAATCAACAATGGAGACAATAGTACCAAGGGGAAAAGTGTCCTTGCATATCTTGAATTGCTCATTCAACCACCTAGCTCTATGTGAATGACGTATGTATTGATAAACTAGTTTCTCTTTAAATATCTTCATAAAATCAGTTACGCATATATCCTTTTTTACTAACTCACACCTCTTAAGTTCTTTTCCATCTTTTAGACCATAAGTTACTGTCTTGTATTTTCCAAAAGAAACTAGTGTATTTCCAATCTCATTTGTGCTCTCTAGATGGTGACATATCTGCAACTTTCTCATACCACCACATGTACTACAAGATCCATTCATACACATCATCTTATAATAAATGCAACCAACATCTTGATTGCATAATACACTTGACATAAAATATCTTGATGACGTAGGAGGTGCTTGAAGACCAAATTCTTGCAAAATAGTGTTAGTGTGTAAAATACAAAAATTATGATGATATATATCATAATGCATGGAAAATTCAATATGTATCCTACAACAACATGTAGTGCGTGCATGATTAATCTTCATGTAAAAGGGTTTTGTCATTTCAAAAAATCTTTGACTAATTTTAGTTTGAGGAAACCTTTGGAGGAATCTTTCATAAAATTGTGTTTGTGTCATATCCAAAAAGTGTTTTGGATGTGGCATACAATTTGTAGATCTGATTCTTCTCCTAACAATGTCTCTTTGGTTGGGTGAAACCCTTGTGTTGTCATGCCAAAAATTTTTAATTAATGATCTCAATGCATCAGCGACAACCTTGTCCTTACATGGGAGTCTACTCAAGAATGACCAAAGAGAATTAGTGTTTGGATCCTCAATACCCTCTCACCTTTGTAAGGATCTTCGTAATGTTGATCTACCTATCCTTAATGACTTACTTGTTGTGCTTACTATACGAGATTTTTTCATTTCCTTTCCCATTATAGTTGATGTAAGGACACGTCGAGTAACATTAGCATCTTTGCTGCGTGATTTTGAACCAATGGATTGGTATGCATTGAATAGATTCCTTACAATGGTTCTCTCAATACTATTTTCAGATTTTCTCAACCCCACAATTGTCATTGTCTCTCTAAACTTCAGATTCTTAATCATTTCAACAACTACTTGACATCTTCCACTTTGATTTAATTTTTCAAAATAGTTATTCCAAATATTTTTAACAATTCTTCTACAATTTCTTTCTGACATTTTATCATGCATTGGCCTCAAAATATTTTCACCAATGTCAATTAGAAATTTTGGTTTTCTACGAATTGTTCTAGGAGGTGTTAACACAGTTGCATGCTCTACATTTTTATTAGATGAATTAGGTGCATTTATACCCATCAGTTCAATTGGTGTATGTTTATGATTTTCATTTTCATTATGTGCATTTTTTTCACTAATGACATCGAATTGAAATGGTGCATTTTTCATATTAACATTAACATTAACATTTTCATCACTTACATTGCTTGCATTTGATGATGTACCTTGTCATATTCTCCTCATGTGCTCCCTTTGTCTTTCCTTTTCTGTCTCTTGTTGTTCAATTGTTCCTCTTTTTTTCTTTCCCATTATTCGTATTGAATGGACCCTACGAATAATATTATGTGAACATAAAATACAAAAAATAAGAACAAATTAACCATTTTCTTGAAATGACAACTTACAATGATAAAATAACATTAAAAACACAAATAAAAAACACAATTTTCAATCATTGTAAAGAAAAACATGCAAAAAAGTGCAAACCTGTCTGTTCCTTTTGTAAAATAAAAGAAAAATAGTTGTGGGACCTCTAAACAACTTGCAATGGTTGTTTTAAGACCGTTCAAAAAAACAAAGATCCTAATTCCAAAAAACCCGATCGGGTTATGAGAACATAATGGCTCTATGTTCCTAATTACTCAGAACCAGATCGAGTTATGAGAACATAATGACTCCATACTCCTAGTTACTCAGAACCCGATCGGTTTCTAAAAAATTAATAACAAAGGAGGATCTCTCTCTCTCTCTCTCTCTCTAGTTATGGAGAATAAAATGAATAGTTTTTACTTCTTCAAAACCCGATCGGGTTTTGAAGTTTTTTTTTCTTTTTAGAACCCGATCAGGTTTTGAAGTACTTTTTTCTTTACAGAACCCAATCGGGTTTTGAAGTACTTTTGTATTTTTAGAACCCGATCAAGTTATGGCTTGGGAAGAGGCTTGAAAAATGACCCAAAGGCTTAGAGGCTCATTTTCCCTCCATTTTTTTTATTTTAGACGTTTGTTTATCTTGTAAGATGATTTCTCAACTTTATCTTCATTAGGTTTACAATTTGTCAACTGGGTAGCTTTAGAATTTTCACCATAATCTCATACGTCTTCTTAGCTTTCTAACCATATAATTTTTTCTATTTTTGGACAACATTAGCATAGTAAACTTTATTTTTTTTACTAGTGTCTTGATTGTACTCACAGACATATGTCTACCATTTTTTAATAACTTTTGAAATACTTAATAAAATTACAAATAAATTACATATTATTGTTCTACACTTGATTCTATACACTTTAAAAAAAAAAAATTCATTTTCAATTATTTTGATGCAAGTTATGCCCAGCGCACGAACAGGTACCAAAATTTTAGGATGCGACCACTTCAAAAAATCACAGAAAAAAAAATACTCATAAAAAAATTACAAAAAAATACACAACTTCTAGATCTCACTCTTACCTATCATTCTACCAAAGGGATTTAAAAAATACTGAATATAACTATACCTTTTGTACCGCACATGGAAACGGCTATGTTATGTTTTTCCAAAAAAATCAGGAACATATTTTTGTGCACACGAGGTTTGACCCTCTTAATCTTATCAGGTTTAAAAAAAATAGTATTCTAGAAAATAGATTTAGAGTAATACAATTTTTATTTTTTACACATCTTCTTATTTTGAGTGCATGACCCTCAAACTCCTGTTCCAAGTTCAGGTTTACCCAATTTCAGAAAAAATGTGTCCACTTATACCCCCCTTTTTGGTCCACAACTTGGTGCACACACCCAACTAAGATCTATTAATCCTACAAATGTGAGTCTAGATTCCTTGGTTGGTAAGCTTACTGCTTTTGAGTTAAGTAACTTTGATAATAGTATGCCTAGAATAGAATCTGCATTAAAAGTTTCCCTAACCATTGGTTCATCAAAGAAAGGAAAATAATTCTCTAACAGTTTTGAAGGAAATCATGATTATCATTCTATCTTGTATGAGGAAATATAAAAATAAGAGTTGGAAGCACTGCTAGCAAGGATATTACCTAGAGGAAAAGGAAATTAAAAAGGTAAACTTCCCTTAAAATGCTTTTCATGTAACAAAATTAGTCATATTGCATCTAGGTGTCCTGACAATGATAGGAAGGATAATCTCAAGAGATTCAGGAACTTCAAAGATAAAAGAATGTTTGCAAGTGATCAATTTTGTATGTGTTACATCACTTTTTCATTTTCATTTATGGAAACACATCTGGCATATTGATCACTTGATTTGAAGTTAAGTTTTGGTAATTCAATTCTGGAATCGACTAAGTACAGAAGCAAAAATACAGAGGTATTTTGGGTATCAAAGATTGAGATCGATGAGTTATGATGAGAAAGCTTAGAGGGAGATACTATGGGTTACTTATGACCTACATCTAAGATCAATTTTATTTTGGTGACAATTATAGAGAGTTAGAGAGAATTGAAGACATGCGATAGTAGCAGAACAGTGATACAGAGAAGTTGAACTAAGACGATGATTTGGGGAGTATGACATGGAATCCTAGAAAGATAAGTTGGATTATGGTTGTGGATAATCTATATTTTGATTATGTAAGAGTTCTGACTATGTATTTGATATTTGCATTATTAATTGTATTTTGTGTTGAGATCCGACTATGTAATATTTGGTTAAGAGAGCTGACTTGGTAAAGAGAAAAGATATATATATATATATATATATATATATATGGAGATCTTTTGGAGAGAAAAGATATAGATGTGACAGATGGATGTATTGATGGATATGTGATGTGTATGGTGTGTGAATAGTAGATCCAAGGATGACAGAGATGATGGAAGAACTATGAATGGAACTATCTAAGCATTAAAGATGCTTGTTTTGTTCATGACTGAGAACACTTTGTAACAGAAGTATTATTGTAAGAGTTTTAAGCTCATTTGGCCCCTAAAAAGGTGTTGTATACCTTTAATAGGGTTGTATACATCTAACAAGGAATTGTACTATGTAATATTCAACTTCTAATAGGGCTAGGTCTCCTATCATGGATATTACACTTTCATGCATGCTTGTGGGTACCATCCCCACCGGGGTTTTCCCTTGGCCAGGGTTTCCTCGACAACAAATAGTGGTGTTATGAGTTCTATTTTATTTTTGTGTGTTATTTTTATTACAGTATGCTTATGGTTTATGTGGAATTGGTTTAAATTTTATTTTAAGTGTTGTAATACTGATTCACCCCCCTCTTAGTATTACTTAATCCTAACAATTGGTATCATAGCTTTTGGCCCTTGAAGATAAATCTTAATAGATTAAGGGAGATAAGAATGGATTCAGATAATTTGCAAGAGAACTTTGAAGCTCCACTTGAAGACCTTGATAAAGAAAAAGCACAAAATGGTGACTTGAGATTTAAATTAAGGAGAATAGATTGATTCATCAAGAAACTGAAAGAACAGCTTGAACTTTCCAAAAATTAGAGACAAGACCTTGTGGTTCAGATAAAGGAAGATTCAGATCATGATAATTTAGATTAGATAAAGAAACTTGAACAAGATAATGACACTTTGAAGCTTGAGAATGAAGCAATGACTAAACAAATTCAACAAGAAAAATATGATAAAAACAAGATTGAAGAAGCTTTGAAAAATGCAAATGTTTTGATGGAACAAGTGAAGAATGAGGTTGACCATTACAAGAATAAGTATCTAGAATTGGAGAAATACAATCAGATCATAAAAGGTGAACTTGTTGAGACAAAGAAACATATTGAGAAACTACACATGAGTAGTGACTTGATCGATGAAGAAAGAGACAGATAGAAACCTAAAGGTTATATGAATGGTATTGGATTCAATGAAGTTGAATGTTCCAAGAATCAAGAAGAGAAACCAGATGCAAATATTGAATAACCTAGAGAGAAGATCAAACCTTTCATAGGTAGATTCTTTGGTTGTAACAAGTTTTGACACATGAAAAGAGATTGCAGAGGTAATACACCTTTTAAAAAAAATTCTAGTTATTGTTTTAACTGTAATGAATATGGGCACAAGAAAGAAGAATGCAGGAAACTCAATCAATCTTGATATAGAAAAGACAATAGAAGAGAACATATAGTGAAACCTACATGCTACAGATGTAATAACATTGGACACATTGTGAAGTTTTTTAAGATGCAAGTAAATCATTATAGAAGACCTCCTACATATTACAAATGCAACAATCCATACCATATTGCAAAATTTTGTAGGTATAATGAAGTGAATAACAGAAGAGTACCACCTCCTAGGAATACATAGAAGAATGACAATGATATTGGTAAAAGTGTTGCAGAACTAAAGAATGATTTTGACAGTTGTTTCAAGAAACTAGAGGATAACAATAGTGGAAAGATATGGAAAATCAAAGAGACAAGTGAGATATTGGTTTAGGGAGAGACAATAGATGTTACTGGATCTTCGGCTAATGTTAACAAAGAAAAATCAACCAAGTTGGTTGATCATGGCCTTAGGGGGAGAATTGAATGAAGATATCAAAATATATCCCACCCTTGATTATGTGGCCTAAGCTCTAGTGAGCTTAGGTGTGGTATTGGAAAACATCATGGAATGTATATCTAAGATTGCAACATCAGACGATGCATATATTATGATCACGAGATTTATAACTGACTGGACAACATTGGGTAATGTGAGCTTTTAATAACTTAACATTGTATAAAGCACCTAATGGTTATCTATTTCCTTACCATTGAAGAGCAGCAACCTAAGGAGATCAGATAGCAGAGAGATTTAGACTATCTATCAATTACCTTGCGTGATCGATCGAAGCATATGCTCAGAATTCAATGTGTAAAAGGTATTTACATCATTTACATCTATAGAAACTATGGATGCACCTATGATATATGATGTTTTGGATAGATCTAAGTATAAATTTGAGAAACATCCTTTTAATTCATGTGAGGACGATCCCGAAGGAGCATTTTCCTCGACATTGTATGGCATTTTTCATGTTCAGGACATTAGGGCATATATTCATTGCAAGTATGACATACTGGGTATTGATGATATTTCTACTAAAATGTATTACATGACTGTGTTGGAATAATGGAAGGGTGTGTACTAAGAGGGGAGGGGTGAATTAGTACCCTTAAAAATTTTTATCAATTAACCTTAGTAATATTTTCTTGCATTACTGACCATTGTTGCTTTACTACCTCATGCATGTAATATTATAGCATAAATGTAAATGCATGTAAACAAACATAGAAACATTCATGAAACTCATTGACAGATGACACAAGAATTGATAATGCAAAAAACCCCTATTAGAAGGTAAAAAGTGCAGTGGGGATGAAACCCACAAAGCTTCACTATCTGTAGAATGGAAGGTGTTGATTAAGGCTACAAGTTGTGATCACCTATGATGGTCTTACCCTGTTAGGAGTAATATGTTAGACTTTTTAGGTCTATTCAGTTAAGATATTTTAGCAACACAATGTATGTTTGCACTCGGTTAAGAGATTTACAATAAGACTGTTAATTCCACCTTCGTGAAGGATTTTCTCCTATTTGCTACAACTGTTAGAGAGTAGAAAAAAATATAGATGACCTGATAGCTTGCAATCTTGAATTGTTGATTACAGATCTATTAAGTTCACAAATTATATGTATCACCTATTGTGATAGATAATACCTCTATTTTTCTTGGTAGCCTTGAATCTAGTTCTTCATAACTAAATTCTATTGTATCTGTTCTTTTGCATGAAAACCTCTGTCTAATCCATAGATGTCTTTTTGCGGCTACAATCATCATGTTCTTGATTGATTACACATCTATATATATAATGTATTGGCCAAATTAGGTTTCACGCTTTTCTAGAATTAACATTACTATCAAAGGTTTACAAATTGACCTTGATCTCCTAGTTTGCATGTATCCAATCAATTAAACTAATTAAATCTATCAATTACAATTTTCTTGATCCTCAAGAAATGGTTGTCTAGCTAAGAAAAAAGCTAATTTAAAAACTAAAGTGCTTTAGCTGACGTGTAGCTCAGATCCTCCTTTCTCGGTGTTAAAATTGTTTCTCGGTTAGACTGGTGCTCGGTGATGTCTCTTCTCAGTTGTGTCTCTGTAGACTCGTGCTCGGTTATATCTCTGTCTTAGTTGATATAATTCTCAATTTTTTATTTTGTTCTCGGTGATAAAAATATGTCGGTGTCCACTGTGCTTGGTGAATGCTGCGCTTGGTGAATGTTGACCAACCAAAATTGTCTTCTTGAATACTAATGACAACATCTGATCCTTTAAGGATTATCAATCTCTTCCTTTGGAATTAGTATCAAAAATTGATATGTACAGTATATAAACCAATTTATTTACTTATACAATGACTCCCCCTATATGCATGCTCTCGGTATGTACATGTTTCCCTCTTTTACAATGTTTTCCTTGGTACATTTTCCCATTTGTGGATACACTGTATGTACATATACATTTTCCCCTTTTTTTGAAAATAATGACAAAGATGTATAACTTATAGCTTGTTAAAAATGTGTGAATGGGATTTCTTAATGCCTGCCATCAGCTTGTCCCATTTTTCTTTGAGGTGCTCGAGGGTCATATGCTCCAATGTGATTTGAGTGTGCATTTCATAGATGTTGTCAGCTACTGACATCTCAGGGGTGGCAATTAGAGTCTTTGTCATTGTCATATGTGTGATTAGCAATATGAGATTTGGTAGTAACAAGCTTTGCAGCTCGGTTACTTCATCTCTAATTTTTCTTTCTTCCTTTTGTATCTCAAGTCTTAACCGTTTGGATTCAACTATCTTGTCATGATGTAATTTGAATGCATTTGGCTTGGTTGAAAGACTTTGTGCACTAGCTTTGAGATCTTCATTTAACTTAGCTATTTGTGCATCATACTCAGTGGTGAAGTTTTCAATTGTACATATCTTTTGAACTAGGGTAACTAACTATGAAATAACAAGTACTAATTAAGTTACCAGTTCAGAAAGTTTCACCTTATTTACTGCCACTTCTTGGCTGATTTTCTCTGTTAGCTTTAAGTGATACTTTTCTTTAGCTCTTTCTTCGATGACCTTCTCAGCATCTACATTCTAATTGGTGATTTCCTCAGTCATAACTACTAGTTGATCAATGATGGGTGCATTTTGATCAATCTGTGTATTAGGTACTACTTGCAGTAGTATTTCCTTTGCTGATTCCAGGACTTGTGTATTTTGGTGTTCCAGTTTGAGCTTGTCTTGTTGTGCCTTCTATTTGCATAGCTCCCCATACCTTTTCAGTGACTCATAATCAAGGGTCCTTGGATCATAGTCAGGTATTTCTATTATCTCCTCATGTGTAACATGGGCCTTACTTTTCTTTTTCTTCTTCTTCTTTGGAATGTTGTTGATAGTGGGGGAATGTGGAACAATAGCAAGAGCCTTTTTTTGCTCTATTTCTTTCATTTATTTCTCAAGAGGTGTGGTTCCTTTCCTAGGTGGCTCGGTCAATACCTATTGGTTGGTATTAGATGTCTCTACATCAACCTTGTCTTGACTTGCATCCTTTTCTTCCTTTCCACTGTCCTCAATAGGTGCATCATTCAATTTCTCTCCATTGTTATCTGTCTTTTCCTTTCCCCTTGTTTATCACATTTATCCATTGGTGTGTCTGTTTCATGCTTAGGTGTTTTCTCCTTACCTTCAATGATTATATTGATAGCTTGTATTAATAAAGGAAATTTACCTGGTACATTTGTCTGTGCAACATTTGTAGTGTCTTGTTCAATTTTTTTCTTGGTGGAAATACTTACATCTTCATCATTCTTGACATTATCATCAGAATCACCTTGAGTTATATCCTTTATAGTGATATCTAGTGTGTCTCCTAATGATTGCAATATATGAGGTATATCATCTATGGCCTTACTTTCCTCTATTGTCAAGTCAATTGGATTGACATCCTTGGTGTCATTGATGAAAATATGCTCAGGACTCGGTGTGGCCTCCTCCTCATTGTGAGTTGTGTCGGTTAGAGCTAGAATTTTCTCAGGTGGATTAGATATTTGGGTCCAAATCTTATTGATGTCCTTGTCAATATCTTTGAGATTGTTCTCCAATACCTTGTAAGCTCTATTTTTTGCCAAAAATTTCTTTGCATGCTCCTACATTGTTGATTCAATTTCTTCAACTATTGAGACGGGAATGTAATTTACTAAGATTATTTCTCTCATTTGTTTCTCCATATGCAATGCATATGTCCACCTAGCTGATATCTTATTATTTAGCTATTGTGGAATATGACTTCTGAATTGTAGAGTTACATACTTGTATGCTACCAACATTTTAATGATTTCTTTCTCTAATTTATTCTGGTCCTCGGTAGACAGATGTACCTATTGTCTAATCTTATTATTTTATATATTGTCTGTATTGATGATTGACTATGCAATTTCATCAATTGTCTTTAGAATTTTGGCCTTCTCTGCCTGAATTCTTTTTATCTCTTTCTGCTTCTGTAGTATCATCCTTGTCCTCTCTTCCTCTTACATATCTCTTTCATTGTCTTGGTGCAGTGGAGGCTTTTCTTTTCATCTAAGTTTTAATGTTACCTTTCTTTACTGGAGGTGAGTCTACCTATGCAGTTTCTCTCCTAGTTCTAAATGCATCTGTTACATGAGTAACCTTTTATTTCTTGGCCTTTGGTGGCTTGGCATCAAATTTGGTAGACTTAGATTTACTCATTTTCTACCTTCACCGATGGGTGATTGTTCCTCAGTGATATCCTCTATTTTCTCTAACTCTTCATCGGTTACCGAGAGTTTCTTCTTGAGTGTCTTTACCATTTGAGTTTTCTTCTTCCCTATCTTCTTCACTACTAAGCTAGTCTTTATCCTTGACTTGGCTTCCTCATATGTTCCAAATATTTTTAAATTTTTATCCACGGGTTCATTTAGCAGGGTTTCAATGGATTTTGTAGCCTGATCTATGTCAATTTCATATTCAAGTGGTCGTAGCCATGTTGTTCTAGGGTTGACAAATTTGATGAGTGTACTGTTAGTGTTCACTACAAAACATATATCATCTTTATATTTCTCCACTATTTTAGTAGGGATTCTCATCCTATTCTTCATCCTAGTCTTGAATGTGGCAAAGTAGCCATCCATTAAAGGTATGAAGTTATCTCCTAGTGACTTAATGAAATCCCTAATTTGTGCAGTGATTGGTCGATTTGTGTCCCAAGTTCTGAAAGTAAAATAATTTCCAAACCAATAGAGAACCGATGTAATGCCCTGCCAAGGAACCCAGGAGAACTAACCTAAACTTGACACTGAGTTAACAGGATAATTATTTTTTTTAAAGTTTACAAACAATAATAATAACAATGCGGAAGCAATAAAATGAAGTACATGACATACACAGAAGAAAAACTCATACATAGATAACAATTCTTGAGGGTTCCTTGACGTAGAATTACTTAAGCAAAATAATCTACTATAACAACTATAAAGGATACATCAAATGAATCCAATAATATACATCTCATAACTCACATCCTCTGCACATGACGTAGGGTATGTATTAATCACTCTAATACAAGTAAGATACAATAACTAATATAGGTATCCCATCTGATACACTATTAAAAATTACATCTGATATGATAAGATCGAAACCTCCAAAGATAAACATGATGAAAACAACACAATATATCCTCCAAAGGATGTCATCCAATATGCACATATGGTTACACATATACAATTCATGAAACTGAACTAGTCTCCAAAATAATTAGAAGATAGAATTGCATCAAAGATCATCCAAGCATGAAGAAGAACCATCGGATCTCAATGGCAATAAGAATCACTACCACCCGACCGCATGGAATCAAAGGTCCACTCCCACTGTGCTAAGGAGATAATAACAGGCCCACTCACATGGGTATACAACATGAAGGCAATCAAAGGTATACAAGCCATCATAAAGAAACACATAGGAAGATCCTAGAAGCTTTCTGATCACAACGAGAAAGACTAAAGAAAAAGCATAAGGTTGGAAAGATCAAGACAACTGGAAATCTAAGATCAAACAAGGTACATCATCCAAAGATAAAGGGACATACATAAGATATCCAAAACACCAACATAAATCAAATACTGACTCCAAAAGCCAAGTTTCCAAGACACAACCATAAAAGGTACAATAGAGCCTATGGAGGAGACTTAGGCTACATTCTATGGGGGTGTCATCACATGGTCATATACTTGAGTTACCCGGGACTGGTCTCTATGGACCCCGGACCCTCAAACATCATCTAGTTGACTTTACCATGGACTGGTCACTCTAGACCCTGGAATCTCAACATGCTAACTAATCTTGTATTTAATGTTAACCCCAAGTTTTATTATTAAGTTATCACTTATTAATCAACTTACGATAGGTCAACCTGGACTGGCCTCTTTGGGCCCCAGAATCCTATTGTAAGCCACTCCCCTAAGATGCACCTAACTAACCATCCCCTAAGCTCAAGGTCATAAATAATCTCATGAACTCATAAATTGGTTCATACCCATATAGGAACTACTGGTTCTCACTAACCATATGAGTCATTCCCAAGGAACACATAACCTAAGTTCAGAACACTAGGTTCAGAAAGACAACCGATCCAACATACATAATAAGAACATGCAATGGAAACCACTCACAAGACACCATGAAGAATCAATTTGCAAAATAATACATCATGGCGTGCTAAGTACGTCCCTTGAAGGAGCTAATTCAGAATTGAATGATAAACAAATTTATAACCCTAGTTATGCAAATTTGCTTATCTTAATAAATTACTAACCAGACATAATTCAATTTCCAAGATAACACAATTAAAGCTCCTATAAGTTACTTTATAAAGTCAAATATAAATTAACCTAATTGATAATTACTAACTCAAAACTATAATTACATCACGTGTTTAAGAAAAACACTCATTAAAGATAAAGGAAAATATCCTCATATCTATAAATATATATTAATACTAGCGTCATTTAATATATATATAAATGTTCAAATTTACAAGCAACCGATTAATAACAAACAAAGTTATTAATTAAAAACCCCTTTCACTGATTCAGTCAATAATACCCAATCGCAATGAATCAACACTAAAAATGCTTTAATAAAACTAAATTTAACATTAAATCTAAAAGTTAAAACTAAATTTAACACATATTAAAACGAATCAATTTAATTAAAATCTATACTAAAACAAGCATTAAATAAAATTTATTATTTTAAATAAACTAAAAAAAAAAATGTTTAAGCTAATATTTAAATTAATTAACATTTAATTAAACTATATAAAAAAAAACTTAACAAAATTTAAAACAAACAACTTTATTGGAGGGGGGGTCTCGGCCCCACCCCACCTCTTTAACCATGTGGGCAACAGGCCCTACGGCTCCACTGGTCACAGTGGGTACCACCTGCGGGCCCACTGTACCAGTGGGTACCGCACGGTATTAAACCCATGGCCCACGGTAAGTGGGTACCGCGTAGGGGGTGTGGTGGCCCCCGCCACCCACCTCCCCAAAACAATTTTTTTTTCTTTTCAATTTTTTTTAAAAAATTTAACAACTTTAAAACATATTTAATAAACGCTTATTTATTAATATATATATTATTTTTCAATATATTATTTTTATTTTTACTGGTGGATTAAATAACCGGACTGTGTTATTTTAATAAAACAGCAAGTCATATATTTTTTTATTAATTTGTTTAGCAATAACATAATTTCCTTTCCAAGAGCAATTATTTAAGCTACACTTTCAATAATACATGCCTTTCCTTTCAACAAAATTTCTAAATAAACAAGGAGGATTTTTTTTTTTTTCAACATGCAAGATGATAACAACAAGAAAGATCTATATTTTTTTAATATTAATTTTTTATTTTCTCAAGAAGAGTTTTTTTGTTCTTAAACATGCAAAATAACTTATTTAACCTATTTTCTTGCAGATTTGATCCCAGTTTCAACATGCACCTGATGAAGACAAGGTTTCTACTTTTCAAGGTGAGACACACACATATCTGAGGGTTTGAAACAATTTCTCCAACAAGAACCAATTTTCATCCAAAGAAGACATTTTTCCCCAAATTGAAACCCTAAGGGAAATTCCAAACAGAACTCTTTCATACGAAAACCCTTATGTCCAATTGGCATTCAATACCCAAAAATGAAACCCTTATGCCCACAATCATAGATCTGATAAGAAAACATGGAGGAAAACACAAATTTAAACCAAGATCACATTTCTCAATACTAAATCAATGAAACTACCAAATACCCAACAAGGAAGATCACACAAAGGGTCCTAGCTTTCAGAAGCATGGAAGGCGGGGATCTGAAAGCTAGAATTCAAAAGATGAAGACCCTACCTCAATAATTGATGAGAAGTACAAATTCCACAAATCCAAGCAAGAAGAATCCACAAATCCAAGCAAGAGAATCCACAAATCCAAGCAAGCTCTCTCAAAACTCCAATCACTTGATTTATCCTTCTCCCTGATTGAACAACCTCCAAAAAGGCTTCCAATCCAAAGATATAGATAATCCAAGCAATTAGGTTTTCAAAAAGTGAAAACCCTAAAGGGAAAATAAATTATCTAATTATTAATTAATATAATTCTTTATTTTCAATTTCACTTAAAGCATGCAAAAACTCAACTTTATAATATCAAAGCAAAGTGTTAAATTGAAAATGCATGAGATATTATTTCAATTAAATAAATCAATTAACAATGCAACTTAAAGTGATATTCAATAATTCAACTATGCACAATTAATTACAATTAATTGAATTTAATATTTATTAAATCTCAATTATTTAAATCAAGACTTAATAATTAAATCAATTAATTAAATATAGGCATTTAATTAATATTTAATTATTAAATAGCCATATAATTCATATATCAATGTTTTAACTTTATTATAGGTGCAATAATTAACATTAATATCTACCATGAAAATTCATTAAATAAATCAAGCTAAAAGCATCATCAAATCACCTAAAACCCATCCAAACAGATAATCAACTGAAATAGACAATCAACTGAAATAAAACCACAAACACACAAACAGGCTCATGAATCCACATCACTTGATGGATTCAAATAGTAGGGTAGTCAATCAGAATCTTTGTCCATCAATAGGACAAAATAAGGGTTTAGGGTATGGATTTGGACCTGGTATTATCTCCCCTCTCTTACCATTGAGATATTGCGATAGGGCACGCTCACTCCTGCTGATTCAGGAAAGATGTAGCTCGGTACCTGCAAACCTGTCATCACAAAGACAAGTCCACATGCATATAATATAGAAAAAAATGGTTGAGACTAGTTTATCGTGTGGATCTCACTGAAGCAAGTAACTACGACTCTGTCCCATACCATATCAAGCACGTCAAACAGTAATGTAAAACATATAAATGATCCATATGCATATAAATCTAGGGTTAGTATTGTTAAAAAACCATAATCAAAATGACATCCCAACATATAGATCAGCATCATGAAATAACCATAAATCAAATACAACAGGAGATATAATACACTAAGCAATGAATCAATAACATACTGAAATGTGATACATAAATATCCTCAAAACCATTTGAAATAACCCACACATACATGAAAAGGCCTAAAAGAGTTCGACAACTGAAACTAAAAAGAAAAATAAGGGGTGAGTATTACAAACAAACTTACATGTATTAGATCTAGCTGATCTAATGGTTCTCATGTTTTCTTCCAATTGTTGTAGCAGCAGCTTTGCTAGGTCTAGTTGCACTCCTTTCTTCACAATTTTGTATGTTATGTCAACGAATCCACAAGCAATGTTGTTCATTCTTCTTTCCTGAAATATCTTGTATCCAACCACATATGCACCAAACTTCAATTCTGGGTTGATGATTGAGTTCACTTTCAGACCTCTATTGTCCCATTCGGCTCCTGTTAGTTTTTCAATCTTGAGGTGTGAAGGATGCCTTTGGGATTTTGTCTTGTTGCTGATTGGGTATCTGGTGACTGCATGAATCACATCCTTTGTGATTTCCTTAGGTTCACCCAACCACATTTTACCCTCATGTAATTGGCTGAGCACAATAAAAATCCATTCGGTCTTGAATTCCTTTAGTAACAATAGGGCATTGGTTAACCCTTTCACCTGGATGTGTTTGTACTCATCTTTTAGGTTTCTGTTAGTACATAGCTTCTTATAAGCTTCTTCAAGCTCTATGTCTCTGATCTTTGCAACCTTGCAGTGAATGTATACTCAGATGTCTTCGACCAGCAAAACCCTAGGTGGGATACTTAAGAATGCTTCCTTGTCGTCGGGTTGTGAAGCAACCTTAGGAAAGAACTTGTAATTTGGTTCTTCACGGTTTGATTTCTTGATAAGATCGACCTTCTTGTCTTTTTTTATTTTGATTTTTTTGGTCCAGGAGGTGGATGCCATTGTTCTTGAAAATTAGGGCTTCTTCACAAATGAACTATGAGCTTGGTAAGTCTTGGTACTTATTGGATGATTGCGGTGAGTGCTCAAAATCTGTTGGAGTTGCTTTGGGATCATTGTTATTCATTCTACAATGTGATCATTGTGAATCACTTCTTTTCTCTGCAATCTACTCATAAATTTTGGGTGAACGAATGAGCTCTCATTTTCCCTTTTTATAGAAAAAATTAAACCTAAGTGATGCATTAAATGCTTCGCCTACCACTCGGTTGACAAAGCGTAGATGCTCAGTTAACACACCAAAGACTTAATCTTGGTGAGTATTCAATACTTGGTACAAGGTGCTAACTCTTTTGTCTCCCACATATTTACCGATGATGCTCAGTGTATGATGTAAACTTGATTAACTGTCATATGTTTACCGATGTGCAATTTATGCTCGGTTTACATTGACTGAAAAACTTGATTCATACAATCATAACAATTAATACCATAGTGTATCTTTATTCATGCTATTTTGGCATATTATCAATGAATGTTGGAACTGATGTAAAATATAGCTTTGTTGAGTGCAGTTCCATACTTACTTGTATTTCTTAGGTGGGGGTAGTGGAATCACCTAATCCATTAGATGAGGTGTCACCCACTGTAGTGCTTGGTCCAGCATTATAATTTTTTGAAGCTTTCCTCCACATTTGATTTCTCATTCTCCTAATGTCTTCAACAGTATTTCCATTTTCAAAAGTGCTTGAATCTATCACTCGGTCTTTGCAGTCCTTTCTTAAGTGACAAACCTTATGACAGTGTAAGCATGCCATTATGGAGTTATTCTAGTTCCTAGTTCTTCATATCCATTTCCTCATGTAGTTAGAAAAAATATGTCCATATCTACAACATGATGTGAAATTTACCTAAGTTTTTTAATCCCATACATATGTATTACCGTCTCTTCTCGGTTGATATGCATTTTCTTGTTCTTTGGGTTTCCAGATTTGATTCATCTTTTTCCTGCATTCATGATATGTGTGGCCATGTATGTTGCAAGTAGAACAATTTTTTTCCATGTAAGATTCCTTCTTTTGTTTTTTCACCTTAGATCTGTATTCATGAGCTTTGTGTCCTTTCTTATTACATTTATAACAATTACCTATGAATGTAGAAGTATTTTTAGGAATACCTTTTGCCTTGCTCTTGCAAACATTTGATGTGTGGCCTAGTTTTCCATAGTGATTACATGAATGTTTCTTTTTTCTTGGATTTGTATAGACATCCCTTTGATCAACTTGGTTTGATGATTCTCCATGCTCAGTATACCCTAAACTGGTATTGTTTTTGAGTCTTCTCTATCCATTCAGAAATTCATCCATTCTTTTTATACTGTCTTCAGCTTCCTTGATCATATTATTATTATGTTGTTGTTGAATCTTTGCTTCATGCTTCAGTTTCTCATTTTCTTCTTTTAGTTCACCAATAACTTCCAATTTTCCATTAAGTTCTATGTTCACTCGGTTGGCCTCATGACTCATAAGAACTATTTGATTGGTGATCTCAATGTGATGTTCAGTAAGTCTTTGTATCTCAGATTCTTTCTCTTGCAAATTTTAAGTAATCTTTCTCCTGTCATCAATAGCTAAAGTTATTTCTTGTTCATCTTGTCTTGCATTATTCATAACATCAATCATTCTTACCATCTATGTCTCGACCGATCTATAGTACTTTCACTTGTTTTTTCAGATGTTGATTGATTTCATTTAGACTTGTAATGCCTCCTTCAGATGTTTTAGATGTATTACCAGATCTAGATCCTGATGAATCAAATATATCAGGTATCTCTTCTCCATGATAGTTAATTTCATTGCAGTGAGATGCCATGACTTTTCTTTCATCCAATAGCTCTTTCATTTTTATTCTTTCTTCTTTGTATTGGTCAAAGAAAATATATATCTGCAACTTCTGATTCTCAAGACTTTTGTCAAGCTTATACCTTTCCATTGTATGATCTTTTCTTTCAAGTGATTAAATTTTTCCAAATAAGAGATCTAGTTCTAATACCAATTGTTGGAATAATGGAAGGGTGTTTACTAAGAGGGGAGGGGTGAATCAGTACCCTTAAAACTTTTATCAATTAACCTAAGTAATATTTTCTTGCATTACCGACCATTGTTTATTTACTACCTCATGCATGTAATATCATAGCATAAATGTAAATGCATGTAAAAAACATAGAAATATTTATGAAAGTCATTTACACATGACATAAGAATTGCTAACACAGAAAACCCCTGTTAGAAGGTAAAAACTATAGTGGGGATGAAACCCACAAAGCTTTGCTATCTGTATAATAGAATGTGTCAATTAAGGCTACCAGTTGTGATCACTATTGATGATCTTACCCTGTTAGGAGTAACATGTTAGACTTGTTAGGTCTACTCAGTAAGATGTTTTAACAACATAGTGTATGTGTGCACTCGGTTAAGAGATTTACAATAAGACTGTTAAGTCCACCTTCTTGGAGGATTTCTTCTATTTTCTACAACTATTAGAGAGTAGAAAAAAATATAGATGACCTAATAGCTTGTAATCTTGAGTTTCTGATTATAGATCCATTAAGTTCACAAAATATATGTATCACCTATTGTGATGGATAATACCTCTATTCTGCTTGGTAGCCTTGAATCTAATTCTTCATAACTGAATTCTTCTTTATCTATTCTTCTGCATGAAAACCTTTGCCTGATCCATACATGTCTTTGTGCGGCTACAATCATCATGTTCTTGATTGATTACACATCTATATATACAACGCATTGACCTAATTAGGTTTCACACTTTTCTGGAATTAACTCTAAGATCAAAGGTTTACAACTTGACCTTGATCTCCTAGTTTGCATGTATACAATCAGCTAAACTAATTAAATCCATCAATTATGCTTTTCTTGATCCTCAAGAAATGGTTTTCCAGCTAATCAAAAGCTGATTTAAAGACTAAATTGCTTTAGCTTAAGTGTAGCTCCGATCCGCTTTTCTCGGTGTTAAAACTATCTCTCAGTTAGACTAGTGCTTGATGATGTCTCTACTTAGTTGTGTCTATGTAGACTGGTGCTTAGTTATATCTCTATCTCAGTTGTTATTTTGTGCTCGATGACCACTGTGCTCAGTGAATGCTGCACTCGGTGATGCTAACACTCGATGAATGCTGACTGACCAAAACTGTCTGCTTGAATACTAATGAAAACATTTGATCCTTTAAGGATTATCATACTGATAATGGCATAATGAGAGATGAGTTCAAACATGTAGCTGAGTTAAACATTATGAAAATTTTGGACTTATATGAATTCATCAAAGACGAATGGTTTAAGATATTATTGAGTAGAGTTCATGATTAGTTTATCTGGATAGGTGAACAACCTTTGAATATTTTCAGTCAATTGATACATGATATTAATGGACTGGATAATACTAGAATCATTCATGTAGTAGAGAAACATGTTAAGAAGCAAGTTTAAACCCTAACACATGCAAAATGGGATAGGCGGGTTATGGCAGTGAATGTAATTTATCGACTGGATGTGAGATTTATTTCGATGATACTTTGTTACAAATTTAACTATAGCAGTAGAACTAATTAAGTAACTGCTAGACTTATTATGATGGCCTACATAATGGTGAAAGAAAACACTAAGTATAACCTATGCAAAGTATTGGCACAATAGTTTCTAGAGAATATGAAGTTGATAAAGAAAGACAAATTTGAAACCTTCAGATTTGGTTCACTACTAGTGCACATGTAAATTCATATTGAGAACGGATTTCTAGGAATACACCCTAGTGGTTGGAGAAAAGGGATACCTACTGGCATTCATATTTCTGACAGTTATCGAAGATAGAACAACACATGGGTTGATGGAGAACTATTTGCTATGATTAAAATTCTTCAGAGGCAGATGATTTAAAGATACAGGATTCTTGATGACTTAGCTGAAAAAAATAAGGATACAATATGTTATATGGTTGAAACAGACAGTGTATGTTTTGAGGTAGTTGTTCCAAGGAAGAAATGGTGTTACCCTATGGGATATGAAGTGAGTTTAGAAGTCCTAACTATGCAGATCAAACATGTTTTGGCATCTGAAGTAGATACATTTGAGAGATGGGGTACTTATGAAAAACAATCAGCTAAAGTGAGAGAATAATAGAGCATAGGCTTGAGGAAAAGGAAAGTGGAGAACATTATTCATGAATGTGGAGTTAAGGTAGGATTGACTGAGGAAGAGTTGAAGGAAAAGAAGATTAAATTAGCAGAACATTCTTCTGGATTGGCAAGTACTTCAACCCTTCCACATCCTAAAGTTGTGATGGTAGCTACTGCACCTACTACTATTATTAATGTAGCCACCACTTCATCATCTTTGAAGACCTTGCAAGCAGTAAAGTTGGTTCCTAGAGTGAACACCAGATCCTCCAAACAGAATTCACCACCTAAAGAACTGAGGACTGAGAGAGAAGAGAAGAAAGATGAAAGTGATAAACAAGTATGGATATCAGACTTGAAAATGATTGAGAAGAGAACTATTGAGCAAGGAAAGATAGTTATAATAAACAAGTACTATGATAGGTATGGGGAAAATGATAAACTTATGATTGAAGATATTGTAGTAAATCATTTACCTATTTTCAAGAAAATTATGTTAGATATTGAGGGTAATGTACCTGAAGAGTTGTGTGGGAGATTGGATATAAGAAAATAGTTAGCACACACTAAAGATGAGACTATCAAAAATCAAGTAATTGATAACATGTTACTTGTGATTTCTATGCAAGAGAGAAATAGAATATTCAATGAAATAAAACCATTATTGAGGACTAAGGCAAGGTTAGTAAAGATTATGGAAATAAAATGTGAAGAAGTTACTAAAGAGACTCAGAGAGCATTGGATTAGATACTAATGAGAACTATTCCTAAGAAGGCTTCACCTCCTAAAATGACAATTCCCGCACCCATAGGAATGGGAGAGAGTTCCAAATCAGCTAAGACAAGTGTTGTAAAAAGTGAAGATGATATGCAACCATATTTCTATGTTTTTGGTGTTCCTGTGACACTTGACACTTCTCATGATGAGGACCCATTTGAAGGAACCATTGATAGTACAATGGATGAGGATGAAGGACGGAAAGAGAAAGAATAGAAAGAGGAAGAAAAGAGAGAGGAAGAACAGAAAGAAATGGAACAGAAAGATGAAGAAGAAAAAGTTGAAGACAAAACCAAATTTGACACAACTTCTATCTTATTGTTGGCAAGTAAATAAAAACCTATAGATGTTGATGTTGATCGCATGGATGAGGATGAGTTGGTGATTTTAGCCTTCACCGCACTCACTAAAGAAAAGGAGTGATCTGAGCAGAAAATTGACAAGAAGACTAAGGTAATGCCTAGAAAAATTGATACCATGAATAAATTTCTTCCAGTACCTATTTTTTTCCATAGCATAGATGATATAGAGAACTTGAAGATGACACTTGATGAGTTTGATGGTCACTATGAGACCCTAGTGAAAATAGCATAAGTTAGAGAAGAGATACTTGGAGAAGAAACTGATGGAAGTTTTCCAATCTATTTCATGGGACTTGGGCATTTTGAAATCTATTACTGAAAAAGAAAAGATTTATGTTGCACATGGCAGGAAACTATTCAGTTATTGCATGAACCCAATCAGATATGTTCAGAACATTGAAGACATTATTGCTAAGGATAGGGAAACCTTGAATAGTATGATGGAAAGTTGTGAGACCTCCTCACAATATGTGATGGAAATGAATAGATAAGTAACAAGGATTTTGGATAAGCTGAATGTGTTGGATATAGAGAAAGGGAGAGTCATGACAAGGTTTGGTTTACTGAAGTGTTTAATCACTCCTAAGCTATAAATTATTGAAAAAAACTTATCTGACATGGAGAAGACTACAAAATCATTGACAAACTCTATGCCCATAGAATTGAAAGCACCAGAGACAACATCATATGCACTGATTGGACTAGTTCATGTTAGTTATCTATTGGTTAAGTCATGGAGCGCAGAAGTGAAGATCTTGGAAGATTCTTTTCAAGATATTTTGAAAATGGTGAGCAAGCACTAGTTGTATTTACTTTGTATGCACCTTTGTCATTTTTGTCAAAGGGGGAGAAGAGAAGAAAAAAATGAATAGGGGAGAAGAGAGAAGAAGAAGAAATTAAGAAGAGACAGCTTTTGTTTTGTTGGAACACTTAGTCATTTTTTTTGTTGTTAAGTGTTTCCATCAATGCCAAAGGGAGAGATTGTTGGAAAGTGATCAATTTTGTATGTGTTACATATTTTTTGGTTGTCATTTATGGCAACACATCTAGCATATTGATCGATTAATTTGAATTTAACTTTTTGGTAATTCAATTCTGGAATCGACTAAGTAAAAAAACATAAATATAGAGGTATTTTGGGTATCAAAGATCGAGGTCGATGAGTTATGATGAGCAAGATTAGAGGGAGATACTATGGGGTATGTATGACCTACATCTAAGATCCATTTTATTTTGGTGACAATTATAGAGAGTTACAAAGAATTAAATACATGTGAAAGTAGCAGAACAATGATACATAGTAGTTGAGCTGAGGTGATGATTTGGGGAGTATGACGTGGACTCCTAGAAAGCTAAGGTGGATTATGGTGTTGGATAATCTATATTTTGATTATTTAAGAGCACTGACTATGTATTTGATATTTGCATTATTAATTTTATTTTGCATTGAGAGTTGACTATGTAATATTTGGTTAAGAGAGCCGACTTGGTAAAGAGAAAAGATATATATATGGAGATCTTTTGTAGAGAAAAGATATAGATGTGATAGATGGATGTATTGATGGATATGTGATGTATATGGTGTGTGAATGGAAGAGTAGAGGATGACAAAGATCATTGAAGAACTATGAATGGAACTATCTAAGCATTGAAGATGCTTGTTTTGCTTATGACTGAGAACACTTTGTAACAGAAGTATTATTGTAAGAGCTGTAAGCTTAGTTGGCCCCTAACAGGGTGTTGTATACCTTTAACATGGTTTTATTCCTCTAACAAAGAATTTTACTATGTAATATTTATCTCCTAACAGGGCTAGATCTCCTAACAGGGACATTATACTTTAGTGCATTCTTTTTGGTACCATCCCCACTGGGGTTTTCCCTTGCCCAGGGTTTCCTCAACAACAAATAATGGTGTTATAAGTTTTGTGTTATTTTTTTATGTTTTTTTATTACAATATGCTTATGGTTTATGTGCAATTGGTTTAAAGTTTATTTTAAGTGTTGTAATACTGATCCACTCCCCTCTCAGTATTACTTAATCCTAATAGAGAAAGAAGGCATGTTACCTAAAAAAAGATGGAGTGATTGATTAATAATACGATGGAAGAGATGATGAGGAAGAGATTGTGTTTGTTACACTAAAATAAGAACCCTCAACTAGTGTACATGGAGATAGTGAGGAGAAATTATTGATTTCAATCATGAATTACAATGATGACTGGCTAATAGATAGTGGGTGTACACATCACATGAACAGTGACAAAAGAAAATTTATTTCAATAGAAGAATGTGATGGAGGTGTAGTTAGATTCAGTAATGGTTCTCCATGTGTGGCAAGAGGTAAAGGTTCAATAGAACTTAATGATAACACTAATTGTGATGATGTTGATTGGGATGATGGATTAAAGTATAACACATTAAGTGTTTCTCAACTGAATAACAAAGGTTTCAGATTGAAATTTAGTAATGGTGTGTGCAAGATCTTAGGAATATTTGGAGATTTGATTTCTAGTGGTGAATAGACTAGAGGTAACATATTCTGGTTGAACTCTACTAATACACATTGTTTGTTTGCTAAATTTGAAGACTACTGGCTATGGCATAAAATATTTTTTCATGTTCATTTTGATAACCTGGTAAAGATAATTTAACTAACCTAAGGATGTTATGTGTAAGGAGTGGCAGTTGGTAAAGCTAACTAGTTATAGCTTTACTAGTAAAGTCTATTCATCTTAGATAATTCTATTGGAAGTATAATATGGGAAAGCAATATACTGAGAGGGGGAGGTGTGAATCAGATCTATAAAAATTTTACACTTTTAAAATAAACTGATTCAACCATGTATTCATAAACATAAACTAAAATTTTGTAATAGATCTAACATCTAATCATATCCATAATGAACACATAACACAAAGATTTGGTAACCCAGAAACCCTTGAAGGTAAAACCGAGGTGGGGTGAGAGCCACAAATCTTCACTACTGCAGTAATAAAGTGTGTCTTTTAGGGCTACAAATTTTAATCACTTCTGATGATCTACCCTCTGAGGGTTTTTCCCTGTTAAGAGCTTAAAAAGTAATACAATCTACCTTGTTAAAGGATTTAAACTTACAAAAAAGTAAGCACTATGTTAAGATATTTATAAAGGCCTGTTAGGACCACTATGTTAAGAGATTTACCCTAATTCACTTGTTAGAATGTATTAGTACCTGATCCTTTGGTCTACACTAAAATTTTTGATAATGGATCTCCTCCTTCCAACTCTTAACTGATCTCTCAATCTGATATATCTATGTTCTTCTCTTCACTTCTGCTCGGTCACTCTATCTAGTCTATGATTCAGATATGAAAAACATGCATACACACCTGATCTCTTCTCTACACATATACATCCACACACATACATAGATTAGGGTTTGAAGCACCCCATATATAGATCACTGATGAAACATCCAGAGCAAGATCAACGGTCTAGATTCATCACATTTTTCTGCTTAGGCATCCCTAATTTTGATTGGTTACATTGATTGCATAGGGATCCATGATCTCAGAAATAATGCATAATTAATGCATTAAATATGGTGAATAATCATTAAATAATTCATAGATGTTGGCCATACCGGTTTACCTAAGTATTTGTGCCATTCCAAACACATATATCAAAATTGTCTTACTAGGTAGAAGTAAACTCTGGTGCTCGGTCAAAAATATCACTCAAAATAGACTATCTATGCAACTAAGAAATCATTCTACTCTATAGCTATTTAGTACTTGGCGACCACTGACTTTCTCAGTAGTAAATACTGCTCTGTCTCGGCCTTAGTGGGATGGCTTAGTCGTAATGATGACTGACCAGCCTACCTTGATTATGACCAAGTGTGTGACACTAATAGACAACAAAACTTGGAGATCAACAATATCCCCCTTTGACATTAGTGACAAAAACACTTTGTCATGACTCTACAGTCCTTCAAAAGTAGTACTCAAGTATACAAAAAACTCCCCCTAATATTATGAATCAGTTTTCATAAAGACTTCACTATACATAGAACATAATCTTAAGTATATAGCTCCAAAAATAACAAAATAATATGTTTTACCTTCTTTTCTCAAATCATTATGTTATTTTCCTTGTCTGCATCTATTACATTTCCCCCTTGATTATATCTAATTATATTTCCCACTTGTTTTTTTCACTCTTGTCTGCTAGGGTTATAGGGTTCAAACCATACTTGTATAAAAAATGGTTTGTGAATCTGTAGGATCATGGCCAATGCATTATCCCAACTGGTTCTAATAGACTCCAAAACTTGTAACTTGATTTCTAGCTTTGCAGCCAGATCAATCAAACTCTCAGAAATATTAAGAGGTGGATCCCTCTATACTAAATATTTTGTAACTGATAGCTCTCTCTGCATGACCTCCAAATTAGGTATCAACATGGTCTGAATTTTCATCAACTTAGCCCTTATTCTTCCATCATTAGCCATGATCTCAGCTAATCTCCCTTAGGTGTGAGTCAATCTATTAAAATGAATAGAGATGGAACTTGCATCCATGATCAGTGAATGATCGTTGACTTCATGTATGACTATAGCTTCTCAATAAGCCATTGTTTCTCCTTTGTAAATAGTTAGACATCACATAATTGCTTGTACAAAGAGAGAAAATTTTCTACAACTTCCTCTAGGTTACTCACCAAATCAGAAAGTGCAACCTATTTTACATTAAGTTCTATTACAATTTTCTCAATAACTTTGGCCTCAAACTTTCTTTCTGACCATTGCATGAGCTTCTCATTTGCATCAATGTCATCATTGTTCACCTTTTGAACAATATGAACCAATTGATATATAATAAGTGGTTTCTCATTTACATCTTGAATCTCAAATGCATCAATAAATATATCTTTTATATCATGCAATACCTACTTCTGTTGATGTTCTCATTTTAGTTTCTCTTGCTTGCTCTTCCTTTTCAGTAAACTCTGCAAAATCTACACTTGCTCATAGGATAAGTTATCAGTGTCCCATTTTGGAATCACTATAACTTCATCAAGTGTTACCTCAGTGCTCAGAGACTTATCCTTTTTCTTATTTGACTTCTTTTTCTTGGTCTCTGGTGTGCTTCTACTCAGCTTCTATTCTTCCTGCAATGTACTAGTGTCACCAATGATTATGACTAACTCCTTATAAGTGAAAATTGCATGTTGTTCATGTGTATCTAAAAAATTAGTCTTGGTAAGTGGTAGCTTTATCAATGCTTAAATTTCCTCTTTCTCTATAGGCTCCTATTTCTCCTTGGTCTCGATAGTCTTAGTCTCCTTTGTTTGTTCTTTATGGGGTTCGGAGATATCTATTACACATGTATCCTCTTGATATTCTTTTCTCTTCTCTTCTTCATCAATAACTTCAAAGTTTGCCTCAGTAGGGGAATCTAGAATGTGAATTGTATCATCACCCTACTCCCTAGCATTCAAATCCTGTGTATCCTCACCAGTCATTGTGCTTGAGTCATCAATTGCAAAGTCCTCTATTTGTCTATCCTCAATCTTCTCCTTTATTTCATCCTCAACATTATCCAGCTTGTTAATATCTTCTTTGTTATCAAAATCAACTTGTTTTGATGTGCCTTCATCTTTTCTTGAACTCTTATCGACTAACAGTCCAAAAAATATCTTCCAAATTCTTTGGCTCTGTTGCACAACTCCTTCAACATCATTCTTTAGTATTGAGTATACTCTCAACTTAGGAATGAATCTATTCCTATGTTTCTCCATGAACTTTGCTCTCTGTTTCTGTGTCAGTTCAGGAATTATTTGGGCTAATGCCCCTTCTCTAATCTTCCTTTCAGTTGTAAGAGAAAATTGCCATCTTTGTTCAATCTTCACTTCTCTTCTCAGTCACTCTATCTATTATATGCTTCAGATATGCAAAACATACATACACACCTGATCTCTACTCTTCACATCCGTATCCACACACATACATATATTAGGGTTTCAAGTATCCCATATACAGACCACTAATGAAACATCCAGATCAAGATCAATGATCTAGATTCATCACATTTTTCCGCTTAGGCATCCCTAATTTTGATCGGTTGTATTGCTTGCATAGGGATCCATGATCTCAAAAATAACACGTAATTAATGGATTAAATATGTTGAATAATCATTAAATGATTCAAACTAGTTTACCTAAGTGTTTGTGCCATTCCAAACACATATATCAAAACTGTCTTACTCAGAATAAGTAAACTCTAATGCTCGGTCAAAACTGACACTGGACACAAAATATCTATGCAACTCAAAAATCATTCTTCTTGGCAACTACTGAGTTCTCAGAGACCACTGAATTGAATATTTCTCGGTCTTGACCTTAGTGGGATGGCTCGGTCGCAGTGATGACCGACCAACCTGCCTTGATTATGACTAAGTGTGTGACACTAATAGAAAACAAAACTTGGAGATCAACACATTCTTGACCTTATACACACTAACTTCTGTGGACCAATGAGAACTAAGAGCTACTATAGAGATAATTAATTTATCTTGTTTGTCCATGATTACTGAAGAATGATGTTTGTTATGTTTTTGAAGGATAAATATGATCGATTTTACATGTTTAAGGTGTGTAAAGCAAGAGTTGAAAAAAATAGGTAAAGAACTTAAGTGTCTCAGATCTGACAGAGGAGGTGAGTTTACCTCACATGAGTTCACAACATTTTATGAAGAACATGGAATCAAGAGAAAAATGTCAACACCAAGGAAACCTTATAAAAATAGAATTATAGAGACAAGGAACAGATCCATAATTGACTATGCAAGGACACTTTTGATACAAAAGGGATTGACTCAAATATTTTGGAGAGAAACTGTAAGTATTATTGTCTATACTTTGAACTGGGTACAACTTAAGAAAGGTACAAATAAAACACCTTATGAGTTGTGGTATGTTAATACTCCTAGTGTAAATTATTTCAAAAAATTTGGAAGTAAATGTTACATAAAGAAGGATGAACAAAACGCTAAATTTGATTCTAAGAGTGATGAAGCGATATTCCTAGGCTAATCTACTAGAATTAAAGCTTATAAGTGTTTGAACAAGCATACTAAAAAGATGGTTGAAAGTGCCAATGTTAGAATTGATGAATTCTTTGAGAAAAATAAGGAAGATAGAAAAAAAGGAACCAGAAGACTATGACAGGTTTGTTTGTGTTCAAATGGTGTAGCCAGATACAGTACCACATATGACTGAAATGGTGATTGATCCACAACCGGTGAATGATGATGAAGGTAACTAAAGAATAGAACAATTACTCCCAAGGTATGTGAAACTAAATCACACACAAGATAAAATTATTGGAGATAAAAATGTTGGAGTGATGACGAGTAATGTAAGGGAAAGCACTTGTCTACTATTTGAATTAGAACTTGACAATGTTAAAGATGATTTGGAAAATGATGATTGGGTTAAGGCTATGAAAGAGGAATTAAATCAAATAGAGAAGAATATACATGGAATTTAGTACCCAGACCTACTAACAAGAATTTTATAGGTACTAAATGGAGTTTAAGGAATAAGATGAATGAGAAAGGATAAGTGATCAGAAACAAGGAAAGGATAGTTTGTAAAGGATATGCACAAGAAGAAGGAATGCACTATGGTGAGACCTTTTCACCTATTTCTAGAATTGAAGGTGTAAGGATAATTTTGGCATATACTACTTATAAAGGTTTTAAGGTCTATTAAATGGATGTAAAATCTAATTTTCTAAATGGTGTGTTCGAAGAAGAAGTGTATATTGAACAAGTTGAAGGTTTTGCTACTGAAAAAGGTAAAGACAAGGGAAGTAAATTGCATAAAGCATTGCATGGAGTGAAGAAATCTCTAAGAGTGTGAAATGAAATTCTACACACTTAGCTTATTCAGATAGGTTTCACAATAACTAATGACAATAGCAATGTATATCTAAAATTTGAAAGTGAAGACATGATATTGATTGCTGAAATTTTTTTTGATGACAAAATATTTGGTGGAAATAAAGCATTGAGTAGGTCATTTGCAGATGAAACAAGGAAGGAATTTGAAATTTCCATGATAGGAGAAATCAAATTATTTATTTTTTCTTCGAGTACATCAGATAAAGAAAGGGATATACATCAGTCAATCCAAGTATGTGAAGGAGATTCTAAATTTTTTTGACATGGATGACTCAAAACTAGTGGGTACACCTATGGTAACAGACTGTAAACTATCTAAGGAGGATGAATCCAAAGAGATAAATGAAAATCTATATAGATCCATGATTGGTAAATTGCAGTATGGTGTGCACAGTAGATCGAATATTGCACATGTTGTTGGTATTATTGCAAGGTTTTTGCTCAAACCCAAAGGATGCACATATGGTTGTAGTAAAGAGGATCTTCATATATCTCAAGGGGACTAGAGATTAGGGCATATGGTATGGTAAGGATGTAGATTTCTCTTTGAATATATTTACTAATGTAGATTGGGCAGGAAATGTTGATGATATGAAGAGCACAAGTGGTTGAGTATTCTTTCTTGGTGAAATATTAGTCTCCTGGACTACTAAAAAAGAGAATTGTATTTCTCAATCTACTGCAGAGGCAAATTATGTTGCTGCTACTCTCAACTGCCATCAAGTGGTATGGATAAAATAGATTCTTGAGGGAATTCATGAGAAGGTCAATGAACTGGTTGTTATCTATTGTGATAACACTAGTACAATAAATATTTCCAAGAATCCAGTGATGCACTCAAAGAAAAACATATTGCAATAAAATATCATTTCCTAAGAGAACATGTACAAGAGAAGGAGGGAAGGCTTGACTATGTGTCTACTAAAGAACAATTTTCTAATATATTCACCAAGTCATAACCAAAGGATACCTTTGAGTATCTCAGAGGTAGATTTGGGGTTATTCCCCTATTTGAAGTTAATTAGAGGATGATGTTGATTGCATTAGTACATATGTGTTCATTAGAATATAATATGTATGAATTGATGTAGTAATGGACTACTCCATAAGGGATAATTCTTAGTATGATGTTGTAATGTAGTGATGAAGAAAGAACAAGAAAGGATAAGTCAAGTATAAACAAAGATGACTAGATGTTTAGACATCTTTGGCATTGCTGAAAAAGGGGAAGAATATGTATTTCATATAGAGGGAATATGTGAAAATGATAAAAGGGGAGAATAGGTATGCAAACAAGAGGAGAAAATAAAGGATGAGAAGAAAGGGGGAGTATATGAGATGATGAATCAGTATAATAGAGTGAGTAGACATTTGATCAAAGGTACAGACAGAAGTGGAAACATTTTGTAGAAGTCAGTAAGAAGATTTCCATCAGAGAGACAAAGTGTTGTCATGAAATCAACAAGGTGATATTAACAAGAATTCATAAGTTAAGAGAAGATAAGAGTGTTTCCATCAATGCCAAAGGGGGAGATTGTTAGCATAAGTGATCCAGTGATGCTAATTATTACATTGACGAAGATTGTTCATATTCAATGATAGGTGAATCAGTTATTTGGTTGTCATTGATGTCAACTGATTGACTTAGTATTTTTAGTATGTTATTAGATATTGTGTAAGTGAATCATGAGTTTCAGTATAATTCTGAAGTTACTATTCTAATGGAAGAATATTTTATGTGTTGTCATGTTAACTTTGTCATCGTGAATTTTGATATGAAGTATTGAGTTGGTTATGTTTGAATGAAATCAAACTGGGTAACTACTAAAATAGTTAGTGATAGACTGCAAGTGATTTGAATGTTATATCAAATTGGTAAACTATTTGATGGAGTAGTCATTGATGAACTATAACTGATTGAATGTTTGAAGATGTTAAGTTGATGATCATGCAAGGAATTAAATCAGTTAATGTATTGTATTTTCATTGATGTCAACTTGATATAATCTGTATGGTCATGGAACTACTGCTAAAGACTTCAAAGAATTGATGAATCAAATTCTATGCTATCAGTAATGTATATAAGTCAAGTATTCACAAAGTGACTATATACACCAATGAAGTGCACACTGGCAGTCAGAGTAAAAGAGAAAAGTCACAGTGTTACCCGACGAGAAAAGTCATAGTATTGCCCGAGGAGAAAAGCACAGAGTAACCTGACGGGAAGAATTACAATGTTTCCCGACGGATGGAGATCCTGAAGACAACTAAATTCACACCAATGGAATAGTCAGTTATCACTGATGACTAATTGAGGTGTTGACCGACAGAACAGAGAGTTCAAAAATGACAAAATGCTTAGCTGTCAAGAGCTAAAAATAGACTTAAATGATACTTATCATTGTTTTAATCAACAATATAAAGTTGGAGATAAGTAATGGATTTAAATATGCTTTGTCCAGTTGGCAAGGAGATCTCTACAAGATAAAATTGGAGTTTTTCTTTAAATCTAATTGGTGAGAATTGTGGATCATGCCAAGAATCAAGAAACCCAAGAAATGGTGAATCATATCTATAAAGAGACAAACCCAATTCATTATGAATTGTGGGGTGAAAAAGAGAAGAGAAAATAGATGTTGAAGAGATTCTAAAGGAGAAGAAAGTCTCCATTTAGACCTGATCAACAAGTTGAGGAAAGAGCTAGATTCTGCAGACACCGATGAATAGTGAGACATTATCATAGTGCAAAATAGTGTGGAGCAAAGGTATTTAATTGATTATATTAATCAGAGAGGTAATGCACTTACAATAGATCTGAAAATATACAATTCAAGTTGTATGTGTGAACAAATCACTTTAATGTTTCAGTTTAACCATTGAAGCATCAAGTCTCTTAACCGAGCAGGACTTAAAAGTCTTTTGTAATTGAGATACATCCCAAGGAGTATCAAAAATTTTGATCATAGAAAGAAGCATTGGATATGCCCGATACCTATTGACAGACCAAGTGAGTGTTTGATCAAGGATGGTAGCATTAGATGACAGATACTAGGTGACAAACTATCTTTTAAATCCTCTAACAAGGTCACACCTAACAGTGTGTTTGTAACCTTTAATGGGGTTGGCTCTTAACTGAGCTCACTTCAGAAGAGTGAAAATTTGGGGTATCGGTCCTAGTGGTTTTTCCCTTAACAGGGTTTTCATGTTAAAAATCCATGTGTTATGTGTTTATGTTTCATTACTTTACTGTTTTACATTTCACATGCAATTCTGGATTGATCAGTATACTCTAGCTATTTACTGTGTTTTGGTAAATGAAAGACTGCTTATCGGTAAACATACAGAAGAAGGATTTACAAACCATTCTAACAAGTAGTAATTTTTTATAAGTACTTCAAGGTATTCATCTTGTAGGACTGAATATAACTAGAGGTTCAAAAGTGGTAATAAGTTTTAAGGGTTGATTTAAGGATTAATTTTTGAGGCCACTGATTCACCCCNTTCCCCCCCCCCCCCCCCCTCCTCTTAATTACTACTAACAATTGGTATCAGATCTTGTGTGCTTAGAAGGAAATTTTCAAGACCTAAGCTAAAGATCACAAGATGAACAAACGAGATGTGCCCAAGTTGAAAAAAGTCAATTTTGCTTCATGGCAAAGAGGAATAAGACTCCACTTATCAGGTATTGGAAATGATGTTACTAAATACTTGGATACTGAATAAGTGCTGCCCACAGGAGAAGCCATAGTTGAGAAAATGAGGGAGAAGCATGAGCACAACTACATGATGATAGAGCTTGCTTCCTCACTCTCCGATGCTGAATTTGAAGATGTCAAAACTTGCAAAACTGCAAAGCAAATGTGGGACAAATTGATGCTTGTACATGGTGGTGACAAGAATGTTTTGAGAGCCAAAGCAAAAAGTCTTAGAGGAAAGTTTGGTGATCTCAAAATGAACGAAGGTGAAAACATCACACAGTATAGCACAAGAATCAAAGAACTAGTCAATACTATCCGATGAGTTGGAGGTGTACTGGAAGAAGATACAGTGGTAAGTAAAATTCTAAGAACCTTACTGCCTACTTATGCTATTAGAGTATCTTCAATACAAGAAATGAGAGCAGTAGCAAATAGAAATGTTTCTCTAGACAGTTTGATTGGAAGACTAATTTCATTTTAGATGAACAATTTTGATAATAGTGTCTTACCAAACATAGAGTCTACATTCAAATCTTCTTTGAGAGTAAGTAAATCAAGTCATAAACACACTATGAGAAAAGATAGTGATAGTGAAAGTGAAGAAGAAGATCTTGATGAAATTGAAGCACTTATGGCTAGAAGAATGCAGTGAGACAAAGGTAAATACAAATGTAAATTACCACTTGTTTGTTTTAAGTGTAAAGAGATTGGACACTTTGCAAAAAGATGTCCTAACATAAGAAAATATGACAGAAGTAATGACAGGTCATTTGAAAAGAAGTATGATAGAGGTGATTACAGAAGCAACTGTCAATCAGAAAGAAGAGATAACCAAGACTACAAGGACAAAGGAAAGAAGACCAGTTACCTAGAAAAATGCAAAGATGATGATACTGACACTGAATCTGATAAAGACATCGAGGTGGTATTTATGGCAGTGAAAGATGATTCAGATGATGATGAACAAAGGTATGTAGAAACTACACTCATATCTAAAGTTAGTAAAAATGATGTCTAGATCATAGATAGTGGCTGCACTCACCACATGACCAATGAAACACAAAAGTTTGAGACTTTTAAATACTATAAAGGTGGATCGGTAAGAATGGGTAATGACACACCTTGTCCAGTTGAAGGTAGAGGAACTATAATGTTGAATAACCTGATAAAATGTGAAAATGCTTATTGGGTGAAAGGATTGAATTATAATCTATTGAGTGTTTCTTAGTTGAATAATTCAGGTCACAGAGTAGCATTTGAAAATAAGAAGGCAAAGATCTTCAATGAATCAGGAAATTTGATTGGTACCAGTGAGCAGAAAAAAGGTAACTTATTCTATTTGAATGATACTGCCACCACTTACTTAATGGCTAGAAACAAAGACATAGGGTTGTGGCACAAAATATTGTGTCATGTGAACTTTGACAACATGATAAAGATAAGAAAAAAGAGAAATGTAAGAGGCTTACCGACAAATGACCAAGCCCAACAATATCATGTGTAAGAATTGTCAGAAAGGTAAGATGACAAAGTCTAGTTTCAAAATAAAAACCCATACATCTGATGTCATTCTAGAATTAGCCCATACTAATTTATGTGGACCCATGAGGACAAAGAGCTATTATGGAGATAGATATTTTATTCTCTTTGTTGATGATTACTCTAGAATGATGACAGTAATGTTTCCACAAGATAAATTTGAATCATTCAAAATGTTTAAATGGTACAAAAAAATGGTAGAGAAACAAAGTGGTAAAGAATTGAAATGCTTAAGATCAGATAGAGGAGGAGAATTTATTTCAGATGAATTCACTAACTTTTGTAATGAGAATGGAATCAAAAGACAGGTCTCTACACTGAGAACACTACAGCAAAATAGAATTTCTGAAAGAAGGAATAGATCCATAGTTTATTATGCAAGGACACTAATGATAGAGAAAGACATCACCCAAATCTTCTGGAGGGAAGATGTCAACAGTGATGTTTACACATTGAATAGAGTACAATTGAAGAAAGACACCAAGAAGACACCTTATGAGCTATGGTATGGTTACACACCCAATGTAAGTTACCTCAAAAATTTTGGCAGTCAATGTTATATCTTAAAAGATGATAGAAATGGAAAACTTGAATCCAAGAGTGATGAAGGAATCTTTCTAGGGTATTCCACCAAGAGCAAAGCTTATAAATATCTCAATAAAGCCTCTAACAAAATTTTTGAAAGTGTAAATGTAAAGATAGATGAATTTGTAGAGAAGAATGAAAAGGAAAGCACAAAAGAACCAGAGGACTAGAACAAGTTTGTTTACAATGAAGAACTTGACACTCTACCCGACCAACAATGTAGAGCTCCTGAGCAACAAATCATTGCACCCGAGCATCAGGCTACAAATACCGAAGATCAAGATATTTCTCAAGATGATGCACAAAGTGATGGAGAATAGAATGAACACAATGATGATCAAGATGATAGACAAAGATCTGAACCTATACTTTCCAGATATGTCAGAAGGAACCATCCATAGGACCAAATCATAGGAGACAATAAAGCTAGTATGAGAACTAGAAGTAAGTCTCTAAATACAAGATGCCTTATTTATGATTATGAACCAAAATATGTCAATGTTGCACTTGATAATAATGAATGGATTAGTGCTATGAATGAAGAGATTGAACATATTGAGAAAAAAAAGACATCGACACTTGTACCGAGACCAGATGACAAGAATGTCATCGGTACAAAATGGATATTCAGGAATAAACTGAATGAGAATGGAGAAGTCACCGTAAATAAAGTAAGACTAGTATGCAAGGGGTATGCACAATAAGAAAGGATTGACTATGGAGAGACCTTTGCACCCGTTGCTAGGCTAGAAGGAGTAAAAATATTGCTTTCTTATGTTGCATGTAAAGGCTTCAAGATATATCAAAAGGATGTCAAGTCTGCATTCCTAAATGGAATACTTGAAGAAGAGGTATGCATTGAACAACCAAAATGGTTCGTTGATCTAGACAAGAGGGACATGGTATGTAGATTTCATAAAGCCCTGTATGGATTGAAACAAGCACCCCAAGCCTGGTATGAAAGACTTCATTCCTATCTTATAAGTATTGGTTTTGTAAGGACTAGTGAAAATAGTAATCTTTATTTAAAGGAAGATTCTGATGCTGACATTTTGATTGCTGAGATATTTGTTGATGGCATCATATTTGGAGGCAATGATATGCTATGCAAATCATTTGAAAATGAAATGATAGAAGAGTTTGAGATGTCTATATTTGGAGAGATCAAGTTCTTTCTTGATCTACAGATCATGCAACAAGATGAAGGTATCTTCATTACACAATCCAAATACATCAAGGAAGTGCTAAAAATATTCAAGATGGAAGATTCCAAACTAGTTGAAACACCAATGGCAACTAGATGTAAGCTAACAAAGGAGGAAAAGTCAATAGAGGTAAATCAGACTTTGTAAAAATCAATGATTGGAAAAATCATGTATGTTGTACATACTAGACCAGATATTGCACATGCAGTAGGAATAGTTGCAAGATTTTTTGCTAATCCCAGGGAATCACATATGACTGCTGTGAAAAAAATCCTAAGATATCTGAAGAATACCGAGGAATATGGCTTATGGTATAGAAGAGAAGGAAAATTTGAACTTAAGGTCTTTACCGACACTGATTGGGCTGGAAATATTGATGACCAAAAGAGCACAACTGGAGGAGAATTCTTTATGGGTGACAAACTTGTCACATGGATTAGAAAGAAGCAAGTATTCATCTCTCAGTCTACTACAGAAGTAGAGTATGTCACTACTGCTACAAACTGCTCAAATATTGCATGGATCAAATAGTTACTGGAAGTTATGCATATGAAAATTCTTGAACCAGTAATTATCTATTGTGATAATACAAGTGCAATAAACATTTCCAAGAATCCAGTCATGCATGCTGAAACAAAGCATATTGCCATCAAGTATCATTATTTAAGAGAACAATTTCAAGAAAAGGAGGTGATACTTGAGTATGTAAAATCAATGGAACAATTGGCCAATATCTTCACCAAGCCACTGCCCAAAGATGCATTTGAGTACTTGAGAAAGAGACTAGGGGTCAGACCCTTGTCTACTGGTCAGTAAAATGACTAGAAGGCTGTATCAGCCTACATATTATCAAAATATCATTCATGTTGATGCAAGCAGAGAAATGGACTTCAAAAATAAATCTATATAAAGCAAGGTATTTATATACTCTGAGAACAAAAAACATTGTATTGCTGATGGATAGGGAAATTCAAGAAGTATATTATTTATAGAAAGTATTTGTTTGACATTACTGTCAAAAATATTTGTTTGGCATTGTTGTCAAAGGGAGAGATTATATCCATTATCACTTCATATCACTTCAGATAGAGATTATATCCATGGGAGGAGGAGATAGAGATTATATCCATCACAGTATCCTAAGGAAGAGATGTAACAAGAAAGGGAGAGTATATAAAAAAACAAAGAGAAAGAATTGCCGACAAGAGACATTACAAGAAAGGAGAACAGTGAAAGAGAGAGAGTTTGACATAGAAGGAGAACACATCACATCAGAGAAAGAAAGATTCTACATCTATCCAGTGAAGGGATTAAAGATAGAAAGAAAGCTGCAAGAATCAAATCTAAGTTATATAAACTTACCGAGGACCAGATATTTGTATCAGTTATAGTACATAAGATTGGTAGTTTGATGAAATTCAAAATTTTATATTTCATATTGTATTAGTAATAATATAGTGTGATAATGTAGTATGTTTCCATCAATGCCAAAGGGAGATATTGATGAACTATAACTGATTGAATGTTTGAAGATGTTAAGTTGTTGATCATGCAAGGCATTAAATCCATTAATGTATTATATTGTCATTGATGTCAACTTGATATAATTTGTGTGGTCATGGAAATACTGCCAAAGACTTTAAAGAACCGATAAATCAAAGGCTATGCTATCAGTAGTGCATATAAGTCAATTATTCACAAAGTGACTATACACCGACGGAGTGCGCACCGATGGTCAGAGTCAAAGATCAAAATCACAGTGTTACATGATGAGCAAAGTCATAGTATTGCCTAACAAGAAAAGCACAGAGTAACCCGATGGAGAAAAATTATAGGGTTGCCCAATGCATAGAGATACCAAAGACAACTGAAGTCACACCAAAAAAATAGTCAGTTATCACCGATGACTAACTAAGGTGTTGACCGATAGAATAGAGAGTTTAGAAATGACAAAATGCTTAGCTATCAAGAGCTAAAAATAGACTTAACTGATACTTATCATTTTTTTAATTGACAAGATAAATCCAGAGATAAGTAATGGATTTAAAGCTGCTTTGTCCAGTTGGCAAGGAGATCTCTACGAGGTAAAACTGGAGTTTTTCTTTAAATATAATTGGCGAGAATTGTGGATCACACTAGGAATCAAGAAAGCCAAGAAACATTGAATCATGTCTATAAAGAGACAAACCCAATTCATTACGAATTGTGGGGTGAACAAGAAAAGAGAAAATAGACACTGAAGAGATTCTGAAAGAGAAGAAAGTCTTCATTCAGACCTGATCAATAAGCTGAGGAGAGAGCTAGATTTTGCAGACATCGATGAACAGTGAGACAACATCATAGAGCATAACAGTGTGGAGCAAAGGTATTGAATTGATTATATTGATCATAGAGGTAATGCACTTACAATAGATCTAAAAATCTGCAATTCAAGTTGTATGTGTGAACATATCACTTTAATGTTTCAGTTTAACCATTGAAGCATCAAGTCTCTTAACCGAGCAGGACTTAAAATTCTTTTGTAATTGAGATACATCCCAAGGAGTATCAAAAAGTTTGATCATAGAAAGTAGCATTGGTTATTCCTGATACCTATTGATAGGCCAAGCGAGTGTTTGATCAAGGATGGTAGCATTAGATTCCAGATACTAGGTTACAAACTATCTTTTAAATCCTGTAACAAGGTCACACCTAACACTGTGTTTGTAACCTTTAACAGGGTTGACTCTTAACTAAGCTCACTTCAAAAGAGTGAAAATTTGGGGTACCGATCCCAGTGGTTTTTCCCTTAACAGGGTTTCCATGTTAAAAATCCATGTGTTATGTGTTTATGTTTCATTACTTTACTATTTTACATTTCACATATGCAATTCTAGATTGATCGGTATAATCTAGCTACTTACTATGTTTCAGTAAATGAAAAAACTGCTTATCAATAAACATATAGAAGAAGGATTTACAAACCATTATGACAAGTAGTAATTGGTTATAATTATTTCAAGGCATTCATCTTGTAGGACTTAATATAACTAGAGGCTCAAAAGTGGTAATAAGTTTTAAGGGTTGATTTAAGGATTAATTTTTTAGGCCACTGATTCACCCCTCCCCCCCCCCCCTCTCAATTAATACTAACAGTCATAGGATATGATTGTGAACAATGTCCAAATACCATGTTTGCAATCATGACTCATATTGTTGAACGATACAACTAGTTTGTTGGACTCAAAGTGGTGTTAATAGAATGAACAGGTAAACAAGACACATTTCTTGAACATGTGATGAAGATTTGTGAATCAGTGAAGAAATTTGACATGGCAATAGGATTGATGATGATTTTCATAAAGTAGTAAGGTATTTCCTTGATTGGTGGAACATACTTGACATCACATTGCTTGAGGTATGCGTTTAAGGTGAATTCTTCAAGAAGCATCTTTTGGTCAAACAATTTTTTGAGGATGACTCAACTACCAAGGTAAATTCCATATGTAAGCCGATGCGGTCAGAGAAAAACATTTTATGAGTTGTTAGATACATTGTATCTTACCTAATATGATATGGATCATTCATGTCTTAGATCTAGGGTTTGTTTTAAGTCAATGGATGTAAATCATATATTGGAATGTTGTAGAAGAAGTTATAGAGGTGATTGTGAATTGCAGAAGGAATTGGTGACAAAGAAAGTGAATGAATCAAGTGTGATAAAGTTGTGGAAGAGTATAGAGTATGGAGAAGAATTTTAGAGATTAATTGGGTCTGATCATGTAGAGGTAGTGCAATTGCATAAATCACTTTATCTATTTCTTTCTAACAATTGTAATAGTGAAATCCCTTAACATGGTGGATCCTAATAGATCTTTGTTGTAAACCCTCTAACAAAGTAGAATTTGAATTGAATGTTATAAAGTCCTCTAACAAGGCTACTCCTAACATGGAAAAGATCCTAATAGAACTAAAGGAAAATCCCTTAACTGGGTAGCACCTAACAATGATTGTGTAACCTCTAATAGGGTAAGCTCCTAATAGGGCATACTCCAAAAGAGTACAGATTTTGTGGGTACCAACTCACACCATGGTTTTTTCCCATTTGGGTTTCCATGAGAAAAATATGGTGTTTACATTGTATGATTGATTACTTATGGATGAATGCTTTGAAAGTTTTAGTTACACTAGTTGTTGTTGAATGTTTTGATGCATAAAGTTTTAAGAATTTAAAATCAATGAATTTGTTTGATTAATGATTCACCCCTCCCCTCTTAGTATTTTGACATGTATTAACACTCAGGACCTTGTTTCAACCATGGGTAGGGACCAATGGGAAAGACCTATTATGATTATAAAGGAGTGAAAGGTAAAAGCAACCTAAGAGAGCTAAGATGCACCTTATAAGTCTAAGAGGTCTGGGCAATGCAAGTCAAAGGTGACAAATTAAATGGGATGAGAATATAAAGATTGTCTAACAATGTAATACGCCTCTAATTTAACTCAATGAGGTTCTATTCTGGTAACTGAACTCTCTATATATTCTAGTATGTTGATGGTTCGATTGTATAATTGTTTAGATAAGGACCTATGATTGAGTTAACAAAAATTATAATATATTTAGTTATTTTATATTACTTCTTTATAAACAATTCATTATTCATTATAATCATAAAATATATATGCACCAATATGTGTAATTACTCATGTACCCATATACACCAAGTTATATAAATAGATTTATGTGAATACAAGTGTTGGCTATTATTTATATAGTAGAATATATATAATGGTAAGTAATCTACTTAAGATGAAATATCATCCTTCGACGATATTTTAGCTATCCTTGCCAAGCCACCCTTATTAAGGATTAATCAATTTTTTTACAACATATTATCAATAATAAAAGGTATAATTATCTTTATATATTAAAGCATTGGGAGAGTTATAGAGGCAATTAGTAAAGGAAACTGATCAGAAGAAGGAGAGGCCATTAAGAGGGTTGGATTTTTCACTTCAGGGGAGGAGGATGGGCCCCTTGATTCGGGGACGAGAAAAGATACTTGAGTTATTTTAATGATTCAATTAGGGGAGTTTTGGAGGTATCATTTCAATAATGGGTTCGGTTCTACCCATGCTCAATAATGACCAAAATGAAATGAGCATTCCATCATGAACATAAGATACAGAGAATTTTCATCGCACCCTTCCTATTGGAGGCCTGCATCGATTCTAAAATCATAATAAACATAGAAGTCTAGTTTCAATCTCATAATGCTAGGTTATGAAATCAAAGCTGACACTTGAAGAATTCTAAAGAAGTTAAAAGAAGCTCAATATTTTGTTCCTGTTCATTCCAAGATTCACGATTTTCTCTTATCTGTGTAGTTTCTCTCTCCAATACTTTTTTTATGCATTCATTTATACTCTTAACTAGTACGTATTTCTATTCTTAACTGGTGTGTATTATTATTTTTGGTTACTTGGTATGTACTAAATGAATGGTATATAGGAAGCTTGAGGGAAACATACACTTCATAGAATATAGTGATAGAAATAAATGATAAAGTAGATATGCATGAAATAAAATTAAATTTCAGATCTGTACCTTTAAGTAATTGAAGATGGTTGTAGATAGCTTTCAGAATATATGACAAAAAATATAGAAGTATATATATACGCAAATTTGGAAAGAGGTAAGATTTGTTCAATAAGAAAAAAGTGGTTGATATGTTTGTAAACATTTTAGTGGCTGTTCATTTTAGTAAACATACAAATGAACTCTTCTAAAAATGATATGTTATAAGAGAAAATAAACTTGAATGAAGATACAACCTGTTGGTACTCTCAAATTTGGCACAAATTTGGAGTGACCATTAGAAATTTTCTATAAGGCAAGATGAGTACCACTGAAATTTTTTGTGAGAAGCCTTAGTTTGAATGCTTATAGAGGGCACCCTGATGATTTTCATGTTATACCACTTGGGAAGTGGGTTCAACACCTTTGATTTGACATATGTAGTAGGTTCCAGCTCCTAAAATCTGACATGTTTAGGGAGTAGTCATTTTGAGGTGTTCACTTAAATCTGCATTTTTGCCTAAGTGTCACTTTGTTGTAACAAGCCTACTTTGTATTTGAATATCTTGCATCTTTTTAGGTTTCATGGGTCACTGCTTTGGGAATGTTTTATGTGTATGTTAGAGAGATTATGTTTTAAATCCTAAGTCATTTTGAATCCATTTGATAAGTTTTCAGTTTCCCCAAAGTTGGTCTTGCAAAACTGTCATGTTTCTCTGTTATGTCCAAATTGTTGAATAGCCTACTTTGAGATTCTGTAAGTTGTATCCAGTTGAATGCCCTGCATAATTGAATGTTCCCCCATGTTGAAAACATGAAATTGTACCCATTTGAATATTTTTGGATTCATACCAATCCATTTATCCACTTTCCCAGCTTGATTCCAAATCTGAACTATGCATATTTAGTGATCTTAAAATCAGAAAAGTTGTAAGGTGCTAACTTTGCAAATTAATGCTAATCGATCAGTTCACCTTCAGTGCAATTTAGTTAAGGACTCATGTTCCATGAGTGAAGGTGAATCAAGTCCCATAGGTTCAAATTCTAAGGTTTCATCTTGATGACTTTATGATTTCAGTTTCAAAGGCAGTTTATGCAGTTTGACAGTGCAAAGTAGAATGAGAGTAAATGGAATGGTCATTTTATAAGAGTTGTTTTCAAGAACCAATTGTGGAATAATTTTCATGGCATGTAAGTGTACTATTTTATCTGATGGTAAAGTCTCAGAGCATATCTTGCTAATATTTCAATGAATGATCCTGATGAAGTTTATGCTAATTCAACATTTTGTGCTTACACTATTTTTCTGAATTGCTAAGTTTGATTATTTGCATCTTACACCTAAGGATGAATCCAGCCAAGCCCTTTTGCATGTGTATTTAATGTGGATAAATGAGTCATTATTTCAAGTGACAAATATTTAAGAGGTGATATGATAACTTTCCAAGTGGCACCTTTGGCAGGGTTTGCACAAGTCTGAATACAGATAGTTGCAGAATATAATGAAATGGCATACTTTACATATTATTATCTTTTGGCCCGAGTTTTTTCAAAGCCAGTCCAGTTAATGACAATTTTTCATATGCTGGAGAAGAATGTACTGTCCAGACCCCATGGTTGCAAAGCATTTTTCAGTCAGTTTTCGAGGCTTGATCCGGAGGCCACTTGCCAATAATGAAGCCAATTTACAGAATTGTAATAAATTATTTTTAAAGCCTGCCAGTTTGATGCTTTGGGTACTGATTGCGAAATGGTTTATATTTACAAAGTGAAAGCATATTTGAGGCATGTGAACTTTCTGATGGAAGACAAAAAAGTAGTGTGAAGTATAAATTTTAAAAGTCAGCAAAGCCTATCTCGTGGCATGTGTTGTGACAATTTGTATTGCACTAATGGGTGCGAAAGTGAGATGCCTTTTGCATCATGGTTTTCTCTTGACATTGTCTGGATGCCCTAAAGGTAAGATTTTTATTTGAGATAATGGATTGTTCTAGGGACCGCAGTGAGTTGAAATGCACAGGCAAACATAGAGGTAAAAGTTTTTATTGAATACAATTTCAAGCAAATTTTTCCAGTTGAAAAACCAAAGTATTGCAAGAGGAAAACCTCTAGGATAATGAAATTGCACAGACCATGAAGGGAAGTTTTAAACAAAAGCTATGCAATTTGTATAAAATGGTAGTTGCGTAAGTCTTGGTCGAGGGCTTATAAGATTTTCTAATTAATAGTGCATTCAGCTGGAACTAAAACTGAATATCAATCATGTTTTTGAGGCTATAGACAGATTTTAAGAAATTTTATGAGTTGAGAATGGTCATTTCTTCATCTATATTCCTTCCTAATGCAATTCTCATGCCTTGGGAGTATTTTTCACATGGTTTGGACCATTTTTGAAGTGACAGCAGGCCAAAAAATGACCCAGCAACAGCAAAAACGGATTTGATTGGACAACCCAGACAATATGTGATTTGTGAAGATTTTAAAGAATTAAAATGGCAATGCATTTCTTTGGAGGTCTGCGCAAGTTTTGGTGGAGGAGTTTTTATCACATAAAGTTGCAAAGACTTCCAAGCATGGGCTGCGTAGGCATTTGATGGGGGATTTGAAGTTTTTAAAAAAATTATATAATGCAAAAGTGAATCCACGGGAGGGGACGCCCAGCCCTATGGAGGAAATTGGAGGTGCCAAACAGCAAAAAAATGATGCCATGAGTGAGCAGCATTTGGAGAAGCCTTAGAAGTTTAAGAAAAATGCACAGAGTTTTATCCCACATGCATAGGGCTACGAAAGTTATTAGTATTTATATACTAAAGGACTTAGTATATGATTTGAAGAAAGAACCAAGAGGCCATTTGGTGGGCCTCTTGGCTGGAGATTTTGAAATACTGGTGGGGCCCATAATTTTAATGCAAAATATGGAAATGCTTTAAAAACATGAAAGAGTCTAGTCCCACATTATTGCCACAGAGGGAATTTGTGATGTTAAAATGAATGAAGGCGACCATATGCAAATATGAAGAAGAGAAGGAGGCTCTCTTCACGTGCATGTGCAGGTGACCAGTGCATTGGGAAGCATGCCCGAGTGACTATCTAAAGAAATTTTGCAGATAGGTGGCACCAAAAATTTAGAGACTTAGAGACTAGCCTTAGTCTCCAAGTCTCCCAACAAACCCAGGGTTAACAAATTGATCCAGAGACTTAGAGACTACACTATCTAGAGTAACTATGGTTAAGGCATGGTTAATGGTCGAGTTAAGCTTAGCTAGTCTCCAAGTCTCCAAAGACAAGAAAATTATTCGGAGACTTAGAGACTGAAGGTTGTCTCCAAGTCTCCAGATCTAACCACGGTTAAAGAAATTATTCAGAGACATGGATAACTGTGGTTAAAGAATGTGGTCAAAGGCATGGTTGAGTTAAGTCTTATAGAGACTTAGAGACTGAAGGCTAGTCTCGAAGTATCCCAATAAACTCAAGGTTAAGTAAAAGTCTCAGAGACTTAGAAACTAAAGGCTAGTCTCCAAGTCTCCAAATAAAACTGTAGTCAAGGAAAAGTTTCAGAGATCTAGAGACTGCTTAGTCTCCAAGTCTCTAGAGGAGCAGGAGTTAAAGGTTAGTTAAAAAGTAGTTAAAGGGCAGCGAATCAGCATGTACCACATGTCAAATTGTGGTTGATTCTGGGAGAAAATCAGTATAAAATGGAAATTTCAAAGATATAATATGCACAAGATTCAAATCAAAGGTTAAAATAATTTTAAATCAATATAGTCTATGCAATAATGTTAAAATATCAAAGGCTAAATAAATTCAGATTTGAGACGGAATGAGACAAAAATAAAAAGATTAAATATTGTGCAAATTTGAAATGTCAAAATTGCATAGTCTTTTTCCTTTGTCCTATGCAATATTTTATTTTTCAAAACTAGAAAGAGAAGCTTTCACAGAAGATTTTCTAGAGATTAAAATTAGATTTTTGCAATATATGATCAGATTCAGAGGGAATTTTCAAAGAATAAAATCACATACTTGCAGAGAATGAAGTCATATTTTGAAAAGGGAAGAAAAAATCAGATTTATTTTGAAAGGGAAAGCAACTTTCAGATTTTGGAAGAGTTAAAAAATCAAATTAGATTTATCAAAGTAGTCATGGAGATGGAGCAAATAAGATCAGACATTTGCAAAGGACGGGAAAATCAGATTTTGAAGACAGAAATCACCAATGAAGTTTAGATTTTTTATGGAGAAAAGACAGACAAGTGCATATTAGATTTAAAGAGGGACATGTGTGCATCAGGCATATTTTTTAGGGTTCCTCTTCTTCTCCTATTTATTCTTTTCTTTTCTCAGTTTTTGTGGTTGTTCCTATCCCTTCCTTCTGCTCTGCTTTGTAGAGGTTGTTCTGCCTCTCTCTACCAGAAGTTTTAGAGCAAGCTTCCATTTTGGATATCTTTTGTAACACTTATCTCTCTTCTTTGCATAAAAAGTGTTCTTTTTCCTTACTGTTTCTGGAAGAACATCATCGTAACAACAGTTTTATGAATGAATTCCAACACTTTTATTATATCAGCAAGTTGTCTCCATTTTGCTTCTGAAATCATGTAAACTAGGACATCAAGGGTGTTTTAGTTTTGTCTATTGAATGATCAGCAATAGAGTTATTTAAAGGATAACTGTGATTAAGATTTGTTTTCAAATTTGTATAAGTTGGAACATCAAGGGTGTTACCAATCTTGTGTTTCTAGTGGATGTTGGTTATGTACTCTCTATTTCCAAGGTCTCTTTCAAGGAGAGAGTTAAATTCTTTGAGTAGGAAGTTACATATCTAAACACACAGGTGGATAAATAAGTAGAACTTGATTGATACGGTTTGTTTTTATGTAAGGCATAAAAACACATCAGACAAAGTTATTTTCCCTTCATTCATGATCTCTTTGCAAGTGTATATTTGACTCCATTACCCATAGGATAAGACACTTATCTATGAAAGATTTGAGATGTTACAGAGATCCATACATCAAACACATAATTGAAAAACCATTTCCATTTCATACTATTAGGAGTTAGGTTTTCTCTGGTTTTTAGACTTACTCTCTGCGAGTGAATGTTGCATATAAATTTGATAAAGTATTGAGGTCTTTGTTACCTAAGAGTCTGAAAAACCATTCCATAGTTATATATCTACAAGCTTGTAAGTTGTCAGAAAGGAATCCTGTATGTGCAGATAAGGCAATACCCGCCTGAGTGATGCGGAGCTCAAAGAAGGAGGATATTATCCATTCTTCATCAATTAGCCTTTCTCTTGCATAGAATAGGAGTTTGCATTCAAGTATACAAGTATACTGTCACATTAAGGTTGTGCTGCAAGAAAAAGAGCTAACACAACCTTGATTGCAATCAGATTTTGAAAGAACATATTGTCATGTTTGATGAGACTTGTAAAGAGAAAGACTTACATATTAAGAGTAAATTTGTGATAGAAGATTATTGTTAGGACTATGATCACGAGTATTAAAATATAAATATATTTTGATATGATTTGGAAAGAAAGAATAACTTATGTACACTACCAGTTCGTGTGTCAAGAAAAGAATACATGCAAATTTGTGATAAGGACATGTATGTAAAATAGAGTAGTGAGAATATCCTAATTCTTAGAAGTGGAAAATATAAAAATGAAGAGAAAATGTATGGGTTAAATTGTAAAGAGAAGAGGATTAACTTTTCCATCGTTATTGTAAAATAAACATTGACATTGAGAGTGGATTCATAATTTGGTAGTTGGTATTTCTTGAAGGAAGGATTTTTCTACAATTATTGTACTTAGTAGTTTCAATTGCAATAGTTGGTATCAAAGACATAGCTTTAGGATGATGTATGGAAATGAGATGATAAAATGGTAATTAGTAAATTTTATTGGAAATACTTGGACACTTTATCAAAAGAGAATTAATACATTAGATAGAAAATTTAAAAGAACTTTAGGGGTCATGTTAGCATTTAATACAAGGATTGAATAATATTATTTAGTACTTGGATAATTTAGTGTTATGATTTCTTATATAGTTATTTTAGGGACATTTGATTTGGTTGAGCATCATTTCAATATTATAGTTTTATAATATAAAATTATGATATAAATATGGCTTTGAAAGAAAGTTAAACTGTCATTAAGGTTGTTAACTATGGCTTACACTTCTTGTAAGGACTTTCTTATCTTTTGAGTTTAAGAATTGATAGATCTTATTGATATCGAGTTGAGTTTTTCATTGTTATTAGGATGTCTTTTTCTTGGTCATCACCTTAAAAAAAAAAAAAAGAGTTTATCCTTTGCTTATATACCATTATTGTTGTGAAGTGCAAAATTTAGTATCACTAAACCACAACATATGATTATGTGATTTGTGTTTGTTACAATATGATATATAGTCTATCAAGTGATGATATGAGTTTTGGTGACTTGCCAAGTATGTATAGTTGGATGTTTACTTTAGTTATCAAATTTGATAATTCACTATAATCATTTGTATGATATAAGACTATATGACCATTTCTTACCATCATTGGTGTTAGTCAATCCTTGGGTTTAGCATATTCCTTGTTATTGTTAAAGCCTATGATTTTGTATTGATACTTATACGCTATCGTCATATTAAAATTTAGTGTCTTATCATCAGTAAAGTCTAGGATGTTGTTGTTTCACCTAAGTGGGTGGCAACCAATGTTGAAAACTGTCCAGGGACTCCACCCTAGAAAAGGTTGTGTACCCGCTTATGTTTTTGTTAAAACATGTATAACATATAATACTTAAATGTACCCTTGTTATAATGAACCACATAAGATAAGGTTCAATATTAAAATGTTGAAGTACAAAGTCTCCAAGAATGAACGTAGGCAAGGCCATCAATGATGAGCCCTCGAGACTTAGGTCCAGTCCCTTAGGGTTTGTCTATTGGTATTTATTGTTCATCCTAATAAAAATATGAGAAAGGTTATATTTATGATCACATAATAAATGTTACGAACTCTTGTGACTTGCATCTAGTTTTGAGGCATGTGTGCAGATATAGGAATTGAAAAACATGATGGAGGAACAAGGAAGAGAACACCAGGTATGCAATGGTGTTATTTATTTGTATCTTATCTTGTGCTAAAATGTTATCATGAGAATGTTCGGCTTGGTGTTTAAGATGAAGAAAATTGTAGCTCTTCTTAGTATTAGTCTTTCTTGAGATTTTATATTAATGCAATACAATGTATAAATTATAAGAAAAAAATGTTGTGCATGTTTTGTTGATAAATATGCCCTTGAGCCGAGGCTCACTCGGCGGGGCATTACAAACAAGATGAGGGCAAAGGAAAACATGGTAAGGACAAGGTTATGACAATATGGAGGACAAGTACATACATACAAACTAATGATAAGGACAAAATGAAAAATTTAAATACAAAGCAAGGGTAAGGACCAAATGAAGGATGACTAAGGGATATGATAGGTCCAAAAAGGATAATGAAAAAATGGTAACAAGAACAAGGTTCTAAAAAGATAAGGTCATAAGTGAAAGGAATGAGCAAAGAGGGTATGCAAGGATGGACTAAGACAATGACCTAGAATGAAAGATGAAAGTGAGGCAAGCTAAAGGACACCTATGGAAAGTTGAAACAAAGCTGCAAGTTTGAGTTTCCTAAATTTAAAATTTTGGACAATGTGTTTGACCAAGGTTTGATAATTTGTTTGGATAAATGATCGAAGGTTTGGACAAGTGATACTTGATTAGGAAGATGTTTTAAACACACACACCAAAAAAGTGGTCTTTTGTGATATAAGACAAGCACAACCTATGGTTAGGATATGATAAAATCTGTTGGATCCCACTACGGATAAATCTAAGCCACAATTACTCAGAGCAGATAGCTTAGAAATTTGGTGGCACGAACTCCCCCTTAGAGTGCACCCACTTCTTAGGCACACCAAATTTTAGATTCCAAAGGGCATCACTTCCCAAGGAATTGTTGTCTACTAATAACTTCGAGAATGTGGGACAGCTTAAGAGGTCTGACCTTGTGCACCAATAAATAGAAGGATTTTGGCCACTAACACAATAGGTTTCTAGTAAGGGCATTCATTCAGGTGGCAATACTTGCAGCAGATTAGCCCTGTTATAGAGGCCTCCCAACCTGCAAAAGTTACGTTCTGCAGTTTTTTACGCACCACGTGGGTACTGAGGGAGATCTTCTTCCCGGTATAGCGCAATCAACATGATGTTGATTGTGACACTAATCACAACCATGTCTCTTATATAGCGGTTTAGAAGGGCTTGGCTTTAGCCTATTACTACTTGGGTCGTCCCTTGGAGCGAGTACCTCTTTTCCCACCAAAGGTCGACCTCTAAAAGATAAAACAAATTTCTCTTGCACCCAAGATCCACGAAGGCGAGGGGAGAGGATACATTTGTTTTATCTTGGGTTCTATCTAAACAAAAACGTGTCAAAGCACCAAACACTTGGTAAATTTTAAGACCAAAACGAAGTGTTTTCTAACTAAACAAACAGTTGGTTTCAAAAATCAAGTCTTCGACAAACATCCTGCACTAAATGTTATTTGTAGTTTCCAAATAATGTCTCTGACAAAACAATTATCACCTGCACAAGACCACAAAAAAAAGAAAAAAAGCTAGTTCCCCTAAAAAGAAAATCAAAACAAAAATTAGAAAAATCTATCTAACAAAATCAAAATCTAATCTAATTTTTTTAAAAAAATTCTAATCTAAAAACAAAATCTAAAATTAATCTAATCTAATTAACAAAAATTAACTACGTCTAATCTAAATTAACAAAATCAAAATCTACTCTAAATAAAAACAAAAATTAATCTAATCAACAAATCTAAATTAACTAAATCTAAACTAAACTAAACTAAATTAGTGATTTAAAAACTAAATCAATATTAAAAAAAAAACTAAACTAAATTAATATAAAATACCTAGACTAAATTAGAAAGTAAAAATCTAAAAACAAAACGAAAAAAGAGACAACTTAAAAACCAAATCAAAATACACGTGGGCTGTCCTTTTTTTTTTTTCCCTATCTCATGTTTTTTGTTTTCATTTTTTTGTCTTATTCCCTTCAAACTTTTTTGTCTTATTCCCTTCAAACTATTAATAAATTTGTATGCCTTCTCTATCGAACTTTATGCCTTCAATTATTATGCCCATATTATTTCTGACGTATAAATTGAAAACCAAGCAATATTTTTCCAGAATAAATAGACCATTTAGTTGGGTGTTATGCGAGAAAGACGTCCCACTCTATTCCTCACAAATTCGCAAGTCCACTTTTCAAAAATAACTCTTTATTATGAAATGAAATATGCTTCAAATTGTTTTTCAAACAAGTGTCACCTAGTGGCGTGTACTTGCCGTTATAGTATATTGTAATGCAAATAGGAACCTAACAAATTTGAGACATTAATCATTAATTTAAATTTTACATGTTGAAAATTTATGCTTAGGAATTAGAGTTTAGCTTTAGAGATACGGACCTAAAATATTATTAAATTTGAGACATTATTTAGTAATTTAAATTTTACATGTTGAAAATTTATGTTTAGGAATTAGAGTTTAGCTTTAGAGATATATAAAATATTTATAAGTTCACTATGGACAAATTTATTGTATTTAATTAGGTTCTTTTTATATTGATAAAACATAATTAATAAATATTATTATTTTTTTATTATGATAAATTGATTTACTTTAGTTTATTTTATGAAAGTATGATTAAAGTTGTTTTTAAATAATTTTATTTAGTAATGTAAGATTACGTAGAGGAAAAATAATTATTAATTAGTTTTAATTTTATAGTTTATTTGGTTAGAAATTTATTATTGAACATGCCAGATTAGGTAGTTCTAAATCATTTTCAATAATTAATTTAGAACTACGTTAAATAGTTTGAAGTAGTAAGATAGTTAATAAAAATATTCCAATTAGCATTTTTTTTTAAATTTGTATTCCACAAATCTTCCCGAAAGAAAAACTAATATGACAAAAACTAATATGGCAAGCCTCCAAAAAAAGGGATCTATAACACCAAATCAATTGAACCAATCATAATTGAGATAACTAATTTATATAACACATTTAATTAGTAAATAAATATTTAAACTTTAGAAATATTCAAACAAGAAAAAAATAGTTACTTATGATTGGTTGGTTGGTGCAAAACTAATTCACTATTTGTGCACAACTGAATGTAATAGTATATTACCTACGACAAGTACAATAAGATTTCACCTATTTTGGAATCAATTATTTCTTTTTTTTTTAAAGTCCAAGACAAAATCTTTCACGTCCTGTTCACCATTTGTAGATAGGGAAATCAGTTAGTTGCGAATATGAAAACTTCAACCACAAATTTTTTAAAAATCATATTCAAATTATCATTAATCTTCAATGAAGCTTTTTGAATAAAATTCGCATAAAACTATGATGAAAACATAGAAATTCAAAATCATGCAAACTTCATTAAGCGTTTCATTTTTTTTCCTTCTCCTCTAATTAATGTTGCTCTTTATCATGGGTGTACCAATATGAATTCGAAAAGGAAGTATAAAAATATAATAGCAAAATGAGGATACTCAAATCATGGTTAGCCACAAAATGGGGAAGAAGGCTCATTAAATAGAAAACAAACTTGAAAACGAACATACACAAAATGAATAGTCAGAGGGAAAGGAAGAGCCAAAAGACCATAATAAAATTTAATTGCAAATTTCCCTTCACAACTCAAAAGACACATAAAATAAAATTCAAATGCAAAATAAAATAAGAAAATTCAAAGTCATTTAAATATTGAAATATTTAAATGTGCAATAAAAGACAAAAGGACAAATAAATGAAATTGATTTATGTCAATAAGGGACATAGGGACATTAATGCAAATTAATTCCCTAGAAAGAACATTAGGAGACAATTAAATAATTGTAGCAATTATTTAATTAAAAACATTAAAAGGACACAAAATAAGCGACATGAGAAAGATATCAAAATAATTCAAAATTACTCAAAATGACCAAAAATGACCAAAATGGACAAAATTGAGCAAAATCCTCTGAAGACATAAAATACAACTAAAAAGGGGATGGAGGAGCGATGATCATTTTTAGGTGCCTACAAACCTATTTTGAAATTTGAACAATTGAAATTGTATAAATTAGACTAGGGTTTCAATTATTTAGTTTTCTAGGAAGGAAATTGAGAGATCTCAATTGGGTCTCTCCCAGATTTTGTTCCTACAGCCCAATTAATACCCTAATTATCACGCTTTTATAAATTGTTATATACATTAATTGTTATGGCTTGACCAGGCAATTACGTTGTAGAAACCAATCAGTTGCATTGCATGATTATGTCAATTGCATTATGTTGCATAGTTATGTCAATTGTTTTTCTTCTTGATCAATTATGTTGAATACTTAATTGGTCAATTTTGGTCAAAATTACGGTTTGGGGCTTATACCAAAGGCAGTGGGGTTGCATATATATGTTGATTTCTTAGTTGTGGATTATCTTTAGGGTAGTTATAGGCTTGATTAATGTGAATTTAATTTTTTCTAGATTCTATGTTGTTAAATTGATTTAATTTGGTTTTTTTATTAGGGTAGGATTGCCCATGAAGAGGGGCAATAAGACTGTTCCTAAACCTACATATTGTGATTATGATTACTACATGGGATTCAAATTGATGCATTACTTCTATATATTATTCATGTATGTATCATCTTTGTGATTTTAAATCTAAGGGTTAGGGAACCTAGATGCATTGTAGGTGAGTAGCTCTCAATTGGGGTCAGTGCCCTAAGTGGCTACTAGGGTAACCCATTGGTGAGTTTACTAATCAAGTGAAAACCTAATAAATAAATTGATAATGGTGGATAAACATTAACAAGATAATTTTTATGCCCCACCTATACCTAGAGTGCTAGTATAGGCTAAGGATGGGAGGGGGAGAAGGTGTTAGTGGAGACTGGAATAATTGAACTTCATTGTCCTCGTGAAAGGTTGTTCAGTTCCACATGAGTCTTACCTGGGAGCCAAGGTCTAGAGAGGCTACTAGGGTAACCCAAGGGTGAAGGCTATGTGATGACACTCACCATGTGATTTAGGGTTTTTCTCCATCTGGTCTTAATGCTCACCTTTGGTAGTCTTGCCTTGCCTTATGATTCCTTGTTTTTCCTAGCCTTGTTTGGAGGTTGGTTACCACCTTTCTTTTTGTCTATGGATTACTTGTGTTTTGTGTGGGGCCTTGGTATATACTTCCTTATCTTGAAGGTAGTGGGCCTCCAGAATGCACATGGTGATGAACTATAACTGATTAAATTTTTGAAGATGTTAAGTTGATGATTATGCAAGGCACTAAATCAGTTAATGTATTGTATTGTCATTGATGTCAACTTGATATAATATGTATGGTCATGGACATACTGCTAAAGACTTCAAAGAACCAATGAATCAAAGGCTATGCTATCAATAATACATAAAAGTCAAGTATTCACAAAGTGACTGTATACACCGACGAAGTGCACATCGATGGACAAACTAAAAGAGCAAAGTCATAGTGTTACCCAACGAGAAAAAGCACAGCATTACCGACGAGCAAAGTCACAGTGTACCTTGACAAGCAAAGTCACAGTGTACCCCAATGAGAAAAGAACAGTGTAACCCAATGGACAGAATTACAGTGTTGTCCAACAGACGAAGATCCCGAAGACAACTGAGTTCACACCAATGGAACAGTTAGTTGTAACCGAAAACTAACTGAAGTATTGACCGACATAACAAAGAGTTCAGAAATGACAAAATGCTTAGCTGTCAAGAGCTAAAAATAGAATTAACTGATACTTATCATTGTTTTAATAAACAAGATAAAGTTGGAGATAAGTAAAGGATTTAAAGCTTCTTTGTTCAGTTGGCAAGAAGATCTCTACGAGATAAAACTGGAATTTTTGCTTTAAATATAATTGGCGAGAATTGTGGATCACACCAAGAATCAAGAAAGTCATGAAACGGTGAAAGCATGTCTATATAAGAGACATGCTAATTCAATATGAATTAGGGGAGTGACAAGAGAATAGATGCTGAAGAGATTCTGAAGGAGAAGAAAGTATTCATTCAGACCTGATGAAACAAGCCTTGAAAAGAGCTAGATTCTGCAGACACTGACAAACAGTGAGACAACGTCACAAAGCACAACAGTGTGGAGAAAAGGTATTGAATTAATAACATTGATCAGAAAGGTAATGCACTTAAAATAGATCTGAAAATTTGCAATTCTAGTTGTACATGTGAATAGATCACTTTATTGTTTCAGTTTAACCATTGAAGCATCAAGTCTCTTAACCGAGGAGGACTTAAAACTCTTTTGTAATTGAAATACATCCAAAGGAGTATCAAAAAGTTTGATCCTACAAAGTAGCATTGGATATGCCTGATACATATTAACAGGTCAAGTGAGTGTTTAATTAAGGATGGTAGCATTAGATGCCAGATACTAAGTGACAAACTATTCTTTTAAATCCTCTAACAAGGTCACACCTAATAGTGTGTTTGTAACCTTTAACAGGGTTGGCTCTTAACTGAGCTCACTTCAGAAGAGTGAAAATTTGGGGTACCGGTCCCAGTGGTTTTTCCCTTAACAGGGTTTCCACGTTAAAAATCCATGTGTCATGTGTCTATGAGTCATTACTTTATTGTTTTGCATTTCGCATAAGTAAATCTGGATTGATCGGTATACACTAGTTATTTACTGTGTTTCGGTAAATAGAAAGACTGCTTATCGGTAAACATACAGAAGAAGGTTTTAAAAAGTATTCTGACAAGTAGTAATTTGATATAAGTATTTCAAGGCATTCATCTTATAGGACTGAAGATAACTAGAGGTATAAAATTGTGGTACTAAGTCTTAAGGGTTGATTTAAGGATTATTGTTGAGGCCACTGATTCACCCCCCCCCCCCC
>MU223423.1:5153608-5177667 GCA_018584345.1 Thuja plicata
CCCCCCCCCCCCCCCTCTCAGTTATCACTAAAAATTGGTATCAGAGCTTGTGTTCTTATAAGGAAGGTTTCAAGACCTAAGCTAAAGATCACAAGATGAACAGATGAGATGTGCCCAAGCTGAACAAAGACAACTTTACTTCATGGGAAATCAGAATAAGACTTCACTTATCAGGTATTGGAAATGATGTTACTCAATACTTAGATACTGAATATGTGTTTCCCATAGGAGCACCCACAGTTCAACAAATGAGAGAGAAGCATGAACACAAGTGCATGATGATAGAGCTTTCTTCCTCACTCTCTGATGCTGAATTTGGATAAATTGAAGCTTGTACATGGTGGTGATAAAAAATTTCTGAGAGCCAAGGCAAAAATCCTTAGAGGAAAGTTTGATGATCTCAGAATGAAAGAAGGTGAAAACATCACATAGTATAGCACAAGAATCAAAGATGTAGTCAATGTTATCCAAGGAGTTGGAGGTGTACTAGATGAAGATATAGTACTAAGTAAAATTCTAAGAACCTTACTGCCTACTTATGCTATTAGAGTATCTGCCATACAAGAAATGAGAGTAGTAGAAAATAGCAATGTTACTCTAGATAGTTTGATTGGAAGACTAATTTATTTTGAGATGAATACCTTTGATAATAGTGTCTTACCAAACATAGAGTTTGCATTCAAATATTCCTTGAGAATAAGTAAATCAAGTCATAAACACACTATGAGAAAAGATAGTGATAGTGAAAGTGAAGAAGAAGATCTTGATGAAACTGAAGCACTTATGGCAAGAAGAATGCAGAGAGGCAAAGGTAAATACAAAGGTAAATTACCACTTGTATATTTTAATTGTAAAGAGATTGGACACGTTGTTGCAAGATATCTTAACAGGAGAAAAGATGACAGAAGTAATGACAAGTCATTTGAAAAGAATTTTGACAGAGGTGATTACAGAAGCAACTAACAATCAGAAAGAATAGATACCTGAGACTATAAGGACAAAGGAAAGAAGGCCAGTTACCTAGCTAAATGCAAAGATGAAGATACTGAAACTGAATCTGATGAAGACATCGAGATGGTGTTTATGGCAGTAAAAGATGATTCAGATGAAGATGAAGAAAGGTATGTAAATACTGCACTCATATATAAAGTTAGTAAAAATGATGTCTGGATCATAGATCATGGTTGCACTCACCATATGACCGGTGAAAAACAAAAGTTTGAGGCTTTTGAATAATACAATGGTGGTTCAGTAAGAATGGGTAATGATACACCTTGTCCAGTTGAAGGTAGAGGAACCATAATGTTGAATAACCTGATAAAATGTGAAAATGCTTATTGGGTGGAAGGATTGAATTATAATCTATTGAGTGTTTCTCAGTTGAATAATTTAGGTCATAGAGTAGCATTTGAAATTAAGAAGGCAAAGATCTTCAATGAATCAGGAAAGCTGATTGGTACTGGTGAGCAGACAAAAGGTAACTTATTCTATCTTAATGATACTGACACCACTTGCTTAATGGCTAGAAATGAAGACATAAGGTTGTGGCACAAAAGATTGTGTCATGTAAATTTTTACAACGTGATAAAGATAAGCAGAAAGAGAAATGTAAGAGGCTTATTGACGATGATTAAGACACACAATATCATGTGCAAAAATTGTCAAAAAGGTAAGATGAAAAAGTCTAGTTTCAAAAGCAAAACCCATACATCTGATGCCATTCTAGAATTAGTCCATACTGATCTATGTGGACCCATGAGGAAAAAGAGTTACTATGGTGATAGATATTTTATTCTTGTTGTTGATGATTAATCTAGAATGATGAAAGTTATGTTTCTAAAAGATAAATTAGAAGCATTCAAGATGTTTAAATGGCACAAAGAAATGGTATAAAAACAAAGTGGTAAGGAATTAAAATGCTTAAGATTAGATAGAGGAGGGGAATTTATTTTAGATGAATTCACTAACTTTTTCAATGAGCATGGTATCAAAAGATAGGTCTCTACACCGAGAACACCACAACAAAATGGAATTGCTAAAAGAAGGAAAAGATCCATTATTGATTGTGCAAGGACACTGATGATAGAGAAAGACATCACCCAAATCTTCTGGAGGGAAGTTGTCAGTACTGCTGTTTACACATTGAATAGAGTACAATTGAAGAAAGACACCTTATGAGCTATGGTATGGCCACACACCCAATGTAAGTTACTTCAAGATTTTTGGTAGTCAATGTTATATCTTAAAAGATGATAGAAATGGAAAGCTTGACTCCAAGAGTGATGAAGTTATCTTTCTAGGGTATTCCACCAAGAGCAAGGCTTATAAATGTCTCAATAAAGCCTCTAACAAAATTTTTGAAAGTGCAAATGTAAAGATAGATGAATTTGCAGAGAAGAATGAAAAGGAAAGCACTAAAGAACCAAAGGAATACAACATGTTTGTTTACAATGAAGAACCTGACACTCTACCTGAGCACCAATGTAGAGCTCCCAAGCAATAGATTATTGCACCCGAGCATCAGGCTGCAAATACCAAAAATTAGGATATTGCTCAAGATGATGTACGAAGCGATGAAGATCAGAATGAAGGACGAAATGATGATCAATATGATAGACAAATAATTGAACCTGTACTTTCCAGATATGTCAAAAGGAACCATCCATAGAACCACATCATTAGAAACAAGAAGGCTAGTATGAGAACCAAAAGTAAGTCTCTAAACACAAGATGTCTTATTTGTGATTTTGAGCCAAAATCTGTCAATACTGCACTTGATAATGAAGAATGGATTAGTGCTATGAATGAAGAAATTGAGCAGATTGAGAAAAAAAAAGACATGGACACTTGTACCAAAACCAGATGACAAGAATGTCATCGGTACAAAATGGATATTCATAAATAAACTAAATGAGAATGGAGAAGTCACCAGAAACAAAGCAAGACTAGTATGCAAGGGGTATGCACAAGAAGAAGGGATTGACTATGGAGAAACCTTTGCACCCATTTCTAGGCTAGAAGGAGTGAGAATATTACTTTCTTATGATGGATATAAAGGAGTCAAGGTATACCAAATGGATGTCAAGTCTGCATTCCTAAATGGAATACTTGAGACAGAAGTATACATTGAGCAACCAGAAGGCTTTGTTGATCCAGACAAGAGGAACATGGTATGTATTTTACACAAAGCCTTGTATGGATTGAAACAAGCACCCCGAACTTGGTATGAAAGACTTCATTCCTATCTCATAAGTATTGGATTTGTAAGGACTAGTAAAAATAGTAATCTTTATTTGAAGGAAGATACTGATGCTAACATTTTGATTGCTGAAATATTTGTTGATGACATCATATTCGGAGGCAATGATATGCTATGCAAATCATTTGCAAATAAAATGAGCAAAGAATTTGAGATGTCTATGTTTAGAGAGATCAAGTTCTTTCTTGGTCTGCAGATCATGCAACAAAATGAAGGTATTTTCGTTACATAATCCAAATACATCAAGAAAGTGCTGAAAATATTCAAGATGAAAGATTCCAAACTAGTTGGAACACCGATGGTAACTAGATGTAAGCTGATAAAGTAGGACAAGTCAACACGGGCAAATTAGACTTTGTACAGATCAATGATTAGCAAACTCATGTATGTTGTACATACTAGACTAGATATTGCACATGTAGTAGGAATAGTTGCAAGATTTTCTGCTAACCCCAGAGAATCACATATGACTGCTGTGAAAAGAATCCTAAGATATCTAAAGAATACCAAGGAATATGGCTTATGGTATAGAAGAGAAGGAAAATTTGAACTTAAGGTCTTTACCGACGCTGATTGGGCTGGAAACATTAATGATCGAAAGAGCACAACTGGAGGAGCATTCTTTATGGGTGACAAACTTGTCACATGGATCAATAAGAAGCAACGATGCATCTCTCAGTCTACTGAAAAAGTAGAATATGTTGTTGCTACTGCAAAATGCTCAAATATTGCATGGATCAAACAGTTATTGGAAGGTATGCACATGAAAAGTCTTGAACGAGTAATTATCTATTGTGATAATACAAGTGCAATAAACATTTCCAAGAATCTAGTCATGCATGCTAAGACAAAGCATATTGCTATCAAATATCATTATTTAAGAGAACAAGTTCAAGCAAAGGAGGTGATACTTGAGGATGTGTAATCAAAGGAACAATTAGCTGATATCTTCACCAAGCCACTGCCCAAGGATGCATTTGAGTACTTGAGAAAAATACTAGGGGTCAGACCCTTGTTTACTGGTTAGTAAGATGACTAGAAGGCTGCATCAGCCTATATATTATCATAATATCATTCATGTTGATGCAAGAAAAGAGATGGAATTCAAATATAAATCTATATACAACAAGGTATTTATCTACTCCAAGCACCAGAGTTGTTGTATTGCTGATGGATTAGGAAATTCAAGGAGTATATTGTGGATAGAAAGGATTGATTGGCATAATTGTCAAATATTTGTTTGGATTTGTTGTCAAAGGGAGATATTATATCCATTATCACATCAGGGAGAGATTATATCCATGGGAGAGATTATATCCATCACATTATCCAAAGGGAGAGTTGTAACCAAAAAGGGAGAGTACATACAAAGGGAGAGAATTGTTGACAAGAGACATCAAGAGAGAAAAGAATTGTCAAAGGGAGAGAGTTTGACACAGAAGAAGAAAACATCTCCTCAGAAGAAGAAATATTATACATATATCTAGTGAAGGGATTGAAGATAGAGAGAAATCTATAAGAATCAAATCTAAGCTCTGATAAGCTTACTGAGGACCAGATATTTATCGGTTTTAGTACATAATATTGGTAGTTTGATGAACTTCAACTATTATATTTCATATTGTATTAGTGATAATATAGTGTGATAATGTAGTGTGTTTCCATCAATGCCAAAGGGAGAGATTGATGAACTATAACTGATTAAATGTTTGAAGATGTTAAGTTGAAGATCATGCAAGGCACTAAATGAGTTAATGTATTGTATTGTCATTGATGTCAACTTGATATAATTTGTATGGTAATGGAAATACTGCTAAAGACTTCAAACAACCAATGAATCAAAGGCTATGCTATCAGTAATGCATAAAATTCAAGTATTCACAAAGTGACTATACACACCAACGGATTGCACACCGATGGATAGAGTAAAAGAGCAAAGTTAGAGTGTTACCCAACGAGCAAAAGCATAGCATTACTGATGAGCAAAGTCACAGTGTACCCCAACAAGCAAAGCATAGTGTAACCTGATGGATAGAATTATTGTGTTTCCCAATGGATGGAGATCCCAAAGACAACTGAGGTCACACCAATGGAATAGTCAGTTGTCACCGACAACTAACTGAAGTATTGACAGATAGAACAAAGAGTTTAGGAATGAAAAAATGCTTAGCTGTCAAGAGCTAAAAATAGACTAAACTGATACTTATCATTGTTTTAATAAACAAGATAAAGTCAGAGATAAGTAAAGGATTTAAAGCTGCTTTATCCAGTTGGAAAGAATATCTCTACAAGATAAAACTAGAGTTTTTTCTTTAAATCTAATTGGCGAGAATTGTGGATCACACCAAGAATCAAGAAAGTCATGAAATGGTGAAATCATTTATATATAAGAGACAAGCTAATTCAATATGAATTAGGGGAGTGACAAGAGAATAGATGCTGAAGAGATCCTGAAGGAGAAGAAAGTATGCATTCAGACCTAATGAAACAAGCTGAGAAAAGAGCTAGATTCTATAAACACCGACGAACAATGAGACAACATCACAGAGCACAATAGTGTGGAGCAAAGGTATTGAATTGATAACATTGATCAGAAAGATAATGCACTTACAATAGATCTAAAATCTACAATTCTAGTTGTATATGTGAACATATCACTTTAGTGTTTCATTTTAACCATTGAAGCATCAAGTCTCTTAACCAAGCAGGACTTAAAAGTCTTTTGTAATTGAGATACATCCCAAGGAGTATCAAAAAGTTTGATCATACAAAGTAGCATTAGTTATGACCGATACCTATTGATAAGCCAAGTGAGTGTTTGATCAAGGATGGTAGCATTAGATGCCAGATACTAAGTGACAAACTATTCTTTTAAATCCTCTAATAAGGTCACACCTAACAGTGTGTTTGCAACCTTTAACAGGGTTGGCTCTTAGCCAAGCTCACTTTAGAAGAGTGAAAATTTGGGGTACCGGTCCCAGTGGTTTTTCCCTTAACAGGGTTTCCACGTTAAAAATCCATGTGTCATGTGTCTATGAGTCATTACTTTATTGCTTTTCATTTCACATAAGTAAATCTAGATTGATCGGTATACACTAGTTATTTACTGTGTTTCGGTAAATAGAAAGACTTCTTATCGGTAAACATACAGAAGAAGTTTTTACAAAGCATTCCGACAAGTAGTAATTTTATATAAGTATTTCAAGGCATTCATCTTATAGGACTGAAGATAACTAGAGGTATAAAATTGTGGTACTAGGTCTTAAGGGTTGATTTAAGGATTATTGCTAAGGCCACTGATTCAGCCCCCCTCTCAGTTATTACTAACATGTGGTTGGGTGGTAAATATTTTATCATGAGGGTTCAGTTGGATCATGCTGTGTCGATGGATCTTGTACCAATGTCTTCATTCTTGCAGTGGTAGTGATCTTCGTATTGTACATGATGTTATCATACGCCATTTGTATTCCTATTATGTATATTTATGTTATTTGTACCTCTTGAGGCACATTGTTGTAAATAGATTCTAAGACGTTTAGGAGATATGATCAAATAATTAAAAGTTGTATACAACATCAAAACAATAAACAAAATTGAATGCAAAAGTTAATAATGAGGCCAGAAATTGAATTTTCGGCCCCACGGTGGGTGCCAGAAATGTGATAGCTAAATGTGGCCTTCTTGTTTAGCCATACACTTCAACATGGTCATTGTTCACCAGTCACATACAAGAATGGATATGAAATTATCCATATTTCATGCATGTATGATTTGATCTGTTGCCTCCTATCTAGCTGGGGTTTTGAATAAGCTCTCATAATCGAGAGTCCAACAACCTAGACCATTGCTAGAATGGAGGATTTAATCTAGAAATGTAGTGCAATATTAATCTAGGAATGAAAGATTGCCAGATTAATCTAGAAATGAGATTAAGATAAGAAATTGAACATGATAGTAAACTAGAAATAAAATTAATCTAAGAATTCTTAAAAGAAGCTAAACTAGACATGATTAATCTTAGAAAATGATATTAGTCTATTGCTTGAAAACTATTGAATTGAAAGTGCACCAGTGATTTGATGCAACAATGAATTCTCCTTTTTTTTTAATGAGAAATGAGGTTCTTTTATAGACTGAGAGTCCAGTTAGAATGGAAAGTTTCCTTTGAGAGAAATAGTTAACACCTCAAAATCCAGTTCAGATTAGCAAGTTTCCTTGAGAGAAATAGTGAACTGTTGTCTTTTTGAGTGAAGGAATAAGTTAACTGATTAGTTGCACTTTTGAATTTCAGTAAACTCAAAGTTTCCATTTTTGAACTGGAGAGAATATTTAATTAAATAAATAGAATATGACCTCATAAATGTATTTTCTCAATTTTTTGAATAATTAAGTTCAATTATTTAATTTCTTTTTAAGTGTTTTAGCTAAAAGGGTGAATTTAATTTAATTAAAGTTCTAGGACATTGTAATTAAATTAAATCAATCATAGGGTTTATTTAGCCAATTGATATTTATATTTAGGAATTAAATATAGTATATGATTAATGCAGATTTAGGATTTTTTGCATTTAACACTTAGGTCGAGTAGAGTCAGTCAAAAATCAGAATTGCCTAGTACAATAGGACTTTGATGATTCAAAAGATTGATAAAATGCAAAAAAAATTGGTTAGGGTTGCAAGATGCCAATTTTGGGGTGTTACATTTTGCCCCTCTTTGAATTGATGTGCGGGCAGCACATTGATTCAAAGAAAAGTTTGAGGCCTAAAGCATAGAAGAATAGTTGAGATTGATTTCAAAAATTGATGAAGGTTTTAGAGTCATCTCTAGAATGGAGCCTAACTCTCCGAAGTCTAGGTTAGATTTGTGAGATGCCAGTTAATTCAAGTTTTCAAGGGTCATCTCCAGAATGAATCTTGATTCTTAGGAATCTCTGTTAGATTGCCCCAATACCTAATAGATTATCACTTTTCAAAAGATTGTCCCCAGAATGAGGCTCAATCTTTAGGAGTCAGGGTTAGATTGCCCCAATACCTAGCAGTGAGATTTCAAGAACCATTTTTAGAATGAAGCTTGACTCTCAGGAATCTGGGTTAGATTGCCCAGACACCAAATAGATGAGATTTTGAGAATCATCTCCAGAATGAAGCTTGATCCTTAGGAATCCATGTTAGATCGCCCAGACACCTGAAATCATATCAGATTGATCAAGAGAGATTGAAAGTGATTTAATGATGTAATCATCCTGCCCCCTCAAGAGAGAAATGGAAAGATGACACGTCATAATGGTGATAGATAAATTATAGATAGAAGTTGAATTGAAGGTTAAGAAGAAATCAGAATAGATTACAGAAGAATATGGAAGAAATGTCAAAGATTGGATAGAATTTTGAGTGGATATGATTCTAACAAGAAAGTGACATCAAAAATTTGACTGCACAAGCATCTGATCGTGTCGGTGGCAAAATTTTAAATGCAATTTTGAGCTATATAGAAGTGTTAAATTTTGATTTCAATCCTGAAAATGGAACACTTTTGAAAATTAGATTCCAGCTCAAAGCATTTGGAATTGAAGAGCGAGAGTGAGGATCAAACACTTGGGTAGTAGTGATGAAGCCAAAATGGTGAAGAACCCCTCATCATACAAATCAAGGAGAAAACATTGAAGTGAACACCAAAACGTTGTCTAGAATGCAATTCTAAAATGAACATGCAAGCTTATGCTAGATGCAAATGAAAGTGCAATCCTATGCTAGATGCAGTGAAAGTGCAATCCTATGCTAGATACAATCCCTAGGACATGGTTATTGGACCCATTGGAACAATTATCATCATAGAACATTTTTGGAACATCAGAGTCGATACAATCCTTACTAGTGCCATTGAGACCATAAGTATATGAATATGACTCATCGGATTTGATGTGGGAAACTAAAGTAAGCATCAAGGCATAACAGCCGAGATGACCTGAACATTGTTTCCATTTTGATATAGTAAGAATATACCACTAAACAAGCAGAGAAATAACAATCAAGGAGATAGTACCAGCCTCACCAACAAGCAGTAGACAAAGAAAAGATAAATGAAATCAATGAGAACAAGAAGCATACAAAGATGAATTCAATCATAGCTCAACATGTTTCAATTTTTTTTATGTGTGGATGTATAGGGGTGTTGAGGAACACCGTTGTGCTTGTGAGTGCTTTGTATTTGATTGCTATTGATTTGTTTTTGTTCACATGTGTGATATCCAATGTGTGTTGAGAAATACAGATGTGCCCAAAGATAGTGTTGAGAAACACTTTTGATTGTGGTGTTGAAAAAAACCTGTTTGTGTTAGTAGAGTGTTGTCTTTTAGAACTGACAAGATTACTAACTAAAGATGCGATCAAATTTGGGGACCTATGCCCCTAGTGAGATTTTGAGAACCATCTCTAGAATGGATCTTGATCTTCACAGATCTGAGTTAGATTTCTCAGGTACCTAATAGATGAGCTTTCGAGAATCATCTCCAGAATGAAGTTGGATCCTCAGGGATCCGAGTTAGATTTCTCAGATACCTAATAGATTAAGATGTCGAGAATCATCTCCAGAATGAAGCTTGATCCTCAGAGATTTGTGTTAGATTTCTCAAATACCTAATAGATTAAGATTTCGAGAATCATATCTAGAACGAAACTTGATCCTCAGGGATCTGAGTTAGATATCTTAGATACCTAATAGCTAAGATTTCAAGAATAATCTCCAAAACAAAGCTTGATCCTCAGGGATCTGAGTTAGATTATTCAGATACCAAACAATGAGATTTCAAGAACCATCTCCAGAATGAAGCTTGGTCCTCAGGGATCTATATTAGATTGCTCAAATACCTAATAGATGAGCTTTCAAGAATCATCTCCAGAACAAAGCTTGATCCTCAGGGATCTGAGTTATATTGCTAGATACCTAATAGATTAAGATGTCAAGAATCATCTCCAGAATGAAGCTTGATCCTCAGGGATCTAAGTTAGATTGCTCAGATACCTAATATATTAAGATTTCAAGAATCATCTCTAGAATGAAGCTTGATCCTCAGGGATTTGAGTTAGATTTCTCAGATACCTAATAGCTGAGATTTAAAGAATCATCTCTAGAACAAAGCTTGATCCTCAGGGATCTGAGTTAGATTTCTCAGATACCTAATAATGAGATTTCAAGAACCATCTCCAGAACAAAGCTTGATCCTTAGGCATCTGAGTTAGATTTCTCAAATACCTAATAGTGAGATTTTGAGAACCATCTCCAGAATGGAGCTTAATCCTCTAGGATCTAAGTTAAATTGCTCAGATACCTAACAATGATACAATCTGATTAGGGACCCATGCCCATAGTAGAAAACAACTATGACTTACTTGACTCATGTTGCAAGGAAAAACTTGATTTGATTACTCCTAGGCTTACGACTCTGGATCAGTGTCAAGTTAGGAGAGTTTTGTAGAAGAACCCAAACATCATAAAATTGACTGAAAGCTATATACAGACTAAGGCAAAGAATGCCAAGATCGAGTATCAATAGATAGAGCATTTGAGTATAACTCCAATTGTAACAGATTCATGTCAAATGCAGATATGTGTTGTTGCAAGCAATCTCAATAGTACGGAGACAATAGACAGATGCAGTGAGAACCACTAGTGACTGAAGAGAGAGAGATTCTCAAGTAGAGAGATTATAGGATAAGCTGGACATCAGCAAGAAGATGAAGTGAGCACCACTGGTGACTGATGCAAAGGAGATTATCAAGTAGAGAGATCTTAGTAATAGCTAAGCAACAATAGGAAGACACAGTGATAACCAATGGTGACTGATGTGAAAAGTAATAGCAAGGCATTAGTAGGAAGACACAGTGAGAACCACTGGTGAATGATGCGAGAGAGATTCTCAAGTAGAGAAATCATATTAATAGCTAGGCATCAGTAGGAAGACACAGTGAGAACCACTGGTGACTAATTTGAGAGAGATTCCAAAAAGTAGTAGGATAGTGCACCCTAGAGCAGGAAGGTTTGCCCCAAAGTATGACCAATTTCAGTCCATGTAAGTTGGTGTCTTGAAGGTAACTAAGAGCATGTTGACTCCATTAAATCTGGGTTAGATTTCCTAGATACCGAATAGATTATCGCCATTCAAAAGACTGTCCCCAGAATGAGGCTCAATCTTTAAGAGTTAGGGGTAGATTGCCCCAATACCTGTTCATTGAAAGATAGTCAATAGAGATTTTTTTGGTTGATGCATCAAAGTGCATATTGCTAGGTTTTCACCAAGATGACCATTTTTTAAGGAATTTTTACAATTTTTAGATTTTTTAGGACATTTTGCAATTTTTAGGATTTTTTCAGAACATTTTGCAGTTTTTTAGTCTTTTTTAGAGACTAATAGATCTCAAGAAAGATCACATTCATTTTCCCCCAATGTCTAGAAATGTGTACGACATTGCAGATGGATTAGAAAGCTGATGGATGAGATGAATAGACAATGATGGATGAAGAGGGTGAATGCGACCCTCAAGGATAGTCTCCTCAAGATTACCCAAGCTAGGGACAAAATAATATAGCAATATAGGCTCATGGAGTGATGTTGTATAACATGTAGGATACTGACCTAATTTCATGAAAATCATGTGGTCCAAAAGAATGGACATGTCAAGAAGTTTTTGAGAAAAAATTTTGCATTTTTTTGTTCTTCATGTAGATCAAAACCAAGGGGTCAATGTTGGATAGGATATAGCTATGATAGTGTAATTAGGATAAAGGATGATGGAGGCTATAAGTGAATGTTTTGATTATGGTAGGAATGTTTAGAGATAGGAAGTATAGGCTTGCGGTAAGAAAGATCATGTTAAGGTACCATGGATGAGAGCAAGTGAATAGGATGATGGCAAGGATAATGAATGTCAGGATACATGTGTGTTCATTGATAGGCTCAACCTTGTCAAGATTAGTAGAAAGAACATGGATGTTCACGGGCTGGCTAGATGTAAGATATGATGGAGAAGATGACATGGAAGAAACTTGCCCCCAAGTGAAGAGTGCAAGTAGGAGGAATTACACATGATGCCTGTTTGCCAGGTTTTAATCATGGTACTTATCCAAGGTGCCATAAGAAGTGGTTTTCACCATAGGATGGATTGATTTCTCTTTACTTTTGCTACCAAGGTGCCTGTTTACTAGGCTTTCACCAAGGCACTTTTTTTCTTTTTTTTTTGTACTTTTGATTTTATGGAGGAACTTTATCTTCTCTCTTTGGATAGTGCTCCTTTGAAAGATATGATATGATGGTCCAAGGCCGCTGAAAGTAGGCTCAAAGATGTTGATAGGTAGAGAAGATTGATATGGAGGATAAGGAAGATGGTAGCCAAGGAGTTATGCGATGGATTGGATAAGAGGAATAGAAGGAATGTAAGGACCCAATATGGAAGGATAGTAGGTAGGGGTAGGATATTGGGTGTGGTAGTGAGAGTTTTGTGTAGGCAAGATCAACATTGATACACATATTGAAGGACGGTGGATGAATGGAGGAAAAATGGATGGAATAGCTTGAGGATTTGATGTATGATTGGATATGGATCTTGGTACACGAGGACCTAATATGGATAGAGAAGTATTCAAGGTGATAGATTTTGGGACATGAGGACCCAAAATAGAGTTAGAAGATGGGAGATGTTTAGATGGAGATGTCATGGAAGACTTTGGAACCTTGGATGTCAACTCTGACTTTTCCTTTTTGTTCAAGCCTTTTAAGAGAGACTTGGGCATCCACATAAATTTTGATTTTCCTTTTGTATCCAAGTCCTTTAGAAGAGACATGGGAATCCACATAGTTTTTGATTTTATTTTTGTATCCAAGTCCTTTAGAAGAGACTTGGGAATCCACATAGCTTTTGATTTTCTTTTTGCATCCAAGTCCTTTAGAAGAGACTTGGGAATCCACATAGCTTTTGATTTTCCATTTGTATTAGATGATTTAGAATGCAATTCTTTCATAATGGATTTAGGAACCCATATTTTATTTGATTTGGTTCTTTTCTCAGTGGACCTATTTGGTCTCTTTGTAGTCACATGTCAATTAGACTCGACATAGTGATCTTCATATGTAAGTGGATTCTTGTATTTTTTATTTCTTCGTTGCACATCCAAATTTCTTCCAAAAGACTTAGGAATTGTTGATGAATAGGGTCGATATGAATGGTTCATATGGATGGGTTGATAGGGAGAGTTTCGAGATGTATGTCTTTGTTGATCTTGATAGGAGATAGGGTAAGTAGATGGAAAGCTAGTAGTGACAGGCATGGTGGATGGAGGGATATAAGGACCCAATATAGATGGAAGGTTTGAAGGCTTTAGTTTTGGGATATAAGGACCAAGGATGGATTTGAAAGATGGAGAAGGTTGATTCTTGCATTTGAATGGAGGGATATAAAGTGTGGAATGGATATCAACATCTTTAGAGTGAGTTGCATGACCAAGGCTCTTCTCTTTTGAATTCATCTTTATATCAATAGAAGCAGGAGCAGCTTTGATAGGAGCATCTAAAGCTTGAGGGGATTTATTTTTATGCAAGGGATTTAGAGGAATGATATTTTGTGGACATATAAGGACATGAAAAGGGGATGATGGGATGCTCTGATCTTGAAAAGGATCATTAGATGGTGTACAAAGGGTACTTTTCTTTTGATTTTTAATAGGTTTGTTAGAGATGGTGGAAAGGATATCTTGATCTTGCTTGGGAGATGGATAAAATATAGGAGATGTAAGAGTTTCTTCTAGGAAGACATGGAATGGGATGAGAGGATCATCATGAGACTCTTGAGATATGCAACTTTGGTCAATTTTTGGATGAAGATGGATGGTGTCTTGATCTAGATCATCACTGATATCTATTTCTTCACACTTTGGATTGTCTCCTTGACATGGAGCCACTTCTAAGGACAAGGTAGGAGTGTTGAATTGCATGAAGGATTCTTGACATACTGATGGAGAATCCTTTGGAATATGCATGATAAGTGTTGAAGCACATGGAAGCTTTAGGTTTATGATCTTTGAAGCCTGAGAAAGGCTTGCATCTGTATGGTGATTATCTTGGATCTGTTTTAGAGGTAGTCCCTAAGGGTAGACATAGTCGTCATTAGGCTTAGTTCTTGATAGAGATTGTGTGTCTAGTTATGAAGATTTAGTAGATAGAGGAATGGTGGAAGAAGTAGATGTGATATGGGAACCATTGCTAGACATGGATTCCTAATATTGATCATGCTTGAGATTAGTATCTTCACTAGATGATTCATTAGGATTTTCCACTTTGATTATGCCATCATCTATGAGATCTTGGATTTTATGTTTCAACTTCATGTAAGATGAAGTTTTATGCTTATTGTGTTGATGATATGCATAATAGGGACTCAAGAATTTGAATCCACATGATGTGGCTAGAGGCAATGTGATGATATTATGCTCAAGAAGTGCATCCAATGCTGATGTATAAGATTGTCCCATAGGAGTAAAGATTTTCTCTAAAGGATAATTAGACACTTCTTGACGTGCAATATCTTTCTTTTGCGGACAGAAAAGGATTTCATCTAATTTTGTCATAGTTTCCTCTACATGCTCTTGATCAAAGATAGGATGGTCATAAAACTATTCTTGATCAAAGATGGGATTGTCATAAAATTGTTCTTGATCAAACATGGGATTTTCATACCAAGATTCATCCATGTTGGAAGGAACTGGAGAGATGTGAGAATCATGATCAAATAGCAAAGGATGGGTTGATCTTAATGAGGATTCGTCGGATGAAGTGTCATTTTTCCCCTTTAATCCTTGGAGTTCAGATTCCAAAGTTTGAAGTTGTTTTAATAAAGTTGCCCTAAGAATCTCTTCTTTTCTTTTAGACATTGTAAGAAGGTACGATGTGCTTGCTTAGATGATTGAAGATAAGGTATGATAAATCAATTAATTGACTGATAGGTGTTGAAGTGATATCTAAAGTGTTGATTAAGTCCAAGACCAAAGGACAAAGGAGATAATGTCCAACTAAGAGAGAGAGAAGTAATGACTCTGATCTTGAGTCAAGGTTGACAAACCTTCTTTTGCAACTTAGGATAAGGACAACATAGAAAAAGATGATAAGATTGAAATAGATAATAGGTCACTTGGACTAGCACATCAAAGTGAGATTTCAAGACAACAAGCGAGTCAGACTACAGTCAAAGACAAACAAGTAGTGATGTTGATGACAATGCAGATTTGTAAAAATTCAGATAGAACCTTCACATTAGAATGCAGAATTGGACAACAAGTTGATAGATTTCCAGAGTTTGGTAGTAGATGCAAAAACTTAGACAAGAGTCGACAGCTTAACACCTAAGAGTGTAGATTTGGAATTGTTGATCATTTTGATGTTTGTATTGAATGTTTGATTTGATTGTTTCACTCATGCAAGACACATGAAGCAGAATATTTGTTGTAAAATGAACAGAGACACCACAATCCTAGGTAAGCCAGGGTAATATATGTTGAATTCCCACTTGAACCGAAGTTAAGCCATGCCTACTCATAGCGCACAACTTAGAATCTTGGGGGCATGGGCTCCTCCTTACAGTGCACTCACTTCTCAGGCACACCAAGCTTCGAATCCTAAGGGTAATGACTTCCCAAGGGATTTTTGTCTCTACTAAGAGCCATGAAAGTGTGGGACATCTTAGTCGGTTTCTGACCTTCCACGCCAACAAATAGAGGGATTTTGGTTACTAGAATAAAGTGTGTATTCAAGGCATCCGTTCAGGTGGTTATACTTGTGGCAGATTAGCTCCGATAACTTTAAGAAAGCCCCCTCTAGAAAAATTTATAAAATCCTGGCGAATCTTTCATTTCATTTAAAAAAATTAATTCCTATTGGCGAATCTCTCAATTTTTTGGGAAAAAAAATTATTTGTATTGGCAAATATTTTTTAATCACAAATTTTTTTTAGAAAATTTGGCGACTCTCAAGCAATAACCAAAATTTCATTAATGACCATGAAAAATAATTATATTTAAAGAAAAAAGAGTTCTTATAGAAAATTATTAGGCTAACTATGAAAATATTTGATGGGTTTAAGGGAACTCTATAGTATCTAGTTGCTACCATTTATTTAAAATATAATCAAATAATCCTCATTATATTGTGTGAGATAAATGTGTCATTATTTTTATTATTATAATAGGACCCAAAATTTCTTCAGTGTCATTGATTTATCAACAAGCCAAAGGAAATCTTAGCCCCGATAAGCGTTACAAATAAGATAGTAACATTTTTGCCTCATGGAATATAATGAAGATCACTAGATTATACTTTAAATCAATAATGACAACTAATATTGGTGACACAACCCTACTATAACTAACATTTATGATATATTATTGGTGAATTAATTTAGATTTCTATAATAACTGATAAAATTTAAGCGAATTAAATCTAACCATCTATCAAATATTAGGCGAATATTTGAGTTCAAATTTTTAATAAAATAAATTATTTGGCGATTTAAATATTTCTAAAATAAAATTTTGTAAAAGTTGGGAGATTTAGGTCATCTTAAATCTTGAATTATTAGCCAAATTTGGATTCACAAATTTCAAAAATTAGCCAATTGGCGAATATTAGCCACTAAAAAAATCACCGGTTTCTGGATTTCTGATCATCCCAAAAGGGCGAGAGCATAATTTCTTGACATTATTTCGATCCCTAAAAAACCAAATAAAAGTTCATTTTAAAAAGTCTTGCATGTGCATTCCTATTTTAATAAAACAAAACAATATGCAAGCACAATGTTTAGCATTATATCGATCAAGGCTAAGATGATTCGTTAGTAGTTTGTGTTTTTAGTCTTCTTTTTCAATGTCTTGCATCAAACACATTAGTAGTTTTCTCAATTTCTCTTCATCCCAGATTGTCAAAGTGCTGCACAGATCATCAGCAACACATAAAACATGCATACAAAGGAAAAGCATACAAATCAATTGAAATTAGAAAAAGTGCACCTTAATTTTTTTATGCTTTTTACCTAGTCTTAAAGATGCAATTTTTAGATATATATCTAGACTAGAAAGATAGAAATGGAAAGAAATAACCCCTCTTAAAAATCAGTGAGATTTCTAAAAAAGTAAGAATTTTCAAAAAATTCCTTAATTTGTGCCCTAGGGACCCTATTTTTCAAAACAGACCTGATTTCAAAGATGTATTTATTTTAGTCATTATTTGTCATGAAAATAAAAAAACTCTGAGAATAGACCCCATTTGGAATTTGAAGGGATTTCCAGGAACGTAAAATTTTTAAATAAATTCACTAATTTGGGCTCAAAATTAATTTTGTATGAAAAATCATAAAAAAAATATAAATCGCACAAAATTAATCAGAAAAATCTAATTTTTGGAATGTAGGCTCCTGATATCATCCCCAACCTGCAATAAAAATTTCATAAATAGATTCTTAGCCATTTAGGAGATATGATCAAATAATTGAAAACCTACATGCATCATCAAAACAACAAACAAAATTGAATGCAAAAGTTAATAATGAGGCCATAAATTGAATTTTTGGCCCCACAGTGGGCGCTAGAAATGTGATAGCTAAATGTGGCCTTCTTGTTTAGCCATACACTTCAACATGGTCATTGTTCACCGGTCACATACAAGAATGGATATGAAATTATCCATATTGCATGCATGTATGATTTGACCTGTTGCCTCCTATCTAGCTGGGGTTTTGAATAAGCTCTCAAAATTGAGAGTCCAACAACCTAAACCATTGCTAGAATGGAGGATTTAATCTAGAAATGTAGTGCAATATTAATCTAGGAATGAAAGATTGCCAGATTAATATAGAAATGAGATTAAGCTAAGAAATTGAACATGATAGTAAACTAGAAATAAAATTAATCTAAGAATGCTTAAAAGAAGATAAACTAGACATGATTAATCTTAGAAAATGATATTAGTCTATTGCATGAAAACTATTGAATTGAAAGTGCACCACCGATTCGATGCAACATTGAATTCTCCTTTTTTTTGAATAAGAAATGAGGTTCTTCTATAGACTAAGAGTCCAGTTAGAATGAAACTTTCCTTTGAGAGAAATAGTTAACACCTCAAAATCCAGTTCAGATTAGCAAGTTTCCTTGAGAGAAACAGTGAACTGTTGTCTTTTTGAGTGAAGGAAGTAGTTAACTGATTAGTTGCACTTTTGAATTTCAGTCAACTCAAAGTTTCCATTTCTGAATTGGAGAGAAGATTTTGGAGAGAATATTTAATTAAATAAATAGAATATGACCTCATAAATGTATTTTCTCAATTATTTTCTCAATTAAGTTCAATTATTTAATTCCTTTTTCAATGTTTTAGCTAAAAGGGTGAATTTAATTTAATTAAAGTGCAAGGAATTTGTAATTAAATTAAATCAATCATAGGGTTTATTTAGCCAATTGATATTGATATTTAGGAATTAAATATAGTATATGATTAATGTAGATTTAGGATTTTCTGCATTTGACACTTAGGTCGAGTAGAGTCAGTCAAAACTCAGAATTGCCTAGAACAATAGGACTTTGATGATTCATAAGATTGATAAAATGCAAAAAAAATGGTTAGGGTTGCAAGAGGCCAATTTTGGGGTGTTACAATTTGTACCTCTTGAGGCACATTGTTGTAATCATGCCCATGGCAATGTAATTGTAGTAAAGTGTTTTATGTAGAGAGGTTAGAATGATTGAAGTTATAGATGTAATTGCTATTTAGTAAATTAAACAAATAAATGTTAAGTTAAATTGAATATAATGTTAATTTAAATTAGTTAATTAATGGGGTTATGAGGATGGATAGATAGATAGATAGATAGATAGATAGATAGGTAGGTAGATGAATTCTTGTGTATATGCCCTTGATGTAAATCTAATTATTAACAATTAAGCGTTAGTAATCTATATAGTTAATGATTGTTAATAATTAAAGTTAAGGAAATGACTATTTTTATGTCAGTCAATATGGTTAACTTAATGCTCATGTGTTAATGGTTAATTGGTCAAAGAAAGAATTAGGAGCACTTCGTTTAGTGCTCTAAAAATAATCCAAAGATGGATTAATTAATGGTTAGTAATCATATGATGTATTTCATTAATGCTTACAATTATTAATTCATTGATCCATTTAGATGATTAGTTATGTGATATAATGTTGCTCAAGTAGTGACGTTAGGGAACCGTAAGAGGACCTAGGTTAAATTATGGTTTAGTGTTGCATTCATGATTAATGTGCATTTAGAAATGTGTTAATAAATTGTTACTTCTACTTTCAAATTGTATACTTTGTAAATGATCAACATAATGAATGTCTAAGTAAATGATGTAATAATGTATAGGAAATCTATTTATTTATTTTTTAATATTATTGGACCTATATTTGGGTCGAAATAGTTTTTTCCTCTCAGGGTCCTTAATGGGGTGTTACACCAAATCCTAGTAGCTCTATTTACCATACTACCAATTGCTAACTTAGTTTCTTGAAAAAAAACAATATCAAGAAAATGAGAAGAAATCAAATCCTAAACAACCTTTTGTCTACAGATGATGTTTAACCCCCTTATGTTCCATGATATAACAATCATTTATGGGATGGGAGAAGTGGGAATCAATGGGTTTCATAGAGACAAACTCAACTAGTGTATTCCCAATAATCTTTACCTTCTCTTCATCAGTCTTTCCTCCACTCCTTGAAGGTTTCTCCAAAGGCCCTTTTTAAAGGGGTTTGTATTGTAGGCATAAGGTAGGAGAGTCAATTTTTCTCCTCATAGAATATAAATCCATTTTAACTAGAGAAGAAGCTAAAACTACCAAAAGCTACACTATCTAGCAAAACCTAAGTCCCACTTAAATCTGCACCATCGAGAAACTGAGGGGGGAAATTTGTAGTTATACACTCATCCAATCAATCTACAATAGATCCGTGATGATTTTAAAATCTTAAGGAGTCCAAAAGGATTAAAATAGAAGGCTTACCACTCTTAGAAGGCTTACCACTCTTAGAAGGCTTACCACTTTGTATCTTATAACAGTTTATGAATTGCTTAACATACTTAAGGGTAATAAAATTGATGGTTCTTTTGAAGACAAAAGTAATCCTTGTGGTATATCTAATGGGGAATCTATTAGATTCCACAATGGTGGACCCTATGGCACACTTTTGCATATCAGGTTTGAATGGTTGCATTTTTGAAAATGGCCTTTTTCTATTTTTTCTTTTTATTATTTTGGACTACACAACATATCCTTATTAAAAATATATACATTTACTACTATGATTCATGCATCTGTATGATTTATAATAAATAAATCCAAGCACAATAACCTAGGCAAGGTTGATAATTATAGGGACTTTCACCTTGGCACATTGGTCCTAATTCAACTTACTAAACTAACAAGAATTTAACACCTTTCCTTGATAATAGTATCAAAATGCTGAAACAAAATTGTGAATAAAAATATCTTTAAAACCATGGTTGAACTTGGTCATGTAGATTCAGTTTTTCCCTTATGTTAATATGGGAAGGGTAAACTTTTCAAAGGTGTAATGACTATGTAGCTAAGGGACAACAATAGTAAGATAAATATAATAATGTTTAGATACATTAACTCTTCTAACACACAAGTTGGATTATTTTATAAATGGTTTTTAATTTCTTCCATGAATATAGTGATAGGAAAATAATAGAGTGACTCGAATGGTGATCAAAACTAGTCGAGTCACTGCAATTTCTACCCTTTTACCTAAACGGTAATAGATCCTTAATAGAGAAAGTATACACTTTTTTAACAAAAGATTAATTGATACTAAAATTCAATGTAAATGGAATCTTAATAAATAAGCCAAATCAAGTACACTACAAAATTAAAAGTGTCAAATTTTAACATCAAGAAACCTTACTAATAAACCAAATCATGTAACCCTTCAACAACCTGAACTTTAATGCAAATACTTAAAATTCAAGTAACAATTTAAATGTAATTTTTTAATGAAGCCCATAAAAAGGAAAAATAAATAATCTAAAAGGATATAGTATACAAAATTTTATCGTGCTCCCCAAGGAGTGCAGCCTTGCTCTTGATTCAAAGGCGAATGGATCTATAACGTTAACACTAACTATTACAACACTTGAATATTTTTAATCCACAAACAAGCATACTTTTCTATATCATATATTATTATTATTATTATTATTATTATTATTAAATATCGAAACTTATACATATTCATAAGTTTATGGTGACTGAAATTTAGTTATGGGCCTATAGCCCATAATAGCAACCAAAGTCTTGAGATTTATATCTATTAAAAAATAAACAAATTCAGTATTATGGTTATTACATAAACCAAATTTAGCCATCGGCTTCAAACACTATCAAAATAGAAAGATAATGAAGATATTGGTGGCTTCTTCTTCACACATTCCTCTTAACAACTAGAAACAAGAACTTTGTTCACATAAGTGCAACTATATAGATTAGATATTCATTTAATAAAATAACAAGGAAACTCATTTTACCTTCTAAAAAATAATACAACCTTTATTATAAATGATAACTAATTGGAAAAGTAAAAATTACATATAGAAATAAAGGATAATCTAAGGTGTGAAAAGGGGGTTTTTTAGGGACAAAGATATAAGAAAGTTTTTAGCTCATCAACCCCCACTAATGAAGTGGTTGTTGATATTGAAAGGATTGAGAAGAGATGTTAGATTATCCTTGAGCTATTATAAGGCTTGTTGTGGGCACTTGTCATCCCATAAAAAATGAACATTGTTTTATAGAAGATGAGTAAAATGATTACATTTGTGTAAGGAAAAAAAGGTTGATGATGATGGGATAAGGGAAAGAGTTAACTAGGATGGTCAATCAAGTTAGGAATCTCACACCCCAAATTTATCTTATGAGAAAATGTTCTACATTATTCCCCATAAGATGAAGGTTTCATGTGGATCTAGTATTGTGAATATTTCACTATCCTGCTTACAAGTTCCCAACTATCCTTTTGAAGAAGTTATGATGAGATAAGAGTTGGCAGTAAGGCTAGGTGTTAGGGATGGATTGAACAGGCTCAGAGAATTATCTGCATTAGAATTTTTGGTTGTGTATTTTTCTGAACATAGTTAGATGTGGTGCTTTATTTCAAATATCTTTTGATGGTGTGATCTATAGGTGAAGATTTTTTGTCACAAGTGCAACATTGTTTTCTATGTTGGATTTTGGCTAACTCAACTATTTGCAGTGAGTAAAATTGATTATTAATACACTAGATATAAGATCAGGAAATAGTTAATAGGTGAAGGATGATTGTTTCATGGTGTGTTGTGCTCCACATGGAATTATGCAGTTTGGAGAATGTTTTGGAGTTGACTGATAAATTTTTTTAATAATTTTTTACATGTTACCTTTGGGACAATCTTTGAGGGATGATTAGATGCAATTTATTTTATCATAAAATTTTTTGAAGACTTGTTAAGATATTTTTGGGTCCTTTTTATCTCCTGGGGTGAAGCACATTTAATTTTCTTTCTTATCATGGTCAACTACATACTAATATTTCCCATTTTTCTAAAGGCCGACCTTGATGATGTACCTATGGACAACTACCATATATGTATAAGTAAATGGATGAATTAAGTATGAGAGTATGTGAGGTTATTGAAAAATATGTGGATCAAATGTGAAGACTAATCAATGCAAAATAGGAAGTGTCAAAGTGTAAATTGTTGTATCTGACAGAAAGGTTGAAGAAGTCAATCACGAGATCCTAATTTTTTTAGATTTTCTCTATGTCTATTGCAGGACTATATGTTATTTATGTAGCATTGTGAATATCTATATTTTTTGTGAAAGTTCTCTTGGGAATAGTTGTATGATGTCGAATGTGGACCTCTCTATTTAACACAAACGCAACATAGTCATTATACAATCAAAGAACTCACAAAGACAAACATGGATTGTTTGCTCTGCAAGCGTGATTGAAGCGACATGTTGCCTCCTAATTAGGTGTGATTTCTGCAGTTTACCCTCAGAATGAGAGCCAACAACCTGACCATCTCTAATACGGAGGATTTTAAAGTGCAAGTGTGTGTGAAAGAGCCATCAATTGTGAGAAATCTGCATCTAAATATAAGAAAATGCCGCTATTCTACGAATTGAAACATGATTTAAGCTATGAAAATTGAATTGCAATTATTCTAAATATGAAATGCAAATATCTATGGAAGTAAAAGTGCAATTTAAGCTAAGAACTTGAAATGCTTCTAGTCTATGAAAGAGAATGCTTGAAATCTGAAAAATAGTGCTTTCTAGACTAGAATTTGATTAGCAATTGCATTGAGAAAGCTCTAAAACATTAAATTGAATGGTTAGCTCTTAGAAATAGATGATAAATCCAAGCTAAACTATACTCAATTCCAAATAAAGATTATACTAATTATGCAAGAAAGTACTCTAAAAGCATGAAAATCAAAGCTAAAATTGCCTATAGTTATGATACTCAAAACAAAGGATCCTCTCAATGAAGAAAAGAGGTCTAATTTATAGAAAATCAAGGAGAGAGGATGAAGAGTTTCTTGAAAAGAAACAGCTGTCTCTTCATTCTCCATTTGAGACAAATAAGCAAAGATTATTTAAATAAAAGAATGAATTATTGACACATAAGTGTCCTTTCACATGGAATTATGGAATTCCCTTTTTGAGGATAATTCATTCAAT
>MU223423.1:5214111-5225903 GCA_018584345.1 Thuja plicata
TCACCAAATCTTTGTGTTTATGTGTTATGAATGATTATACTTTCATGCTTGCAGTAGATTAGATAAATGAATGGTCATGCATATACAAGTGCAGAAATGATTTAAAGTTTTAAGAGTTACTGATTCAACCCTCCCCTCTCAGTAACTTGGCTTGTCTTCATTATTTCCAACACAAATAACTATCACCAAGAATTGAATCTCCATATGCGCTCTTGATCACATCATCAAGATACTAACTAAAATATGTTCTCCACTGCGTATAACCTCATCTGCAATTTTCTGCCTGTGTTAACTCAAACTTTGTCTGCTACTTTGTCAATCTTCATTAAACAAATATGTTGATATCCAAATAGTATGTTGACACCAATGAAAAACATAGTCACTAATGTAACACATGACAACTACAGTAATGCTTAAAATCTCCACCCTTTGGCATTGATGGAAACATAGATAAAAAATCCAATTTTCCATGAATCCAAAACTCTACTACTGCTCTTCTACTTCTCTTTTCTTCATTAAATCTTCTTCATCAATCACTGTCTTCCTCATTCTATATATTGTTCCTCTCTTTCATTGTTTCCACTACTTCTCCACTTGGTTTTCATGTATTCTTCTCCCCCATTGACATCAATGACAAAAGTAATCACCATGTTAGTACAATACTAGCTCGAATGTCCAAATACACTGTTTGAAAAATACCACTTACCAAGAGTCCTCCACAACCCCATTCAAACATAGATACTCCCCCATAGAGGAGGCATCAACTATCAGTCTAGAAGTAATATAGTGCTCTGTACCACTGAACTGATGCAACCACTGCATCACTGCTCCAAAGTAGGATGAGGCATAACCACAAGCATACCTCTCAAATACTCAAATGTATCCTTAGGTAAAGGCTTTGTAAAAATATCCTCTATCTTCTCTTTTGTACTAATATACTCATGTCTGACTTCTTTCTCTACAAATTTCTCTCTTATAACATGATACTTTATCTCTATATGCTTTTTCTTTGAATGTAATATTGGGTTCTTTGACATACTTAATGTACTTGTGTTATCATAGTGTATGATAAAAGGTTCCTTAAATTTAATTTCAATATCCTTCAACATTTGTTTCATCTACATTATCTGATTACAATTATTTGTTGTTGCTACATATTATGCTTCTACTTTGTTTTGTGAGATACAATTCTGTTTCTTACATAACCATGAAACCAATCTTCCTCCAAGAAAAATGGCTCCTCCACTTGTACTCTTTTTATCATCTACACTACCTCCCCAATCAGCATCTGTATATGCACATAGGGTAAAATCATTTGATCTGTCATACCATTATCCATATTCAATTGTTCCTTTAAAATATCTAAATATCATTTTCATTGCTGCATAATGTGATTCTTTAGGATCATCTAGAAATCTCACAACAATTCCAAATGCATTAGATATATCTAGTCTTGTATGAGTCAAATATTGCAATCCTCCAATCATGGATATGTACTTTCTCTATTCAAGATTAGGATTCTTATCATTTTCTTACAATGGAAACTTCTCTTCTGTTACCATGGGTGTACCAAAAAGATTACAATTTTCCATACTAAATCTCTGCAATAAGTTTTTCAGATACTTAGTTTGAGATAAGAAAATACCATCACTGTTTTGCACAATCTGCAAACCTAGGAAAAAATTCATTTCTCCAATCATAATCATCTCAAATTTTGTCTTCATTTCATCAACAAACTTATCACTTGCTTCATCTTCACCTCCAAAGATTATGTCATCAACAAAAATAACAACAATCAATAAACCATTCTCAATTTCTTTTAGATATAAGTTACTATCTGCAGTTCCTTTACCAGATCCCAATTTTTCCAAATACTTATTCAACCTCACATACCAAGTTATAGATGCTTACTTAAATCCATATAATAGTTTGTTCAACTTACATACCATATCACCTTCGTGTTCACAAGGAAATCCATCAAGCTTCTTTATGTGAACTTGTTCTTCCAATTCACCATTCAGAAATGTTAACTTCACATCCATTTGATATAATTTGAATTTATTATAAGCAGCATAAGCCAAAAAAATTCTTACTACTTCAAGTCTTACAATAGGTGCAAATGTTTCTCCATAGTCAATACCTTCTTTCTGTGAATATCCTTTACATACCAGTCTTGCTTTGTTCCTTATAACTTTTCCTTGTTCATTCATCTTGTTTTCTAAATACTCATTTAGTTCCAATAAAAAAAAATTCTTTGGGTCTAGGGACTAATTCCCATGTGTTATTCTTCTTAATATGATCTAATTATTCCTTCATCACATGAATCCAATGATCATCCTTACAAGCTTCATCAGTACTTTTAGGTTCAATATGAGAAATCAAACATAATTTTTCATGTACCTTATTTCTTGTCATAACTCTTGTGTCTTTTCTTCCAATAATCTTCTTTGTAGGGTGATTCTTTGTCAAATTCTTGTTTGGTGTTGCTGCTTCAACTCTTGCTTCAATTCTAGGTTTAGATCTCGGTTGCGATCTTTGTTCTTCACTTTCTTCCTCATCATGAATCTCAATCTTCAAATCATTATTAGTCTCAAAAAATAATTCAATATTCTCCTGATTAGTTCTAGGATGAGCTTCTTCTACTGAGACATAATAAAGTATTCTTTCCTGAATTCTAAAAATTTCATCCACTTTAACATTTTCTCTCTCAACAATAGTTTAGTTTACTGATTAAAACATCTAAAGGATTTTCTCTTCAATGAATATCCAAGAAATATAACTTCATTACTTCTAGGGTCAAACTTACCAATGTCATCTTCTCTTTTAATATAACACTTACTTCCAAAAATTCTGAAGTATTTCCCTGATGGTGCATGTCCAAACCACAATTCATAAGGAGTATTTTTTGTATCTTCTTTGATTTATACTCTGTTAATTGTATACACTATTGTATTCACTGCTTCTCTCCAAAATGTCTTCGCCACCTCATTCTCAAACAACATAGCTCTTGTTGCTTCATTTACAGACTGTATAGTCGGAAAATGGAAGCACTTCCATTGTAGACTTGTTTAGCCTTCTAAGTAAGTGGTTTGGTGTCATATCAAGCACCTAGAATGGGTTCCTGATCTTTACATGGCTTCCCCCCTATTCTGTCCCTCTTTCCACTCCTTTTTAGCCTGATTTCTACATTCTGGACTGCAGACTGGTGATTCTAGGCTTCAAGGTCAGGGTCGACCTTTTAGGTCTATGTCAACCTTGACCCTGACCTAGGTCAAGGTCAACCTTGACCTTGACCCAAGGTTCAGATCCCGGGGTCTCACAGTTTTTGGATGTCGGTCTTTGCAAAAAGTGTTTTCCCGCTTCCAGGTAGGTTGTTTCGGGTTCCGAAGTGTCGATTCCTAAATTATATTTAATATAGACCCTCTTCTAGGGGCATGGGTCTAATTGGAATTTAATTATCCTATGTTGGCCTCCTTAGAAGATTGTGCCCTAATTTCATATAAAAGGGAGCCTTTCTCCCCTCATTTTCTCTAAGCGATATGGAGAAACAAAAGTCCTCTATTGAAGCATATGCATCCTTGAGCAATTGAGAAACATCATCAAGTGAAGATTCAAGCAAGAAATCAAGAAATATTTGAAGCAAGGATTCATCCACCATCAAGCCTTCAAGCATTCAAAGAGATCCATGGGAGGCCCTTAAAGGATTCAAGCCACATAGTGCCCTTTTGGTGATCTCTCCATCCATCTTCTTCTAAGCCTATTCCAAATTCAAGAACCCATTCAAGGCTTGGTATTGGAGATCTACAAGTAAGAGATTGAAGACATCCTACCTTTCTACATTCCACATTTTGAAGCATACTTGTGGATCCATGGATTCGAATCCACCACAAGGAATTTTACAAGCAAGGTGAATTCGTGCATTTTCTTTGTTTATCTTTATGCAATTTCAATTACATATATTTGAGGTTAGTTCCAAAAAGCAGGGTTTGACAAAGGTAAACCCCTCCCCCCCAAAAAAAAAACCTCTTTTTCTTATAGGTACAAGTTCAGGACTGTAGATTTGAGACCAGATCGGGATACCCTTTTTGGCTTTCTTTTAGATGGCACAAACAGATTCTCTATCGGACCTGTGTAGGTCAGGGTCAACATTATTGGGTCATGGTTGACATTTGTGGGTCAAGGTTGACCTTTTTCATAAGATAACATCGAAATAGAAAAATATTTATGGGTTTTTTTCGTCTCTGCGTTCCAGTTCGGGATCATCTGTCAATTTTTCCAGAAATAGTCTACAGACCTCAGAAAATAGCATTCTTTGATCTGCAATTTTGTAAGGTTGGTTTTCCTTCCGATCCTTTTCAATTACTGTAATTAAACATATTCATTTAATCAATTAACATAATTTAAGATCCCCTTCTTTGTTCTCTTTCCGAATAGTTGATTCATTTGTGCATTAACCCTTCTTTTGGGTTGATCAACTTGGCTCTTCCATTTGTGCATTTGAGGATAGAAAAGGAGCATCTTATCTTCTCCCTAATCACAATTTCAATACACAATCAATACAATCAAATTAAATGTAAAATAGGGTTAAGGGATTTAACACACTTTAAGAAAATCAGACAAATTAATAAACAAATCTCCTTACTTCACATTTTGGTAACATCACTTCAACAACCTCCATTTCTTATGTTACACAGACCTGTTGCTTCTTTCTGCAATACCATTCTGCTCAAGTGTTCTCAGGGCTGAAAGCTATCTCTTAATACCATTCACTTCACAAAAGGTGTTAAACTCACTTAAAGTAAATTCGCCTCCTCTATCTGATCTTAAACATTTAATCTTCATTCTTGATTCATTCTCAACTTTATTCTTAAGCAATCTAAACTTCTCAAATGCTTATAATTTTTCTTGAAGAAATGATACCCACATCAGTCTATTTAAATAGTCAACAAGAATCATAAAATACCTTTCACCATAAAATCCGCTTGTTCTGGTAGGACCACTCAAATCTGTGTGAACAATCTCCAACTTTGCTATTGCTGTGAAGTTCTTGCTAGGAAAAAAATTTCTCTTCTATTTTTCCATAACACATTCTTTCCATACCATGTTAGTAGGTTTCAAAATCTTAGACAAATCTCTCACTACAAATTTAGTACTTTAATTCACAATGTTATCAAAATTCATGTGACAAAATCTTTTATTCCATAACCAACTATCATCAATTTTAGCAATAAAATAGGTCATCTCAGTAGGGTTCAACTGAAAAACATTACATCTAGTTCTTGTACTTATACCAACCATCTTACCATCTTTATCTTTGATACTACAAGTATTTTATGCAAAATTTACCTGATAACCTTTATCAAGTAACTATCCAACACTCAAAATATTATGTTTCAATCCATCCACAAAGTAAACATCATCAGTATTAGTATTTTCATCAAGTTTAATAGATCCAATTCCTTTTATATGACAAGGTGCATTGTTTCCAACTCTAACAATTCATCCATCATAGTTTTCAAGATTTAAAAATTTGTTCATATCACCAGTCATATGATGGGAACAACCACTATCTATGATCCAATCTATTTTATTTTCAACTTGGGACGCTAAGGATTTCTCTTCTCTAACTTCTTTTTTAGGACTTTCTTCTTTAATTGCAACAAAACCTATCTCATTACTTTCATTATCAATTTCAATCAAGAATTTCTCAAGACTAGATTCAAATTATTCATAATTAGCATAATAACATTCTCTAGGTCTTCTAGGAATAAATTTATTCTTATATTTATTCACTCTCTTAGGAAATTTAGATGCAAAGTGGCCATATTCCTGACAAGTCCAACATTTAAAAATTTTCTTACCTTCAGGTTCTCTCTTCACAAGTAGAGAAATCCTTCTTAATCTTTCTATATGTTCCCATAGTCTCCATTAACATTAACATTCCTTGTAGAATTAGGATGAACTCTCAATGTGCTAAAAGCTATTTCAATTCTAGGCAAGTCTCCAAACTATTTCAAACTTATCTCTACTGATTCCAATCTTCCAAGAAGAGTCTCTCTAGTGAATTTATCAGTGCAACGGATAACTTTTTCTATCATCTATATTGTCAGCTTGAATTCTAGGTTCAAGGTTTTCAAAATATTCCATACAATCCCATCTTCATCTTTATTTCCTTCACAAGCTTTAAAACCTACAACAATCTCTAGTATTCTGCCAATATAACTTCGAACTAATTCATCTTCCATTATTTTTGCTTCTTGAAATAGACATATCCAATTTTTTAATTTGATTCTCTTAACATGCTTATCAACTTCAAAAGTAGATTCCAATGATAACCAAATTTCATGAGTTGTTCTCAAAGTTTTTACCTGACTGTACTCATTCTTGAGAAGTGGTGAGAAAAGTGCTTCTTTGGCAAGTATGTTACACATGAATAGATCTCTCTTAGTTCTGGTACATTCCTCTATCTTACCTTATTCAATGATTTATTTCAAATTCTTAGTAATCAACCAATATCCTGGACATAAACATAACAAGTGTGTCTTCATCTTCTCTTTCCAGCTATCACAACTAACTCCATCAAACTTAGGACTTTCTTTTCTGAAATACCAATTGTTATAAAGTAAAGTCCACCAAGGTAACTAAGAGGGGGCGTGAATCAGTTATCTAAATAATATAAAATTTATCAATCTTATTAAATCTGAAACATGTAAATAATAATAGCAGCAACCACAAAAAGATAATCATACACAATAACACCATATTTTTTAACTAGGGAACCTCTTGATCAAAGAGTAAACCCCGGTGGGAATAATGCCCATAAAAATATGTACTAATATAAAAATTCCTTAAGAGAGGATGGACTCTATTAGGATTCTATAAAATACATTCAGTATATATCAGTCCATGTTAGGAGACTTTGAATCCCTTTTAGAATATTCTAACCCTGTTAGGAGTTGTGGAAGGTAGAAGGACCCACTGTCCAAAAAACTTCAAGTGAAAGACCAATGAAACCATAGTCCAACTGATCTCTGTATTATTCATAACAGACTAATACCAAATAAACTAAATTCTAAAACTCTATATCCTCTATTCTCTGACCGTGCCTCTGCTATACCAAATACTACCAGATCTGCCAAATTTACTTCACATACAATCCTTTCAATACTACTACAAAATCATGCATACATGATTTATCTCTATATCATCATCATCCTTCATTCCATTCAGTCATACTTTCCTTTAAAATCAAATGACAATCTTTCCTTTATACCACTTCACAATTGAGTCAGCCAATTAAGCCTAAACAATTACGAAATATAAAATAATACACGTTACATATTTACACAACACTGTTGGCTCACAAACTTAATAATTCCTCACAAGTGTGATCCCAGACCAAGAGGTCTTAGTCAGATCACCTTCATACTATCCTCCAAATCTACATAACTTTGGCAAACCAAATTCCATAATAGTAAAAAGATATAATCCAAACATCACAAACTATCTCTCAGAAACTCTATCAAAATACGATCTTAAATAAATATCGAATAACTATGACCAAAAATTGAATCTCCATACATGCTCTCGACCACATCATCAAGATACTAACTAAAATATATTCTCCACTGTGCATAACCTCATTTATAATTCTCTGTTTGTGCTAACTCAATCTCTGTCTACTACTCTATCAATCTTCATTAAAACACTATGCTAATATCCAAACAGTATGTTGACATCAATGAAAAACATAGTCACTAATGTAACATATGAAAATTCTAGTAATGCTAATAGATTACCCCTTGAATTCTAGGATGAGTAGTTTTTCAGGTGGATTGGGAACTCTTTTGGCTACTATATCGTGGTGGATTTGGTAACTTTGTCTAAATCTTGCCTATTTTTCTTGGTTCTTTGTCATTGTATCGATCAAAAAACTCTTCCCAACTTTACAGTCCTTAAATCTAAGCTTGGACGGTGGACTCAAGCCATTATTTATCAAAATGCTACTCTCTTCTATCAATCCTGCAACTTCAAAGGCTACATAATGGCAGATTTTTAGGCTCCATGCAAGATGGATGCAAAGCTGAAGCATGTCATTATAGATGTTGAGAATTTTGTAGGGGAGAGTACCCATACCCCCCTTTTTTATGGGGATTCAAAAGTTGTGGTGGTAGATAGCAATGCCCTTGGCCCTCTAGTGGTTTCAGATCTCAAGATGAACTCAATGTTGCATGATGGGGTGAGTCAGGGGGAGGATATCCTTTTCTCTCCTCACATTGCTTTGGATACTAGAAGCCTGGCTCCCTCTAGGCTAGAATATGGAGAAATAATGTCTGGTATTGGTGTCTCATTTGGCTTGAGCCCACACTCTTCTCCATTGCTTTCCCTAAAGGTAGTTGGTATCCTAGGTTGCCGACCCTCGAATCCCTCATTCCCACCTATGGGAGGAAAGATTGGGAAGGCCATCTTAAAGGGTCTGAAGATAGAAGAGTGTCTCTAAGGAGATTTCTGCAGGTAGGCATCTCACCCTCGACCTCATCCAAAAAGGTAAGAAATGATAGTTCTCTCCTGGAACATTAGGGTCCCTAATAACCCCCCAACACACTTTATTGTTAAATAGTACATCAATGACTATAGGGTGGACATTTTGTTTCTTCAAGAAGTTAAGATGTCTTATGTTAAATTTAAAATTCTAGTCAAGAGGTTGTGTCTAGGGGCCCATTTTTACTACTTTGAAGCTATGGGGGCTTTTGGAGGTATTGACACTCTGTGCAATCCCTCATGTGTTAAGGAGGATGCCCTCAGTTTCTCCCAACACTTCCTTTCCATGTATTTCACATCTCTGATGATGCTTTGGCACTACTATAATATTTATGCACCCAACACCCACCCTGGAAGAAGGTTTGTATAGGAGGATATTTTTGCATCTTTCCTCTCCCTTTAGGATTCCAAGTTCTTGGTGGTTGGTGATTTTAATTCCCCCCATTCCCCTCTAGGAAGCTTGGTAGACTGATGGACTACACTGACATCATGGGGGATTTTTCAAGCTTTGTCAATTTGAATGGCCTCTATGATATGGAAATAACGGGTAACCCCTTCACCTGGACCAAAAATAGGAAGGGTTCACACCTCATTTAGGTTCTCCTTGACGGTGTCTTAGCCTCCTCCTCTTGGTATTTGGGGTGTGCTTCCTATTTGCTGCTCTACCTAGGACTACCTAGGACTACAATCCTCTCTTTCTCAAGTGGGTGGATATGTAGCATCCCTTTCCTACCCCCTTCAGATACGAGATCATGTGGGCCTCCCATCCCAATTTATGTTTAAATGTTATGCTCTAGTGGTCAACCCCAATACAGGGTACTGCGAAGTTCTGGGTGGCTAAATAACTTGAGATCATCAGATTGGTTGTCTAAGGGTGGAGCAAGACCAACTTTGGGGACATTTTTAAAATTAAGAAGGATATTTTTAGAAAACTGGAGGGGCTCCATAAGTGGATGGTTGTCGGCAATCTCTCTCTGGACCTTCACACGGATGAGGAAACTACTAGGAGAAACTGGAAGGAAGTTATGGATAAGGAGGAATTATTTTGGATGCAGAGATCCCAGGTCCAATGGTTGAGGGAAGGGGACCATAATACTGATTTCTTCCATCGATCTACTTGTAAGAACAAGACTAGGAATTATATCAATACCCTATATGACAATCAGGGAATGGAGATTTCTAACCCGATTCACCTTGGAAATTTGGCTAATGATTACTTCACTCACATTTTTTTTGAAAATAATTCTGGCAATGTGGAGGAATTTCAAGATCAACTCCTCTCCCACCTCTGAGGACCATGACCTCTAAATATAATGATATCTTCCTCTCCAGGGTTTTAGAGGATGAGGTCAAAATAGCAGTTTTTTCCATGGGTGCTTACAAAGCCTATGGGCTGGACAGGTTCCCCCTGGCATTTTTAAAGAATTCTGGGACATTTCTAGAAAGGATGTGACTAGGGCTATGAGAGATTTCATCAAAACAAGGAAGCTTCTTTGACAACTTAATGATACTTATATTATGTTGGATCCCAAGATTGGGGACCCCAAGGCCATGGAGGACTACAGACCTATAAGTCTATGTAATGCCATCTACAAAATCTTCTCTAAGATTATGGTTAACCATATTAAACCCTTACTCACCAAGATTATTATCCCTAGTTAGAAGAGGTTTGTCCCTAGCTGGAAAATCATGGATGCAGCCATCACTACCTATGAAATCTTGCATTCCATTGACCACAAAAAAACTACAAGAATTCCCTTCAAACTTGATATCTCCAAAGCCTATGATAAGTTCAATTGGATCTTCCTCTACAAGGTGATCTCTGATTTTGGTTTCTCACAACCATTCATTGACACTATCAAGGGTTGTGTGGAGACTGCCAGATTCTTGGTGCTGATGAATAGAAAACCTTGTGTCAAGTTTACCCCAAGAAAAGGTTTGTGTTAGGGGGATCCCCTCTCCCCTTACCTATTCATCCTTCTTCCTAAATTCCTTGTTCACAACATGATGTAGTTGGTCCAGATTGGCATGATCTAGGGGATTAATCTTTCCACTACCCTCCCTCCCTTGATTTTGCAATAGTTTATCAATGACACCCTTTTCTTTAGTGTCTCTACGGTGAGGGAAAATAGAGTGTGGAAGAAACTTCTTGATGATTATGCTTCTTGTTGGAGATTTGATTCTGAGCAGTTGATTAATTGTATGTTTGTCATTAATGACAACATATAATACACACTACTAATTTTGTATGTACTTATTAGAATGTTGATATGAAGACTTGCGTGGATAGATACTGTGTTTTTTAACACATGTTACATTCCAAACTACTAACCAGTGCATTGCAGGTTCTATGATTTGTATTTTGAAGGATATTAATGAACTTGAATGCTTAAACACTTCTTTTGGAATACATAAAATGAACCTCACCAAATCTTGAATGCATAAGGGAATGAACATCATACAATCTTGAATGACATAAGGCAAAATAACACACATTTACAAGCTTTTTGTTTGCTGAGTGGGAAATGAATTGAACTTGTATGTTTAATCACACTATTGTGTCTTTTGCTTAGGTAGAAAACACATAGTTGCTTTAATTAGGTTCAATTTGGAAAATGAACTCTTCTTGGTGTGTTTGAAGAAGTGTTTTTCAGCACTTCTTTCGAGCTTTATTTGTCATTAGATAGAACCCCTTAATTTAAGTGATGCTTTGATTAAACTATAGCTATATCCTCTCCCCTTGCCTTTGCAAATCTTGGGTGAAGAGAAAGCTTAGCTTAATCAAGCCTCTAGAGAGGCCTGTCTAGAGGGAGCGCTTCCCCTTTAGAGGACGACCTCAAACCGGTAATGCCTTCAGCCGGTATAGAAATAAGGTGCGACCCAAAGGTGCACCTTATCCCTTCAAGCTTGGGCAGGTCATGTTCAATGGTAGTCCATACTGAGTGAATATCCCTCAGCATACTGGCATGGTTGAACTAGAGACTTAAGTGTCTCACGCCGTACAAACCGATTGAGGGGACGCCACAAAACCTTACTAGCAACCATAAAGTAGTAGCCTACCTGATTCACCTCCAAACGGTGACTTATTATAGTGCAAGGGGAGGGAAGAATCTCCCCCCAAGATTCCCATCATACGTGTCCTAGGGTATTGTGTTGCGAAAGAGATCTTTGTAGCACGGAAACAATACCTGGAAAAAGGCAAAAACACGGGCGCCCTTCCAGGGTTGACATGCTGTGTGAGCTGAAGGACT
>MU223423.1:5242713-5273460 GCA_018584345.1 Thuja plicata
TGAGAAGATTGTAAAAGAAAGAGGACACCATGAACAGAGGATGTTTTTGATATCATATGTTTCCATCAATGTCAAAGGGGGAGATTGTTGGAGATTTGATTCTAAGCAGTTGATTGATTGTATGTTTTTCATTGATGACAACATATAATACACAGTAGTAATATTGTATGTACTTATCAGAATGTTGATATGCAGACTTGTGTGGATAGATACATATTGTTGGCATGTTTATTATGTTATGTTCATACACGCAAATCTTGATATGATGTTTCAGTCAAGTTATGTAATTTTGTTATTTGCAGTTACAGTTCTGGAAGTGTAACTGTTTAGGGCCGATGTATATCATGTGTTTCTTGAGTTGCACCTATATTTTTTATATGCATGTGTATATTCATGATTATTTATGAGTTGATGATATTAATCTAAAGGTGCCAAACATGTTTCAAGAAGATTGCAAAGTTAGAGTTAATTTGGTAAGGCCAACTTAGTGAAGCGTCACGTCTATTTAGTTTATACTTGTGCAGTTGTAATAATGCTTGTGTGCTTAGTAGAGCCAACAAGGATGTTATGAAGAGTTGTCTTACAAGTCCCATGATCTCATACTTTGAGGAAGATACTTATAACAAGTCAAAGGTGACACGCTAAGTGTGAATGATACGAAAAGAGAAGAAAGATGTACAGAGAAGATTATCAGAGTTGGTTCATTCATCAAGATTCTATGTGAAGAAGAAGTGAAAGATTGCAATACACTAGAATAGATCAAGACAGCAGGTCTACTCTAAATTTCATCATCAGATATAGTGCATATCTGTTATACAGAAGGTTGTAGCCTTCACCATCAAGCAGTGAGCTTTTGGACAGTGAGTCCACCACCCCTAACATGTAACATGGTTATTTGTAAAAGACTCCTAACAAGGTCTGACCCTTAACCAAGTCACTATACTTATTGCATTGTAAATTACAACTCCTAACAGGGGTGAGATATCTTCTAACAAGGATTACTATAAACAAGTATAGTTCATTGTGCGTGCTAATTCCCACCAGGGTTTTTACCATTTGGTTTCCCTGTAATCAAATTGTGTGTTGTGTACTGTGTTATCAGATTAAGCATTTACTTTTCTGTATTATGAAGTTAAAGAAGAAAAAGAATTAAATTTATTGATGACTGATTCACCCCCCCCCTCTCAGTTATCCTTTGGGACTATTCTAACACTTCTACCTCTGGTCAACACATTAAGTACCAAAGAATAAGGATTTTCTTCTTCAACATGGACCTTTTGTTCAAGATAGAATTCTGCAAATTCTGGATTGTCAATTGGCTTCCCTCCTTGCAACCTATCTGGGGCTTCTTCTGATGATTAAATATGTTAAGAATGATTTTTGGAACACCATTCTCAAGAGAATCAAAGGAAACTTTATATATGGAAGGGAAAGCTCCTTAGCAGTGTTGGTAATCTTCAGTTACACTCTACTTCATTACAAGGAATCCCAATATATTTGCTTTCAATTTTCAAAGTTTCTGGAATAATGGCTGACAAACTTGAGAAAATTCAACACACCTTCCTTTGGTCTAGTTGTGAGAAGGAAAAAAGAATCCCGCTAATTTTTTAGGATAAATTCGTCTTGCCTAAGATTCTTGGTGGTCTGAGCTTACGGAAAATTATTAGTCTCAATAGAGCTTTGTTATCTAAGGTAGCCTGGTCTTTGATGCAAGGTTCCTCTGATTGGTGCAAAATCATGTGACACAAGAAAGATCAAAAAATAGGGATAGTGGCACTCCCAGCTACCAAACTAGCTTGCTAAATACAACATAGAATCTTTAAAAACATAGAGAAGGAGAGAAGGAATACAAACTTTATATTATTTCATCAAACTTCATACATGTTGGGCTATAAGGCCTTCTCAATTACAACCAAATACATTCAAAAATATTTATAGAACAATCATCATACATGCGAGGTCACAAACCCTCAATACAAATATACTATCTAGCTATTTCCCTAGATCTGCCTCAAATCTAAGAAAAGAACACTACTTTCATACAAAAGGCTACCAAAAGGTCGGTCCCAAAAGATCCTAAAGATCCAACATAGGAAACAACAATGAACCATATTTAGGTCCACACAGATCCCAATGAGAGACCCTAACATTAATTACACTACTAAAATTAAATGTATATGTCAGTCATAAGATCCAACATCCAAAAACTAGCTAAGTGAGAAAGACTACCGAGCAACAGAGACCGATCGGTGAAACCACCAAGCAGTCAAGCACAATCACCGAGATCATTGGTGAAGCCAATCAAAGAAAGTAATCGAGTGGAATTAGTGGAACGAACCAAAAATCCTTCAACCAACTGACCAAACAAGAGCAGTTATCAAGAACTTTACTAAATAGTCTCCAACAAGCTACCGAACCCTAACAAACATATTTTTGGTTGATACAGGATTGCTAAGAACCCAAGATGCTCCTACATAAGACACCAAGGGTTAAAATAAATAATTCTCTAAATCATGAGTGTGGGACAACCTGAGCTAAATCCAAATTAGATTGAGAAATGCATATAGAGTCTTCAATCAGTCTATTCTTCCACTTTACCAAGTATTTCATGTAATTATTTTCTCTAGTGCTTTTGTAATGTCTCTCTTTCAAAATATGTTCAACTTCTTCTATCTTTTTCTTAGGATAATCACTTGACACTATCACTTATTCATCAGATTCATGATACTCATACAAATATGAAATGTTGAATATAGGTGATATATCCATGTCCTTAGATAATTCTATTTTATAATCATTTCCACTGTCAAACTTCCTCAATATCTTGCAAGGACCAAATTTATTCATCTTCAATTTACCATATGTTACAAAAGGAAATCAACCTTTCTTGAAATGAACCATTACTTCAACATCAATCTCAAAAGTCTTATTTCTTCTTGATCTATCTGCACTATCCTTGTATTTCAGATTACTTTGCTCCAACTTATGTTTCACTTCCTCATGCAATGTTTTCATAAACTCAAAAAATTCTTCTCCTTCAACACTTCTTCTCTTCACCAGAAATATCTCTCAAATCTGATATACCTCTCAGTTGCATGCCAGTAACAATCTAAAATGTTGTCTTTCCAACAATCCTATTCACTGGATTATTATATGCAAACTCTATTTGTGCTAACATCAAATCCCAATTACTCAGTTTATCTCTGGCTAAACATCTCGACAAGTTACCCAAACTTATGTTTACAACCTCTGTTTGTCTATTAGTCTGTGGATGAAATGTAGAACTATACTTCAACTCGATGTCCAGCTTCTTCCAAAACATTTTCCCAAAATATCCAAAAAACTTACTGTCTTAGTTAGAGATGATACTCCTCGGTAATCCATACAATCTTACAATCTCCTCGAAGAAAATATCTTCTATATGCACTACATATTTTTCTATCCTCGGTAAGCCAAGAACAAAATCCATTTTGATATCACTCCAAGGTTTCTTAGGAATAGAAATCAGTAAATACAAACTAGTATTCTGACTCACTCCTTTTGCAACTTGACAAACTCCACAAATCTTCACAAATTTGTGAAAATCCTTATACAACTGAGGGAAAAAATACCTTTCCTTAAGAAAACTCAATGTCTTATGAATACCAAAATGTCCATCCAAACCACTGCTATGTTTTTTCCTTTATCAAATTGGTTCTCATTGATCCTCTCGGTATACATAATTGAATACCTTTAAAGAACATATCCTCTTGAATGAAATAGTCTTCATACTTACTCAGTTGATCTGGAATAGGTGCTATGCACATTCTCCATGGCTCAGGAAAATTAGGGTCAATTTCATACAAATGCTTCATATCATCAAAACCAAGAACATCAATTCTCATTTTAGTCAACAAAAATCTTCTCCTACTTAATGCATCTACAACTCAGTTAGAAACTCCACTCTTATGGTTTATCACAAATGTGAAAATCTTCTAATACTCTACCCATTTAATATGTCTCTAATTCAACTTATTCTGACTACCCAAATATTGTAAATCCTTATGATCAGTATACAACAAAAATTCACTCGGTATCAAATAATACCTCCATTTCTTCAGTGCTTGAACAATATCATATAATTATTGATCATACACATAATATTTCCTCTTAGCATCATTCAACTTCTCACTAAAGAAATAAAAATGTTTAACTTCTTGATTCAACACAACTCATATTGCACTACCACTTGCATCATACTCAACTTGAAATACCTTATTGAAATTAGGTAAGGATAACATAGGCAATTTAGAAACTTGTTGCTTCAAAGTCTCAAAAACTTTATCAGCTCCTTATGTCCAATTGAATTTTCTTTTGTCTCCTCTCATTGTCTCATTCATAGTATTACAAATTGAATTGAAATTTCTAATAAAATTTTGGTAAAAAATTGCTAATCCATGAAATTATCTTACCTCACTGACATTATCAGGTGTAGACCAATCAAGTATAGCTTCAAACTTCTCAGGATCCATCTTCAAACTATCAACTAAAATCACAAAGCCTAAATATACAGGTTCTTCTTTTATGAAGGAACACTTTTTCAAATTAATCAACAACTTTTCCTCTTCCAATCTATACAACACTTGTCTCATATGCATCCAATGATCTTCTCTAGTCTTACTGAATATCATAATATCATCCAAGTACACAATCACAAATTTATCCAAAAATTTCTTCAGGACCTCATTCATTAACCTCACAAAAGTACTCAGTTTATTAGTTAAACCAAAAGTAATAACCAACCACTCATACAAACCATCTTTTGTCTTGAAAGAAGTATTCAATTCATTACCTTCTCTGATTCTGATATGATGATATCCACCCATCAAATCAATCTTAGTACAATATTTTGCTCCACTCAAACAATCCATTATATCATCCATTATCAGTATAGGAAACTGATACTTAACTGCGATCTTGTTAATAACTCTTGAATCAATACACATTCACCATTCACCATTCTTCTTAGGTGCTAATAGAGCTGGTACTACACATGGGCTCAAACTTTATCTAATCAAAACTTTATACAATAACTCATTAATTTGTCGGTTCAGTTCTACATTCTCGGCTGGTGTCAATCGGTGTGGTTCCTTGTTCAGAAAAATTTCTCCAGGAATCAGATCCATACAATGACTAATATCTCTCATCGGTGGAAAACCATTAGGTACATTATTTTAAATTATCTCCTTGTTCTTGTTAAGAAAATTTTCAACTTCCTCGGGAGTTTTATCTTCTATTTTCTCACTCAGTTTGTTAGGAATCAAAGCATAAAAGGCATCATTTCTCTTCATATCCTTAAAAAACTACCTACCTTCTATCAAACAAACTTTCACAGATGTGCATATTCCACCAATATTTTCTTCAACTAAAGTTTATAAGATTTGTCTATTACCATCAACCCAAATAGTATACTTATTAAATCTTCCATCATGTATAGCATGTGTATCATATTGCCAAGGTTGACCCAACAAAACATGAAAACAATCTATAGGCATAATATCACACAACACCTTATAATAATACTTTCCAATTTTTAGATTCACAAAACATTGTTCACTCACCAGAATTGTATGCTCATACTTGATCCATGAAATATTATAGGGTTTTAGGTGCTTCCTTCTTTCCAACTGCAACTTGGTGACCATTTCCTCAAGTGCCAGATTCTCTGAGCTTCCACTATCAACAATTACTTTCCAAACTTTTTCTGCAACTTTGCATCTAGTCTTGAATAAACTCTTTCTTACTGGATCTTGCTTATTATTCCCACTCCATAATATTCTTTTGACCATTAGGTTTCTGTCCTTCTCAGGTTCATTCAGTGACTCTTCTTGCACCAATGCATTGTTTCTACTACCAAATTTCTTGCTTTCATGTGTCACTCAAATGATCTATGTCCCTCGTCTCCATAATTTTAACAAGTTCCTTAGAACCCTCTTCTACTATATCCACCTCGGGAGTAGTTTCCTCTTCCTTGGAATGAACTTCTACCTTTCCACCTGGTTTTTCCTTTGTCTTGATGTGTGTCTTGATTTGTCTTCTACTGATAAGATCTACTATTTTCACCATAAGATCTACCTCTTTCTCTAGGTAATCTACCACATCTTCCTCTTTGTCTTTGTTTATGTCTTTTGTTAAATTTATCCTCAACTTTTAGGGAAAATTGATAAGCCTCCTCAATACTCTCCATCTTTACCAAGATGATCTCATCTTGTATAGAACTTCTCAATCCATTCATATATCTTCCTATTATTTCCACCTCATCCTCAGCATGTCTAGATCTGATAACTAATCTATAAAATTCCTCTGTGTAATCTTTCACAAAGATATATTTTTTCTTCAAACTTTGCATTCTCCTAACTAGGTTAATCTGGTAATCACAAGGTAGAAAATTTCCTTTCAACTTGTTTATCATCTTATTCCATACCTTGATCTTGTCTTTAACCTTCTTCTTTCGATCCAATTGCAGATGCTCCCACCATAAGAATGCATGGCCTTTCAGATTTATACTTGCAATCTTTACCTTTTTCTCCTTTGTTACATTCTCATACTCAAAGTATTTGTCCATTTCAGTTATCTAGTCTATCAATTCATATGAATCTAATTTTCCACTATACTCAGGGGAATTAAACAGAGGTGTGGAATTCAAACTTGTCAAAGCTCACATGAATTTTTCATCTTCGTGATCCATCATAGGTTCATGTGTGGGTTCTCCCCACACTTCCTCACATTCATTGTCACTAACATCCTCAAGATGTCTTCCTCGGTGTTGGGTTGTCTCAATAGCTTCTAATATTGCAAAAAATTGTCTTAGCATATTAGCTAAGCCTGGATCTGCATTTCCTCTCCCGCAAACCATCTTGAAAGCCTCTGTAATTGTAGGTCAGATTAGAATCTGCTACCCCACAACAAATCAACCAACTAGGAGTTACAAGAAGGAACCTCAGATCTAACCTTTTCTCTGATACCACATGATGTAAGGACGATCAACAACTAGGGCCAAAGGCACTCCCAACTACCAAACTAGCTTGCAGAACACAACACAAAAGCTTTAAAACATAGAGGAGGGAAGGAATACATAATGTAAATGATTGCATAAAAATTCATACATGTTGGTCTATAAGGCCTTCATGGTTACAAGAAAATACATTAAAAATTATTTACAGATTGTCCTTATACATGCAAGGTCACAAACCCTCGATCGAAATATAGTATCTAACTTCTATCCTATAACTCCCTCAAATCTAATAACAAAAAACTACTTTTATACAAAAGGCTACCGAAAGGTCAGCCCCAAAAGATCCTAAAGATCCAACATAGGAAACAACAATCACCCTGATTTAGGTCCACATGAATCCCAATGAGAAACCCCAACATTAATTATGCTACATAAACTAAATGCACATGTCAGCCACAAGATCCATCATCCAAAAACCAACTCATTGAGAAAGAATACCGAGCAATAGAGACCAATCGGTGAAACCATTGAGTAGTCAAGAAAAACCACTGAGACCCATCGATGAAGTGAGTGAAGAGAAGTAACTGAGCTTGATTGGTGGAATGAACTAGAAATCCTTCAACCAACCAAACAAGAGCAGTTACCAAGAACTTTATTGAGAATTCTCTAACAAGCTACTGAACCCAAAATATAATATTTTTTGTTGATACAAGATTTCCAAGAACTCAATATGCAACTACATCATCATGGAGGCCAAGTATCTAGACCAGGGCCACTTCTACAAATTATACATAGAGCATGGCCACCCCTAGGGCTCCAATATTTGGAACAACATTCTCAATTGCAGGAGCATTCTAGATAAGGGCTTTACTTGGAAACTAGTCAATGATAGGGACATCCATTTCAAGATGGATGCTTGGTTACTTGACATCACTTTGCGGTCCTCAAAACTCTCTCATCTCATAAACATCCTCACTCTCCTGGTGGGAACCCTAGTGTCTAAATATATTAGGCATGGGTAGTGGATGGATTTCCTTCCCCATTTGCATGACATGCGTGATTTAATTCTTCTTTCCACTAGTCTCTTAGACCTACTGCATAGAACTCACATTCCTAATGTTAGCCAGCCTGACAGGAATCCTATGGGCTCACACCCAAAATGGTGGATTTTTGGTTAAGTCAGCCTACAATCTAGTGATTAAGGAGGCTGCTGACTCAACCTACTAGAAAAAGTGTGGTGCTCACAACTTATTCCTAAGAAGAACTTCTTTTGGTGGATGGTGCTACATGGTAAAACCCATACTATGGATAACCTAGCAAAAAGATGTTTTAGCTTGGCCAATAGATATTTCCTATGCAAGGATGAGGAAAGAATTAATCATGTCCTCCTGCACTGTGAGTTCTCCACAAAGGTCTGGAAGTTGATCATCCCTAGACTCAACCTTAGTTGGGTTGAAAACCAAGATATTCAACACATGGATGAGGACTAGAAACCCCCTCCCATCACCCTTTAATTCATCTCCTCTAGTACCAAATTCCTCCTATCTTTTTTTGGTGTATCTAGAAGGAGCATAACAACATAATATTCATTGAGAAGGAGCTCTCCTCCGGTGATGTCTTCCACCTTAGGTTTAAGCTATTGTAGGAGAGCTTATTGGTGGCTCATTGGAAAAGCTAAACCTTCTCCCTTTTGATGCTGACATTAGGTTAGTAGAGACATAGAGCATTAATAAGGGATTTTATAGGTTTGACAATGCTAAACTCCTCATCAAGAAAGTGAATAAATGGTCCCCCCAAACCTCAATGGCACAAGCTCAATTTTGATGGAGTTGTTTGTAGGGGGGAATCAGGAAGGTTGTGGTATCATTTGGGACCACTTGGGGTATTTAGTTGCTTCTCTCTCTGGGCCCCTTAACAACCAACTTTTCAATCAGGAGAAAGGTATGGCCCTCCTCTGGGGTCTAAAGTTTTCCATAAGCATGGGAAGAAGAAAGCTTGATATTGAGGAGGACTCTAAAATAATTATTGAGGCTATTCAAGGAACCTCCAAGGTTGGATCAAAAGTGGATACTATTTTAAGTGACATATAGGGCCTTCTTGCTAGGCTGGAAGTGTTTAGGATCAGACATACCTATAGGGAAGACAACTCTGTTGTGGACTCCATGGTTGTTGTTAGTCTGTTGTTTGACAGACTTCAATGTTGGAGGGTTGTTAGTCATCTCCCTAAGTCTACTCAATACTTTCTTCAGTGGGAAATGAGGGATGGAAATAGAATTCACATTGATATTTGAAATCTACCTTTTGGCTTGGCTGGCTGAGGCTAGGTCCACCACTTCCCTTCCTCTCGCCACATGTATTGGTTTTGAATTTTATTATCACCTAGCGTGCGGTGGGGTTTTTTCTCTCATCAAATGGTTGTGGACATGGCATGTCCTCAGTCTGAAGGATTTAAAATTTTATCATTATGGAAACTTTATTTGGTGGCATTTTCAAAATATGAAAGGTTTCTATAGATATGGTGTGGATTTTTATGATTTCTTTTGCAATTCGCAATGTAACTCTCACATGCTGGCCCTCCTAGTGGAACTAGCAATACAACTTGCTAGGCAATGTAATTACTACCCTAATAATGATATTAGTTATGGGATGATTACTTGTATGCTTATCTACTATTTTTATTGTGCAAAAATCATTTGGTTCTTAGCTTTTCACTGGAGTTGTTTTGGCAAGAGCGGTAACACATTAAGTTTTCACACTATTGCTTTGGTGCTAAATGGGAGATCCCCTAAGGATCACAGTTTCTTCACTTGGCATGTCCCCTTGCTGCTCTGCTTTCCTAGGCTGGAGATGGGTGGTGATAGATGCAAAATTGAACCTGATAAAATAGAGAATAAATTTACCTCTGACCTGATGGTTATGTATTTCTACAAGGAAGGCGGTATCCTTCCCTTTATGGAAAGTATGGTGGGGTACAATGTCAGGATTTCTAGATTGTTTGTAGCATCCTGAAGTGAAAGGCATGTCTCTGTGAATGATATCCTGTTTGAAATTAATGAAGAGGTCATTGGTAAGGCCACTGGCCTTCCCACCATGGGCTGCAAGTGGAAAAAAACCAAAAAAGCCACTGCTAAGACAGACTTGGCCCATTTATTTAGGATCCTTGAGGAGAATCCTTTTCTGAAACATGGTGGCTATAACAGTATAGACCTTCCAGAGTTCTATCCCAATATGTTGAAGCTCATTGTCAAGTATTTCATGCTGGAAGGTCAGTATGGAACTTTTTATAACTACCATTTTCCTTTCCTCAATCACCTTAGGCATACAATTTTGACTCCATTCCAATTTTTTTGTTGCACTCCATGGAGGGTAATGTGGATGATGTTATAGAGGATAATTTTTTGGGGAAAAAACCTATCATTCTTCACTAAGGCTTAATGATGAGGCTTTATAACTTCCACCATGCTCTCTGCCCTCCTCCCACTGTCTCTGTTGTCTTGGATGCCCTGCTCCAACCTCATCCCTTGCCCTTGGTTTCTCTAGAGAATGGTTTCCTTCCTAATCAGTCTAGGTCTAAGGGTAATCAATGTGTTTCTACCCCTATTTTGAGCCCTAACTCCTCTTATATCCACCCTATCCTTGATTCCCCGGTTGGCATAAAGAGAGACCGCACCCTGGAGGTCTCTGTCTATCGCCCCAATAAAAAAATTAAGAATATTGTCCTAAATATTGACATGAGTGAGAATGTTGTCCCCCAACATGGACAAACCCACCGCTCTAACAGATTGGTGAAGGAAAAAGGTAAAAAAACCATTAATAATATGATGAATTGGGAGGAGGTATCTGTGGACTCTAAAAGCTATGACAAAGCGGACAATACTTTGAACTTGATAGAGGAAAGAAATGATAACATGAACATTTATACTAAGGAGGTGGGTGAGACAAAGATTCCTACTAAGGAGGCAGGTAACATGGGCACTGGCGAGTTGGTGGGAAATTTTGAACACCAAATTGCTCAGCTTGAGAAAAATGTGGTCTAGTTGAAGGTGGACATGGAGGGAACCAACATGTGGCTCATGGATGTTATAAATTTTGTGCTTAAATTCATCTATTCTTCCACCACCACCCTTTGTATGTTGAATGAGAAGGTGTCTTATGGGCAAGTTGCAGAGGAAGATGAGCCTCGTGAACTCTTCAAGTTTCTGCTGGAGTAGGCAGATTTACTGTTGTCCAAGCACTTATGAAAAGGGAATTGACCCTGTTTATGGTTTTTTGGAATGTCTCAGCTAGCCCGCTAGGCTATATTTTATTTTTGTTCTATAGATTTAATGCTGGGACTTTGATGAAGATTTTTAGTCATGTGTGACACGTTATTAACTTTTTTAAGTTCCATACTCTGAAATCTATTTATTTTGAGGCTCTTCATATGTGCTGCTGGTGTTCTAGTTTCTTTGTTTTGGTTTTTGATAGAGGTAGACTTTTTTTATGCTATTCTATGACTAGTACTCTACATTTAGATTTTTTTTGTTAATTCACTTCTAGAGTGTTGTTTATTGTACCACGGGCCAACACCCTCTTGCTGCTACTTTTATCAAAAACTTAACCTAGTTCTTAACTATATAAAAATAATTCTAAAATAATTTTAGATTCTAGAGAATCAATGCCCTTTTTATCCTTAAAACAAAAACTAAAATCTCCCTTTTGAAATAATATACCAAATTCATGAATCTTATTAAAAGAAAACTTAATTCTGAGAAGAGAATCTCTAAAGGAAGGGAATATATTCTAAAGGGAAAAGAATACTAACTTGGACTTAAGAGGAAAAGAAATGTAAATTGACTTCTAAATAAATGAACTACATATACCATTTCAGCCAAAAGAAAATTATTGAAAGGAATGGGTAACAGAAAAGTGGCAAAGCATATGATGGTGTTAAAACATGTAACAGATAATTATGTTTTTGATAGAAAGCAACAACAAGATGGTGTTGGCCCATGGTACAAATAGCAACACACTAGATACGCATTAAATACATATTAATCATATCTAGAGTATAAGGCGTAACAAAGTAAAAAGAAACCTACCCCTATCAAAAACCATCTATAGAAAAATAGAGCACCACCACCATTTATCAAACCTAGATTTAGTAGAGTTCAAAATAAAGTGCATATCAAAAAAGTAATTGTTCATATCATTCCACGTAGGGCTACAAAAAACCAATATAGTCTTAGTTTGAAGGCTATAGAAAGGAAAATAAAAATAGCCCGAGGGGCTAGCATAGTTGTCAATATAGAAACTCATAAAACCAAGTAGTTGTCTTTCCACAGTCGCTTCGACAGAAACAAGTCTTCCCATTCTTCCTGAAGGAACTTTAACAGGTCTCAGTGACCATCCTCCTTATCAACATTCCTGCTAGAATCCTTCTCATGGAGAAGATATGGGGTGGTAGTGGAGGCATGCATAAATTTACGTGAAAACTTGCTAACATCATTAAGGCATTTGTTTGTCCCCTTCATTTTGTCTTTCAGTTGGGACACATTTCTTTCAAGATCAATGATTTGGTGTTCGAACTTACCAACCACACCTCTAGAGCGAGCACTACACGTCTTTATTTCTTCCACATCGTTAGTGCTCAAGTTTAGTTTAGTAACATTACCCTTTTTGTCATCCAGCTCCAATGAGACCTCATTTTTGAGAAAAATGTTGACAACCTTTTTCCCCTTTTCTTTTTCCATCCTATTAGAGCATCGGGTCTAACATAGATGGGTGTCAACATCATCATTAGGGTGAAGATTGAGGAACTTTTTTTGGCTTCTTTGTTAGGGTGTATGTCAGGGGCCTTCGAGGTTTGTTCTCTCTTGGTAATTCCTAGAGAATCTAGGGCAAGGAAGGCCTCAGAAGAGTGCGAGAACAAGGTTGGGGTATTATCACAATGTTTTCATTTCATCCAAGAAGGAGAGGGAAGGAGACCATAGTCTAGAGAATCAGAGGGCTAATGAACTACAACTGATCATATGTTTGAAGTCATTTTTTGATATTCAACCGAGTTGAAGAAGTGATGATAAACATTATCAGTTAATTTATTGTCATTGATGTCAACTTATTTGAGTATTATTATGGTGGAAAAAATTTGTTATGAATTGAATATCTTGACTAAAATTTGTTTATGTGGTCAGTAAATGAAGATTTCTATATACACCAAGAGACAATGTAAACCGAGTAAAACATAGTGTATACCGAGCACAGTGATAACTGGGCTAGGGATTGCCGACACAACATGGTTAATACTGAGACTGAGAAAATAATTCAAACTGAGGCCGACTTGGATGTTGATCTAGAAATTGATGATTTAGAGGTAAAAGATAAAGTTTTTTTTTTGATCAAAAAATTATTAAAATTCAAGGAAGATCAGATGATAAAGATTGAAACGTGTTTTTAACACAACTGTCGAGGATGGATCAAGCAGGATAATCAATGATGGAGATTAAGCAGAAAGATTTGAAGGATGAAAATTAAATGAGCTATGATGTCTATATAAGAGACAAGATATTCATTAAGAATGATGTAACACTGATGCATATACATGTGAGTTTATGCATGACTGATCAAACTATTTAAAGATATAATTGAGCACTTTCTGCAGACATAACCGAGCGACAGAGGAAAGAGCAGAACAAGTATGAAGCATGAGATGAACTAAAGTGAACAAATTGATCAGAGATACTATGTACTTAGCATAGATTTGAATATCTACAAATTAGAGTTGTATTTGAATCAGATCATTATTGTATCAGTTTAATCATTGTTACAGACAAATCTCTTAAACGAGTAGGATAGTGAAGTCTTTATTATAACATTTAGAGAATTTTGATTATTTTCTTGTTGACCCCATAGTGAATGCATGGTCAAGAGAGAAATATTATTTTTAAATCTTCTAACAAGGTCACATTTAACAATGTGCATTATAACCTTTAATAGGGTTGGCTCCTTATCGAGCACACTTCAAAAGAGTTAAAATATTTTGGGTTACCTGTCCCAGGTGGTTTTTCCCCAAGCAGGGTTTCCATGTTAAAAATCTGTGTCAATGTCCATGAATGTTGTGGATTGTTATTTTACGTTATACTTTATTTTATTGACCTAGATCGGTAATCACAATATTAATTTATTGATATTTGGTAAACACTATTGATGAAAGTTTAAAATTACAAAATATATTTTCACTGAGTTGAATTATATAATTGAATTTGTTTTGGTATACCTCTGGATAAATTTGGGACTGTAGGATAATTTGTGAGGAGACTGATTCTAACTAATTCTCCCCCCCCACTCTCAGTTATTCTAACAATTGGTATCAGAGCATACAGTGCTTAGAAGAAATTTTTTAAGGACTTAAGCTAAATATCATTAGATGTATAAGAGAGACACACCTAAGTTGAACAAGGATAACTTCTCAACATGGAAAATTGGAATGAGACTATACCTATTAGGAGTTGGAGACAACATTAGAGATTATCTGGATAATGAATTCATTTTACCTAATGGACCTTTGATAGTAAATCAGATGAAAGAGAAACATGAACATAACCTTATAATGGTGGAGATTTCTTTTTCACATACAGATACACAATTTGAGGACATAAAGACATATACAAATGTCAATTAGATGTGAGACTAGCTTACGCTTGTTTATGGAGGAGATGTAATTGTACTGAGAGCCAAAGATGTAAGTCTTTGTAGAAATTTTATGATATGAGAGTGAAGGAAGGAGAGAACATAACACAGTACAGTACCCAACTTAAAGAAGTTGTGAATGTTATTCAAGGATCTGGTGGAACCATTGATGAAGACATTATTGTGAGTAAGATTCTTAGAACTCTATTGCCTATTTATTCTATAAGAGTCTCTGCAATACATGAAATGAGTGTTGCACCTAGAAATAAAATTACTTTTGATAGTCTTGTTGGAAAATTGATTTCTTTTGAGTTGAATAATTTTGACAACAGTATTGTACCATCTATGGAGTCTGCATTTATGTCTACTTTGAAAATTGGTAAATTTGGTAGCAAACACATAATCAGAAATAACAGTGATAGTGATAGTGATGACAAGGAACTTGATGAACTTGAGGCTTTAATGGTTAGGATATTTCACAGAGGTAAAGGAAGATATAAAGGTAAACTACCTTTGATATGCTTTAACTATAAAGAGATTGGCCATTTTGCTGCAAGGTTCCCTAACAAAAAGAATGATGATAGAGATGATAGATCTAATGACAAAAAGGATGACCGAGACTACAAAATAAAATGAGACTATAAAGATAAAGGTAAGAAATCTTATTACATTGCTGAAGATAAAGTTAATGACAGTAGTTCTGACAGTGATGAAGATATTGAGATAGTGTTTGTAGCCTTGAAAGATGATTCAGATGAAGATGAAAGGTATGTAGAAACAACACTTATCTCTAAAGTTAGTAAACATGATATTTGGCTTATTGATAGTGGCTATACACATCACATGACTAGTGATAAAGGAAAATTTGAATTCTTGAACATTATGATGGAGGATCAGTAAGAATGGGAAATGACACACCCTGTCAAGTAAAAGGAAAAGGTACTATTATGTTGAACAATCAAATCAAATGTGAAAATGCTTATTGGGTAAAAGGGACTTCACTACAATCTGTTGAGTGTTTTAGAGTTGAATAAAACAGGTCAGCGAGTTTCATTTGAGAATAGAAAAGCAAGAATCTATGATGGAAAAGGAAAATTGATTGCCACTGGTGAACAATCCAAAAGTAACCTATTCTATCTTTACACAGTTGAAACTAATTGTTTATTGGAAAATAATGAAGATATATGGTTATGACATAAAAGACTTTGTCATATAAATTTTGACAACATGATTAAGATTTGTAGAAAAAAGAAAATTTAGAGGCTTACTGAGCTTAACTAAACTAGACCATGTAATGTGCAAAAAATGTCAAATGGATAAGATGTCAAAATCTAGTTTCAACAGGAAGAATTTTTCATCTAATGACATTTTGGAGTTAGTTCATATATACCTATGTGGACCAATGAGAATAGAGCTATTATGGGGACAAATATTTTATTTTATTTGTTGATGAATACTCTAGTATGATGACTATCATGTTCCTAAAAGAAAAATCTGAAGCATTTAAGATGTTTAAATGGTACAAAGCTAAAGTGGAAAAAGAAATTGGTAGAGATATGGAGTGTTTGAGATTTGATAGAGGAGGTGAATTTATTCTTGATGAGTTCACTAACTTTTGTAATGAGTATGGAATTAAGACATAGGTTTCTGCACCAAGGACACCACATCAAAATGGGATTGCAGAAAGAAGGAACAGATAAATTGTTGATTGTGCCAGAACATTGATGATTGAGAAAGGAGTTGTACAAACATACTGGAGAGAAGCAGTCAACACATTTGTTTATGCACTAAATCAGGTACAACTGAAGAAAGATTCAAATAAAACACCTTATGAACTATGGTATGGGTATACACCAAATGTAAGTTATTTTAGAATATTTGGTAGTTAGTGTTATATTATGAAAGATGAGAGAAATGAAAAATTTGATTCAAAAAGTGATGAAGGAATATTTCTTGTATATTCTACTAAGAGTAAAGCTTACAAATCTTTGAACAAGACAACTAACAAAATCATTGAGAGTGCTAATGTGAAAGTTGATGAATTTTCTGAGCTAAATGATGAGGACAACATGAAAGAACCAAAGGATTATAGTAAAAAAATTTACTGGGAAGAACCTGATAGTATACTGATGCAGATGTCTAGTGTTACTATGCAATAGGGTAATGTCACCGGGCAACAAGTAGCACAAACTGAGAATTAGGAAAAAGCTGAAACAAAATATCATGAGTGAGGAGACAATGAACATACAGAAGAAGATAATGAAAAAATAATAATTGAAATCGCACTTGCTAAATATGTGAAAAGACATCATCCACAGGATCAGATTATTGGAGATAAAAGAGCAGGCATGTTGACAAGAAGTAAGTTCAGAGATGACACTTGATTAATTTGTGGATTTGAGCCTAAGAATGTTAGAGATGCATTAGAAAATAAAGAATGGATTAATGCTATGAATGAGGAAATTGAGCAAATACTAAAAAATAAGAAATGGACATTAACCAAGACCGAGTGATAAAAATGTCATTGGCACCAAATGGATTTTCAGAAACAAACAAAATGAAGATTGGAATGTAACCAGAAATAAAGAAATATTAGTTTGCAAAGGGTATGCACAAGAAGAAGGAATTGACTATGGAGAAACTTTTGGACCCATTGCTAGACTTGGAGTAAGAATATTACTTGCATATGCTGCATATAAGGGATTCAAGGTATATCAGATGGATGTGAAGTCTGCATTTTTTAATGGAATAATGGAAGAAGAGGTATACATTGAACAACCTGAAGGATTTGTTGATCCTAATCAGACACACATGGTATGTAAGTTACACAGAGCTTTATATGGACTGAAACAAGCACCGAGAGCATGGTATGAAAGATTGCATTCTTATCTTATAAGCATTGGATTTATTAGAATAAATGACAACAACAATTTGTATTTAAAAGGAGGAAATGATGATAAGATAATTATTGCTGAAATATTTGTTGATAATATCATATTTGGGGGTAATGTTAACTTATGCACTTCATTTCCTGATGAAATGAGGAAAGAATTTGAAATGTCGATGTTTAGTGAGACAAAAAAAATTCTAGCATTGCAAATTTTACAATAGACTGTAGGTATCTACATTACTCAATCAAAATACATCAAATAAGTACTAAAGACATTCAGAATGGAGGAATAACTACCAGTCAGAACACCTATGGTGACAGGATGTTAACTGACAAAAGAAGACAAAACACTTGAGGTAAACCAAACTTTGTACAGATCTATGATTGGTAAATTGATATATGTTGTTCACACAAGACCTGACATAGAAGACACAATTGGAATAGTTGCAAGATCATGGACTATGGTATAAAAGAGAAGGAAATTTCAAGTTGAAAGTTTATACTGATATTGATTAGGCTGGGAACATAGATGATAGAAATAGCACTACTGGTGGAGCATTCTTTATTGGAGAAAGATTAGTTACTTGGATAAGAAAGAAGAAAGTATGCATATCTCAGTCAATTATAGAAGAAGAGTATGTTTTTGCTACTACAAATTGTTCTAACATAGCATAGATAAAACAATTATTGAAAGGAATGAATGAAGAGATCACTAAGACAGTGATGATCTATTGTGATAATACAAGTGCTATAAATATTTCAAATAATCATGTGATGCATGCAAAGACAAAACACATATCTATAAAATATCACTACTTGAGGGAACAAGTACAAGAAAAACAACTAATACTGGAATATGTAAAATCAAAGAACAACTTGCAGACATATTCAAAAAACCCTCACCAAAGAATACATTTGAGTACTTGAGAGTTAGACTAGGAGTTCCTCCCTTGTCTATTGGTAACTAAGCTGAGTAGGAGGTTGCATCAACCTACATGAAATCAGAACATCAATCATGTTGATGCAAAGTTGAACTGGACTGACATAGAAATATCAGTACACTGAAAGGTACCTACTGCATCAAAAATCAAAGATATTTATTTGGCTACAGAAGAGATGCATATTTCTTTTTCAAATTGTTTTTAAAGGGAGAGAGAATTCATGAAATATATAAAGGGAGAGAAATGATCAATTGGATTCTAATCTACAGAGAGATTCAAGAGATGAAAACTTATCATGCGGCGAACAATATTTTTTTTATACTGACACAGTTTATATTCAAGCTAGGGAGAGCTAAAAAAATGTTGCAGTTGTAGAGAAGAAGTTTGGTATCTGTTGTATGGCATTTTATATTACATATTTCATATTATGTTTCCATCAATGCCAAAGGGAGAGATTGATGAATTAAAACTTATTATATGTTTGAAGAGATTTTTTTGTATTCAACTGAGTTGAAGAAGTGATGATAAACATTATTAGTTAATGTATTGTCATTGATGTCAACTTATTTAAGTATTATTATGGTGGAAAAAAAAATTTATGAATTGAAGATGTGGACTAAACAATGTTTATGTTGTTGGTAAATGAAGAGTTATGTATACAACGAGAGATAGTGTAAACTGAGTAAAACAAAGTGTATACTGAAAACAGTGATAACAGAGCTAGGGATTGATGACCCAACACGGTTAAGACTAAGACCGAGAAATTAATTTAAATCGAGGTCGACTTGGATGATGATCTGGAAATTGATGATTTTGAGGTAAAATATAAATCTTTTTATTTTCTCACATGGTTATTAAAATTCAAGGAAGATCGACCAAAAAATATTGAAACATGTTTTTAACAGAACTATCGAGGATGGATCAAGTGGGAAAATTAATGATGGAGATTAAGTGGAATGATTTGAAGGATGAAAATTAAATGAGCTATGATGTCTATATAAGATACAAGAGATTCATTATGAACGATGCAACACTAATGTGCATACATGTAAGTTTATGCATGACTGATCAAACTGGTTAAAGATAGAACCAAGCACTTTCTACAGACATAACTGAGCGATAGAGGAAAGAGAAGAACAAGTATGAAGTATGAGATGAACTGAAGTGAAAAAATTGATCATAGGTATTATGTACTTAGCATAGATCTATATATCTAAAAATTAGAGTTGTATTTGAATCAGATCATTATTGTATCAGTTTAACCATTGTTACAGACAAATCTCTCAACCGAGTAGGATAGTGAAGTCTTTATTATAACATTCAAAGAATGTTGATTGTTTTCTTGTTTACCCCATAGTGAATGCATTTTCAAGGGAGAATTGTTAGTTTTAAATCCTCTAACAAGGTCACATTTTACAGTGTGCATTGTAACCTTTAATAGGGTTGGCTCTTCATCGAGCTCAGTACAGAAGAGTGAAAATATTTTGGGTTACCGGTCCCAAGTGGTTTTTCCCTAAGCAAGGTTTCCATGTTAAAAATATTTGTGTCAATGTTCATGAATGTTGTGGATTGTTATTTTACTTTACACTTTATTTTATTGACCTAGATCAATAATTATAGTATTAATTTACTGATATTTGAAAAAGACTATTGATGAAAGTTTAAGATTATAGAATACATTTTCACCGAGTTGAATTATATGATTGAATCTTTTTTGGTATACATCTAGATAAATTTGGGACTGTAGGATAATTTGTGAGGAGACTGATTCTAATTGATTCACCCCCCATCTCAGTTATTCTGACAAGGGTGAGGGATAGGGATGCTGCGGGGTTTCAATAATCAAAAAAATAGTAGGAGGTGAGAAAAGGGAACGGTGGAAGTTATAGAGCTAAAGAATTAACCCCTGGTGTAGGATAATAGGTTTTTTACCCAAGGAAATAGCCTCCACAACATCAACAATATTACTTTCCATAGGGTGCATTAAATAGAATAGAATAGACATTAAAACTTTATGCTTAAGGTGATTCAGGAAAGGAAGATGATATTAGTAGAAAACACCATACCAACCTTCCACCATAAAGTACTTGATGAAAATATTACACATTTGGGTTAGAATTCTAGGAGGTCTTATGTGCTATAGCCGCCATGTTTGTGAACAATTTTCTCTTCAGGGGCTCAAAATAATAGGACCAACCTCGTCTGGTCAGGGGTTTTGTTGGTTTTCTTCCATTTAAGAGAAGTGGTGGAGAGACCAGTGGCTTTTCTAATGAATTCTTTATTGATTTCAAATGAAATACCATTCAGAGACTCTTATTTCATTCCAAGATGTCACAAACTGGTGGGAAATTGTTTCATCATAACCGATCATATTCTTCATGAAGGAGAAAATACCACCTTCCCTATAGAAATACATCACCAATATAGGGTCATTAGTGAATTCATCCTCAATTTTATCAGGCTCAATTCTATGTCTTTTTCCACCCATTTTTGGCAAGTGCAAACCATTGAAAAAATCTGAAGAAGGTAGGGCACATCCAAAGACAAGAACTCAAAGTCTTCTAAATAATTCCACCATAGAGCCAAAAAACTCCAAGTGAGTAAATAAGGTAGAGAGAATTAGCTGAGAAGTAATTCACCTGTCATAATTAAGGAATTAATAGTACTCCATATAAAGTTGTAATGCAAGGACATAATGGTCTATAGGAACGTGAGAGGTATTCTGTGAGATACAAATTTTATCAAGAAAATCCTCACCAAATCTATGGCAAACCACAACTTTAGGCCAAGATACCCAAAATAACATTATGGAATGATGACACAAAAAAACATTTTAATGGATCCTTCAGCCTTAGGTAATGCTACATGCTCATCAGTCATACACCACTTTCATTTATCTTGGGAATGCAACAAGTTAAATGATTGTAATTCTAGCTCATCCAAACAATTATTTCAAGATCCCTGATGCAAGTCAAGTGGAAGAGAAATTTAATATCAAAAACTTCAGTGGTGAAAAGGAGGAAAGTGGTAGGCCCAGATGCCCCAAACTACAGCCAAAAAAAGTGTTCAATTTTTACCATCATAGTGGGTCCCATTAATAATACTCTCTTCTTCCTTCCTAAGCAGGTCTTGAGTAGGCTTAGGCATCTGATTAACAACCCTCCATCATCATATTCTGTCTAAAAGAAAACCAACAATAGCCATGGAATCCTCCATAGATTTTCCTTCCATGTAGATGTGGATTTTCTTAACCTCCACAAATTTTCCAAGGAGACCAAGGATGTCACTCAAAATAGAGTCCACTTTCCACCTAGCCTTGGAGGTGTCATTCACTACCTCAATACAAATTTTGGAGTCCCCCTCAATCTCCAACTTTATACTTCCAACTATTATGGCAATTTTAAGGCCCCAGAGGAGGGCCATGCCTTTGGACTAATTAACAGTTTGATTAACCAAAGGGCTAGTAAAATTAGTAATTAATTGGCCTTTATGATCATGACTAATTCCTCCACCCACCTGGTTCCCTCAACAAGAAGCCCCATCAAAATTTAGCTTATCTCATAGAGGTTTGGGGGGGACCATTTGGTAGCTTTCCTAATGAGACGCTTGGTGTTGTTGAATCTGTTAAATCCTTTGTCAATGCTCTAATTTTTGGTAATTTGAAGATCAAAATTTCTTGGGGGGTGGTTTGGGCTCTTCCATCAATCCATTGAGATGCTCTCTTGCAGAAGCTTAAAGCCAATGTTGAAGACATCTACATGGAAAAGCTCCTTATCACAGGAGATTTTTTTTTTTCAATCTTTCCAGATCCTCCAACAAAAATGGGGGGATTTGTTGCCAAAGGAGGTAGATCAATGGGTGTTGAGAGGGGGATTGCTAGTCAGAAGCCAGTTTATGGATATCCTAGTTAGTCACCCAAGAAAGATTAAGTTTGCGGATGACTAGTTTCCATACCATCGAGGAGAAATCACAATGTAAGAAGAGATGGTTGATGCTTTCCTCCTTCCTTTTATAGAGGATTCATCTATTTTCCAAGCTAAATCCCCTTCTATGCTAGTTATCCAAAGCTCATATTTTCCATGAAGTACAACCCACTAGATGAAGATCACTTTGGGGATAAGCTAGGAGATCCAAACTTTCTTCTAGTAGGTCAAGTCATCAACCTCCTTGATCATTGAGGTGTAAGCTAATTTGACTAAGAAATCACTATTTTGAGTGTGGGACCAAAGGATTCTTCTAGGGTAGTCGAATAGGGGAAAACAAGACCTATGCATCAGATTCATGAGATCAATGGCCAGGAGAATCAGATCAGGCCTATCATCAAGCGAGGGCCAGAGGTCCATCCACTGTCCATTACTAATGTAGTTTGATACAGAGGTTCCCACATACAAGGTGAGGATATTTCTAAGCTAAGAGAACCTAGAAGAACCCATGATGAAGTCACCCAGCTAGGCATCCTCTCAAAAATGGATATCCCTGCCATTGGTAACCTACTAAGTGATCCCCTTATCCAGAGTGCTCCTACATTTGAGAATATTGTTCGATATCCTTGAGCCCAGGGTGGCCATTCTCCATGTATATTTTTCATAAGAAAACCATGTCTAGATATCTGGCTTCCATAATTCTACACCAATTAGCAGAACTTGAGACCATGGTCTAGGCCACGTTAGTTATCAAAGCTCTATTAAGGTTATTGATTTTTCTTAATCCAAGGCCTGCAAGAGACTTGGATAGGCAGACTTTATCCCAACAGAACATAGGAAGTTTATTTTTTTCCTCACAACCAAACCAAAGGAAGGTGTGGGGGATCTTCTCAAGTTTTTCATTCATGGCACCTTAAATTTTGAAGATTGAGAGAAAATACACTGGTATTTTTTGTAGCAAAGCGAAGAGAAATTGGAGTTTCCCAGCACTACTGATGATTTTTCCCTTCCATCCAGAAAGATTTGTTTGGGTAAAATTAAGGATGGTGTTCAAAAATTTGTATTTAACATCTTTGACCACCAAAGGGAGGCCCAAATAGGTTTTCAGGAGAGTAGCCAATTGGCATCCTAGAATGTCAAGAATTTTACCCTGGACAAATTGATCTGTGTTAAAGAAAAAGATCCTTCTTTTAAGATAGTTAATGTGTTAACCAAAGGAAGAGGCATAGTCAAGAAGGGTCTTCCAAACCATGGCCTCCCTAATGAAGGAGGAACCAAAGAAAAAAGTGTCATCGACAAACTGCTGCAAAACTGACGGTGGGAGAGTGGTGGCGGGCTTGATTCCCTAGATTTTGTCATTCTATAATAACTATTTCATGTTGTTCCCAAGTACTTCGGCCAACAAGATGAAGAGGTAGGGGAAGAGAGGATCCCCCTATCATAGACCTTTAGTTGGGGGGAAATTGTTGGCAGGTTTTCCATTCAAAAGAACCAAGAATCTGAAAATCTCAACACATTTCTTAATAATATTGATGAGAGGTTGAATCAACCCAAGAAAAGAGAGAACCTTGTAAAGGAAGAGCCAATTAACTTTGTCATAAACTTTAGAAATTTCAAGCTTGAATTCCATACCTACATTTTTATTGTGGTCAATAGACTAAATAATTTCATGAGTAGTGATAGTTGTATCCATGATTTTCTTGCCAGGAACAAAACCCTTCTAGTTAGTACTAATAATTTTATTGAGTAAGGGTTCAATAAAATTTACCATGATCTTAGAGAATATTTTATAGAGGTTTTTTCACATACTTATGGGTCTATAATCCTCCATAGTAGTGGGGTCCTCAGTTTTGGGAACCAGGACAATGTAAGTATCATTGAGCTGATGTAAAAGCTTCCCCATTCTGATGAAATCTCTAGCATCCAAAGTCACATCTGGGCCTACAATATCCCAAAATTATTGAAAAAATGTAGGGGTGAACCCATATGGACCAGGGGCTTTGTAGGCACCCATGGAAAAAACCACCCTCTTCACCTTAGTGTTTGAAACCCAGGAGAGGAGGAGATCATTATCATCATTAGTCATAGTCTTTGGAAGGTGAGAGAGGAGAAGTTCCTGCAATTCCTCCACATTCCCAGAGTAATTTTCTAAAAAGAGGTTTATGAAGTAATCAAAAACCAAAGTTCCAACCTGAGTTATTAGAGACCTCTAGCCCTAATTTTTCCCTAAGGGTGCGGCTAGAGTTCCTTTTCTTGCATTTACAGACAGATCTATGGAAGAAAGAAATATTTCAATCTCCTTTATCTAGCCACTAGACATGTGATCTCTTCTTCCAAAAGACTTCCTCATTAGCCATAACTTCCTTCTAGTTATTCCTTGTAGCTTCCTCCTCCAAATGGAGCTCTAGGAAGAAATCACCAGAGGCCAACAGATGTTGAAGGACCTCAAGCTTCTCGGAGAGATCCTTCTTTTTTTGAAGATGTCCCCAAAATTGGTTTTTCTCCTGCCTTTAACAACTCCTCTAATGATTTGAATTTTTTTTTCCACTCATAACATAGTAGAACTCAGCAATAGGGTGGACCACCACTACCCAATCTTCTCCTGGAAATTAGGGTGGTAGGCCAACATGATCTTGTTTTTGAAGGGGGCATGGGTAGGGAACTAGTTTTCCATCCATTTAAGCAATAGTGGGTTGTGGTATGAGGTTGTCCTGGGAAATGTAGCCAAAGAGGAAGCAAGTCTCATGTGCGAGGAGGATGAGACCAAGAAGCAGTCAAGACAGAGTTGGATGAGGTGAGAGACCTTCTTATTATTGAACTAGGTGAAGGGGTTAACAACCATTTCCATATCATAAAGGTCATTATTGATGATGAAGCTAGAGAAATCTCCCATACTGTTAGTGTAGTTCATCAAACCACCAATACTTTCCGAGGGGAACAGGGGTGAGTTGAAGTTGCCAGCCACCAATATTTTTGAATCCTTAAGGGTGAGGAAAGAGGTGGAAATATTGTCCCACACAACTTTACTCCGAGGGTGGGTATCAGGGGCATACACATTAAAAAAGTGTCATTGTTCAGTTAAAGTATAAAAAAGGGCCCCCAACCATAACCTCCCCACAAAAATATTGAAATTTTCATAAGTCATCTTGACCTCTTGCAACAGCATAATTTCCACCCTATAGTCACTAATATATTTCCTGATGGAATAATATTTATAGGAGTTGTTAAGGTCCCTAATATTCCAGGAAAGAAAAATCATTTCTTACCTTTTTGGCTTAGGTCAAGGGTGAGTTTCCCTCCTACAAGAATCTCCCTTACAAAAAAAAATTGCCTTCCAAATCTTTCAGATGGTCTTCCCACCTTAGCCTCTACACCAATATCCAACTTCTTGTTACTATTTTTCCTCTGTTGAGTCTGTGATTCATCCTCCTCATCCATGGTCATACCAAGCACTGTAGGAGTCAAGACAGGATCAGGCAATGAAATTGGGGGTATCAAACCAAGTAGGGGGAAAACCCCCAACATAGAATTAAAACCACAAGGGGAACCCAAAGGAGGAGTTGAGGGATCTAATGGATGGCGACCAAGAATATCGTCCATAACTGGGGCTAGATCTAGTGGTGAACACGAGATATGATCACTCATAGAGATAGTGCCAGATGGTATTTCTCCATTTTCAAGCCCAAAGGGAGCTGAGGCCTCAGTCATAATAGTAGGGGGATTGCAAGGACCTGATACCATCGTAGGGGTTTGGCAGTCGTCCCCTAAATTTTAGAGAGAGAGAGAGTATTGAGTCTATGATAAATGTAAAATTTCATACCTCAACTGCTATAGAACCAGAGTTGAAAAGGATTCAATCTTCTCATAGATTAAGCTTCGACCAACCCAAATAGAGATTCTCTAGCTCTAATTTTTCTAAAGCCCCCCTTCTCTTTCTGTATATAAAGTTTCAAAATTTCTCCATTTTTACAAAAATATCAAAACCACCACCCACCCAAAAACTACATGGGAAGTAACTGTCATTCCCTACTAGGGAACCTAGAAGGACAAGGATATGAGCCTCTATAGTTATAAGTAAATTTTTTTATTTTTTATTATTTACATCATGAGTCACTATACAATGATTTACAAAGTTAACATACTTAATGACATTAAGGTTCATATAACTTAGATCCTCCCCAGGTTCCCTAACATTGATTACTATCAAAATTATTTAGTCCAATAAAAGGACATCCTAAATTCCTATTTGTAGGTTCATTCCATTACATAAAATGAATTTTCTTTAATCTATTAAATACTTCTTTCATAAATTAGCTTCCAACATATTGATCTTTTTCATTTAACCAATTAAAGTAAAGAAGATATTGGTTTCTTACACATCAACATTTCCTTTGAAATATAAACTTTTCATACATGTAAATCATGTTGATTTGTAGTGATTGATTAGGCACGTACTCTTAACTTTTCAAGAATTTTTTGGGTTGACTCATCAACCATTTCCCTAGGTTGACTTGTCAAGAATTTCCCTAAGTCTATCAAGAAAATTTAAGGGTTAGGGTTTTTCTATAAGAAAAATGGTGTTAGGGTTATGGCTTGTTAGAGTGAAGAAATATTGTAGCATTTGCAGTGGTATTGAGATGCAAGGGATCGCTGGTTGTATTTTTCTGAAATTACTCGATAACAATATTAGACTCTCTATTTGGTGAATGTAGTCTAGCATTGGGTGAACCATGTTAAATTTGTGTCTTCTTGTTCTACTTATGTGTATTTTATTCCTTTGCACATTATTGGTTATATTTGTATGTAATTGTTATATTTCTATCTTCTAATCCTAACAAGTGGTATCAGAGCAGGTTGCTTTTAATTATCCTCTGTAGGAAGGTCTCAAGGTTGAGTTGGAGTCTCACGGTTGAGTGAGACTAATGGAAGACAAGGGTAAGTTGAAGGTTGAGAAATATAATGGGAAGAATTTTTAGTTATGGAAAATTATATAGATGGAGGAATATATCTATTAGGAGGAGTTATGGCAGCCATTGGGAGGAAATTCCAAGAAACCGATAAGAATGTCTGATGAGGATTGGGATATTTTGGATACAAAGGCACTTGGGAGTATTATTTTATATCTGGTACAATCGATGCCATTTAATATTACAAAAGAGAAGATAACTGAAGAATTAATGGAAACCCCAGCGAAGTTATATGAAAAGCCTTCTACTTTGAATTAGGTATTTCTTATGAAGCATTTATTTAATATGAAAATGGTAGAAGGTGGTTCAGTTTTTGATCACTTAAATGAGTTTAATATTGTTACCAGTCAATTATCTTCTGTTAATGTCAATTTTGATGAAGAAATTAGGGCTCTTTTGATTCTGTGTTCATTTCCTTAAAGATAGAATGACTTGGTAATGGTTGTTAGTAACTTTGTTTCTAGTTCAAATACCCTAAAATTTGATGATGTTGGTATTATTATGAGTGAGGAAATTCATAGGAAAAGATCAGGTGATCCACATCAAGTAGTGTTTTGAATGCAGAAAGTAGATGTAGATCAAGATAGAGGAAACAATTTTAGAAATCATGGGAAATCATGAGGAAAATCAAAGGCCAAGAGGTCTTAATCTAGAGGACCAAATGATTAGTGGTACTATGGGAAATCATGTCATAGGAAGAAAGATTTCTCATCTTAGAAGAATAAAGAAGGAGACAAACAAGAAGGAAATAAGGAGGCAAATGTGGTAACTAATAAATATGAAGAGGACATTTTTCTTCTTTCCCTTAAATAATGTCGATGATTCATGGGTTCTAGATTCAGGGGCCTCATTTCATGCTACGCCCTATATAATTTTTTTTCTTGATTATGTCTAGGGGGATTTTGGGCCAGTTTATTTGGGAGATAATGAACCCTTTCATATTTTTGGCAATGGAAGAATTATGTTAAGTTGTAGAATGAGAATCATTGGCTACTACAAGAGGTAAGACATGTTCCAAGGGTGAGTAGGAATTTCATTTCAGTAGGGTAGCTAGGTTATGAAGGTTTCATAGTTACTTTTAAAGAAAAAAATTGGAAGGTTTAAAAAGGTTCCTTAGTAGTAGAAAAAGGTGTGAAAGTAGGCACCTTATATCTTTGTATTGGTCATACTGTTCCTTCTACTTTAATTATTATAGAGAAAAGTCAATTCTCAGGAATAGTTGCTGCAGGTGAGCAGGTAGAACATGAAATAATCATTGTAAATTTTGAAATAGCACTATGGCACAACATACTTGGGAACGTGAGTGAAAAACCTCCAAAATTACTTCATTCTAAAAAAGTCTTACCAGGTCAAAAATGTGTCAATATGGATTTCTATGAAAGTTGTGTGTGGAAAACAAAAGAGAGTTAGTTTTATGAAGGTTGGGAAGGAAAAGAAAGATGAGAAATTGGAGCCTGTGCATTAAGATGTATGTGGACCAGCTTAGGTATCTTCCCTTGGTGGATCTTTCTATTATGTTACCTTCATTGATGATGCAACTAGGAAAGTATGGATTTATTTCCTCAGGTCGAAATATGATGTATTTGAAACTTTTAAAAAATAGAAAAGCTTGGTTGAGAATGAGACTGGTAAAAGAATAAAATGTCTCAGATCTAATAATGGTGGTGATCAGTATTGCAAAGAGGAATTTGAAGATTATTGTTCCTCTAATGGTATCCATAGGCAGAAAATAGTTACAAGGACTCCACAAGAAAATGGAGTGGTTGAACACATGAATAGGACAATAATGGAGCATGCAAGGACAATGAGTTTGCATGTTGGGCTGCCCTTGAACATGTAGAAGAGACTATAAAAATTGTTGTTTATTTAATCAACAGATGTCCATCTACTCCTTTGGGTCCTGGTATTCCAGAGGAAGCACGAACAGGTAAGAAGGTGAGGTATTCTTTTCTAAAAACCTTTGGTTGTGAAGCATTTGCACATATAGATTCTAAAAATAGAACCAAGATGGAAGATAAATCAAAGAAATGTATATTTGTGGGATATGGAATTGATGATTTTGATGACATGTAACTGATTAAATGCTTGACAATGTTAAGTTGAAGATGATGCAAGACATTAAATCAGTTAATAGTTTGTATTGTCATTGATGTCAACTTGATATCATCTATATGGTCATATACATAATGCCAAAGACTTCAGAGAATTAATGGAACAGAGGTTATGCTTTTAGCAATGCATAAAAGTCAAGTATTCACCAAGTGATAGACTACACTGGCGGAGTGCACACCATCGGAAAAGATAGAGATAAAGTCAGAGTAATGCCCAACAAGCAGAAGACAGTGTTTCTCAATGAAGAAGAATCAAAGGATGCCCGATGAGAAAGATCTAATGATGCCCGATGGACGGAGATCTCAAAGCTAACTGAAGTTACACTGACGGAATTGGAAGTTGTCACTAGCGACAAACTATAGAATTGACCGACAGAATAGAGAGATCAGAAAATGATAAAATATCTGCCTGGTAGAGCTAAAGGATAGAATTAACTGGTTGTTTTATTTGTTTTATTCAAACCGTAGTTAAGAAATTGATTTGTACAGTTGGCAAGAAGATAACTATGAGATAAATCAAGAGTTAAAGCCATAAATCAATTTGGCTGGATTGTTTTTCATGCCAAGAATAAAGAACCAAGAATTAAAGAATATCATGTCTATCTAAGAGACAAGCATAATTCATTCCCACAAGAAATCAGATACACGGGGGAGTGAACTGATAGAAGATGCTGAAGAGAAACTGATGAAGGATAAACTTCATTCAGTCCTAATCAATCAAGCTAAGGGAGAGCTAAATAATTCTGCAGACATCGATGAATAGAAACGTATAGCATCATAGAGCAGAAAGAGTTAAGTACAAAGGAATTGAATTAATACATTGATTAGAAAGATATTGTAAGTAAATAGATCTAAAAATCTACAATTCAGTTGCATTAGAAACAAGTCATTTTGTTTCAGTTTAACCATTCAAGCATTAAGTCTCTTAATAAAGCAGGACTTAACAGTCTTTTGTAATTGAGGTATATCCTAACAGATTACCAGAAGGTTGAGTCATGATAGTAGCATCGGTCTTACCTAAAGCCTATTGACAGTCTAAGAAGGAGGTTGATTCAAGGATGGTAGTAAGATTAGCATAGAGCCTATTGACAGTCAAGAGACTGATTCAAGCATGGTAGCATAGATTCCAGATACTAAGTGACAACCTATGTATAAAAATCCTCTAACAAGGTCGCACTTAACCGTGTGTTTGTAACCTTTAATAGGGTTGGCTCCTAATAGGGCTCACTTTAGAAGAGTGAAAATTTGGGGTA
>MU223423.1:5277127-5306224 GCA_018584345.1 Thuja plicata
CCAAATACATCAAAGAGGTTCTGAAAATATTCAAGATGGAAGATTCCAAACCTGTTGGAACACCGATGGCTACTGGATGCAAATTAACAAAGGAAGACAAGAAAACAGAGGTAAATCAGACTCTATATAGATCAATGATAGGAAAACTCATGTATGTTGTACACACTAGACCAGATATTGCACATGCAGTAGAAATTATTGCTAGATTTTCTGCTAACCCCAGGGAATCACATATAATTGTTGTGAAAAGAATTCTAAGATATCTGAAGAATCCTGAGGAATTTGGATTATGGTATAGAAGAGAAGGCAAATTTGAATTGAAAGTATTTACCAACACTGATTGGGCTAGAAATCTTGATGACCGGAAGAGCACAACTGGTGGAGCATTCTTTATGGGTGATAGACTTGTCACATAGATTAGTAAGAAGAAAGGATGCATCTCTCAGTCTATTGCAGAAGCATAATATGTTGTTGCTACTGCAAACTGCTTGAATATTGCATGCATCAAACAGTTGCTAGAAGGCATGCATATGAAGATCAAAGAACCAGTAGTTATTTATTGTGACAACACCAGTGCAATAAATATTTCCAAGAATCCAGTCATGCATGCAAAGACTAAACACATTGCCATCAAGTATCATTATTTAAGAGAACAAGTTCAAGAAAAGGAGGTGATACTTGAATATGTGCAATCAAAAAAACAATTGGCTGATATCTTCACCAAGCCACTGCCCAAAGATACATTTGAGTACCTGAGAAAAAGACTAGGGGTCAAACCCATGTCTAACAGTCAATAAAAGGACTGGACACTGCATCAACCATATATTATCAAAATATCCTTCATGATTGATGCAAGCAAAATTTGAACTTCAAAGCTACATCTATATATAGAAAGGTATATATCAGAACCAAGCACCAGAGCAGATTGTTATATTGATAAATGGATAAGGGAAATTCAAGGAATATATTATGGAAAGAAGAAATTGGTTGACAGAGTGTTATATATTTGTAAAATATTTCTTTGGCATTTTTTTCAAAGGGAGAGAATGTATATGTATCCATATTATCATCAGAAACAATTAGAAACTAATCATTATCAGATTACTCCAAATAGGGAGAGATCATATCCAAAGGGAGAGAATTTGTATAAAAGTTGCAAACAAAAGACAGAGACATCAAAGAAGAACAATAGTCAAGAGAGATAAATTGACACAGATAGAGGACACAACACATCAGAAGAAGAAATAGTAAAATTGCAAGAATCAAATCTAAGCTTACACAGAGCTTACCGGCGGTCAGACATTTTATCGGTTATCAAAACAAACAATTTGGTAATTTAATGAATCTCAACAATTGTATTTCATATTATATTAGTAATAGTATAGTGTGATAATATAATATGTTTCCATCAGTGCCAAAGGGAGAGATTGATGACATGTAACTGGTTAAATGCTTGACAATGTTAAGTTGAAGATGATGCAAGACATTAAATCAGTTAATGGTTTGTATTGTCATTGATGTCAACTTGATATCATCTATATGGTCATATACATAATTCCAAAGACTTCAGAGAATCATTAGTACAGAGGTTATGCTTTTAGAAATGCATAAAAGTCAAGTATTCACCAAGTGACAGACTACACTGGTAGAGTGCACACCATCGATAAAGACAGAGATAAAGTCACAGTGATACCCAACGAGCAGAAGACAGTATTTCTCGACGAAGCAAAATCAAAGGATGTCTGACGAGAAAGATCCAATGATGCCCTACGGATGAAGATCCCAAAGCTAACTAAAGTTACACTGATGGAACTGGCAGTTGTCACTGGCGACGAACTATAGAATTGACCGACAGAACAGAGAGATCAGAAAATGAAAAAATATCTAGCTCGCAGAGCTAAAGGATAGACTTAACTGGTTGTTTTATTTGTTTTATTCAAACCACAACTAAGCAATTGATTTGTATAGTTGGCAAGAAGATAACTACGAGATAAATCAGGAGTTAAAGCCATAAATCAATTTGGCTAGATTTTTTTCCATGCCAAGAATCAAGAACCAAGAATTAAGGAATATCATGTCTATTTAAGAGACAAGCATAATTCATTCCCACAAGAAATTAGATGCACGGGGGAGTGAACTGATAAAAGATGATGAAGAGAAACTGATGAAGGATAAACTTCATGTAGTCCTGATCAATCAAGCTAAGGGAGAGCTAAAGAATTTTGCAGAGATCGAAAAAAAGAAAAGCACAGCATCACAGAGTAGAAAGAGTTAAGTAAAAAGGAATTGAATTGATACATTGATCAAAAAGATATTGTAAGTAAATAGATCTAAAAATCTGCAATTCAGTTGCATTAGAAATAGGTCATTTTGTTTCAGTTTAACCATTGAAGCATTAAGTCTCTTAACAAAGAAGGACTTAACAGTCTTTTGTAATTGAGGTATATCCTAATAGATTACCAGAAGGTTGACTCATGATAGTAGCATTGGTCTTACCTAAAGCCTATTGATAGTCTAAGAAGGAGGTTGATTCAAGGATGGTAGTAAGATTAGCATAAAGCCTATTGATAGTCAAGAGACTGATTCGAGGATGGTAGCATAGATTCCAGATACTAAGTGACAACCTATGTATAAAAATCCTCTAAAAAGGTCGCACTAACCATGTGTTTGTAACCTTTAACAGGGTTGGCTCCTAACAGGGCTCACTTCAGAAGAGTGAATATTTGGGGTACCGGTCCCAGGGTTTTTTCCCTTAATAGGGTTTCCATGTTAAAATCCTTATGTTATATGTGTATGGTTCATTACTTTATTGCTTTACATTCTACATATGCATTTATGGATTGATTGGTATACTCTGCATATTTACTAAGTTTTGGTAAATATAGTTTACTACTTATCGGTTATCAAGGAGAATAAGGACAGACAAGGTAAACCGATAGACAGTTATTTGTTTCAAGTATTTCAAAGGAATGCATCTTGTAGGGACTTAATAATTTGAGAAGTATTGATTGGTGGATTAAAGTTTAAATTGGATAAATGATTGAGGCCACTAATTCACCCCCCCCCTCATTTATTACTAACAGATTTAGGTTATAAACTTTTGGATTTTGAGAATCATAAAATTTTGAGAAAAAGGGATGTCGTATTCAATAAGAAAGTGTGGTACAAAGATTAGTTACAACAACATGAAAAGAAATAAAATGATTATGTAGTTCTATATGATACTCCTAAATATGATGTTTCAGTGGTTCCTAATGATCTACAACAATAGAAACAACAAATACCACAAACTCCAAAGAATTTTGGATGATATTCAAGGCTAAGTAGATCTCCTAAAAGGTTCTCTCCCTCTTTGTCTTCTATTTTATTGACTGATGCTGGTGAACCATAATGTTATGTTGAAGCTATGCAGCTAGATACCAAGGTTTAGTAGAAGGATGGTATGATAGAAGAAATGGAATCCTTGCCTAAAAATAAAACTTGGGAATAATGCAAGTTGTCTACAGGTAAAAAGGATTTACAAAATAAATGGGTTTATAGGCTTAAAGAGGAGGATGGATGTAAGAAATGATTTAAATCCAAGTTAGTTATAAATGGTTTTGCACAGAAAAAAGGAATTGATTTTGATGAGATCTTTTCTCCCATTATAAAAATGACTTCTATTTGTATTGTTCTAAGTATTGTGGCTACTGAAGTTTTGAATTTGGAACAACTATATGTGAAAAATGCCTTTCTCCATATTGATTTGGAGGAGGATATATATATGGAACAACCCCAAGGATTTGAGGTCAAAGGTTACGATATGTTTGTGTGCAGATTAAAAAACATTTTATATGGATTGAAACAAGAACCTTGGCAATAGTGTTTAAAGTTTGTTAGTTTTTGGCTGAGCGTGGCTTCAACAGGTGTAATTTTGACCATTGTGTTTATTTTAAGAGGTTGGATAATGACAGCTACATTATTTTATGTTTATATGTTGATGACATGCTTGTAGCTAGGTCTAGCATGGATCACATAAGAGAGTTAAAAAGAAACAATTAGAAAAATCATTTTCTATGAAGGATTTGGGGGCAGAAAAACAAATCCTTGGTATGAAAATTTGCAGAGATAGGAAGAACTAAAAATTGATTCTATCTCAAGTTGATTATGTTGAAAAGGTGTTGCAAAGATTCTCCATGGAGAATCCCAAAGCTGTCAGTACACCCTTCCCTAGTCATTTGAAATTTACTAAGGATATGTGTCCAAATACATAAGAGGAGGAGGAAAAAATGTCCAAGGTACCCTATTCTTCAGCTGTAGGTAGATTAATGTATGCCATGGTATACACTAGACCTGATATTGCACATGTAGTAGGAGTTGTTAGTAGATATATGATTCATCCTAGAATTAAGCATTGGAATGTGATAAAATGGATTATCAGATACTGGAGAGGTACATCCAACAAATGTTTATGTTTTGGGGGCTCTATTAGTGATTTATAAGGCTATGTTGACTTAGATTTGGAAGGAGACATTGATACCAGGTGGATTACAATAGGATATGTTTTTACTATTTGTGGCATAGGAGTGAATTGGATCTCTAAGTTACAAAAGTTGGTTGCTTTATCCACCAGAGAGGAAGAGTGTGTAGTTGCAACAAAGGAAAGCAAGGAGATGATATGGCTGCAATCCTTCATGGAAGAATTGGTCAAAACATCAGTTAACAATTATTTTTTTACAAATAGGTAGAGTATCATTCATCTTGCCAAGAATTTTTCCTTACATTCAAAGACAAAACACATACAGTTGAGGTATCACTTCATTCTTTCAGTATTGGATGATGGATGGTTAAGGATGGAAAAGGTACATACAAATGAAAATATAGAAAATATGTTTACAAAGGAAGTGACCAGGGAGAAGTTGAACTCCTCTTCAACTTTGATTGTTCTTGAAGACTAAAAAAATAAAATAGAACAACAGAGTCCAGGATGTTTCTTTCTAGTTGGACCTACATGGGTAGTGGTATTTCTATAGGATCAGTCTCCAAGTGGGGTATTTTTAAGTGTGGTACCTAATCAATCTCCCAGTGGGAAATTTTTTATTTATGGTGACTAATTAGGCAAGTATTTTTAACTCATCAAGTAGTTTTTGGGTTGAATCGTCAACCATTTCCCTAGTTTGACTCGTCAAGCGTTTCCCTAGGTTGAACCATCTAGGAAATTTTAGGGTTAGGTTTTTTCTATAAGAAAAATGGTGTTAGGGTTATGGCTTGTTAGAGTGAAGAAGTATTGTAGCATTTGCGGTGATATTGAGCTACAAGGGACCACTGGTTGTAATTGTCTAAAATTTCTACACAATAATATTGAAATCTTTGTTTGGTGAACATAGCTCAAGATTGGGTGAGCCACATTAAATTTGTGTCTTCTTGTTTTACTTATATGTGTTTTATTCCTTTGAATTATTGTTTATATTTTCATGTAACTATTGCTTTTCTATCTTCAAATCCTAACAAATCATTCATATGCCTAAGTAGCAATTAGTTATTTACCAATCTAAAATGTTGACTTATTCCTTTCCTAAATAATTTTTTACCATCACATTCATACATTAAGGTATCTTCCCTTGGTGGATATTTGTATTATGTTACCTTCATTGATGATGGAACTAGGAAAGTATGGATCTATGTTCTCGGGTAGAAGTATGATGTATTTGAAATTTTAAAAGAATAGAAAAGCTTGGTTGAGAATGAGACTGGTAAAAGACAAAAATGTCTCAGATATGATAATGGTGGTGATCAGTATTGCAAAAAGGAATTTGAAGATTATTATTCCTCTAATGGTATTTGTAGGAAGAAAACAGTTCCAAGGAATCCACAAGAAAATGGAGTGGCTAAACACATGAATAGGACAATAATGGAGTGTGCAAGGACTATGGGGTTGCATGTTGGACTGCCCTTGAACATGTGGAAGATGTTGTAAACATTTTTGTTTATTTAATCAACAGAGGTCCCTCCACTCCTTTGGGTTGTGGTATTTCAGAGGAAGCATGGTCAGGTAAGAAGGTGAGTTATTCTTTTCTTAGAACCTTTGACTGTGAAGTATTTTCACATATAGATTCTAAAAATAGAACCAAGATGGAAGCTAAATAAAATAAATGTGTATTTGTTGGATATGGAATTAATGATTTAGGTTATAGACTTTTGGATTTTGAGAATAATAAAATTTTGAGAAGGGATGTCGTATTCAATGAGAAAGTGTTGTACAATGATCAATTAAAGCAACATGAAAATAAATAAAATAATTATATAGTTTTTGATGATACTCATAAAGATGATGTTTCAGTGGTTCCTCGTTCTATGCAATAACAATAACAACAAATACCACAATCTCCAATGAATTTTGGATGATCTTAAAGGCTAAGTAGACCTCCTAAAAGGTTCTCTCCCACTTTGTCTTCTATTTTATTAATTGATGTTGGTAAACCAGAATGTTATGTTGAAGCTATGTAGCTAGATACCAAGGTTTAGTGGAAGGATGGAATGATAGAAGAAATGGAATCCTTGTTAAAAATAAAACTTGGGAATAATGCAAGTTGTCTATAGGTAAAAAGGCTTTATAAAATAAATGGGTTTATAGGATGAAAGAGGAGGATGGAGGTAAGAAAATATTTAAATCCAAGTTATTTGTAAATGGTTTTGCATAGAAAAAAGGCATTGATTTTGATGAGATATTTTCTCCCATTGTAAAATTGAATTCTATTTGTACTATTCTAAGTATTGTGGCTGCTAAAGTTTTGCATTTGGAACAACTAGATGTGAAAAATATATTTCTCCATGGTGATTTGGAGGAGGAGATATATATGGAACAACCCCAAGGATTTGAGTTCAAAGGTTAGGATATGTTTGTGTGCATATTAGAAAAGATTTTATATGGATTGAAACAAGCACCTTGGCAATGGTATTTAAAAAAAATTATTTTTATGGTTGAGCATGGATTAAACCTGTGTAATTTTGACCATTGTGTTTATTTTAAGAGGTTGGATAATAACAGCTACATTGTTTTATGTTTGTATGTTGATGACATGTTTGTAGCTGGGTCTCACGTGGATCAAATAAGAGAGTTAAAAAAAACAATTAGAAAAATCATTTTCTATGAAGGATTTGGGGGCAGAAAAACAAATCCTTGGTATGAAAATTTGCAGAGATAGGAAGAACTAAAAATTGATGCTATCTCAAGTTGATTATGTTGAAAAGGTGTTACAGAGATTCTCCATGGAGAATGCCAAAGCTGTTAGTACAGCTTTGCATAGTGATTTGAAATTGACTAAGGAGATGTGTCCAAAGACACAAGAGGAGGAGGAAAAAATGTCCAAGGTACCCTATTCTTCAACTATAGGTAGTTTAATGTATGCCATGGTATACACTAGACCTAATATTTCACATGCAGTAGGATTTGTTAGCAGATATATGAGTCATCCTGGAATTGAGCATTAGAATGTGATAAAATGGATTCTTAGATACTTGAGATGTACATCCAAGAAATTCTTATGTTCTGGGGGCTCTGGTAGTAATTTATAAGGCTATTTTGACTTAGATTTGGAAGGAGACATTGATACCAGGTGGAGTACAATAGGATATTTTTTTACTATCAGTGGCATAGCAGTGATTTGGATCTCTAGGTTACAAAAGGTGGTTGCTTTATCCACCATAAAGGAAGAGTGTGTAGCTGCAACAAAGGAAAGAAAGGAGATGATATGGCTGCAATCCTTCATGGAAGAATTGGGGAAAACATAGGTTAACAATCATTTGTTTGCAGATAGCCAGAGTACCATTCATCTTGATAATAATTTTGCCTTACATTCAAAGGCAAAAAACATATAGTTGAGGTATCACTTCATTCCATCGGTATTGGATGATGGATGGTTAAGGCTGGAAAAGGTACATACAAATGAAAATATAGTAGATATGTTTACAAAGGAAGTGACAAGGGAGAATCTGAACTCCTCTTCAACTTTGATTGGTCTTTAAGACTAAAACAATAAAATAGAACAAGAGAGTCCATGATATTTCTTTCTAGTCAGAGCTACACAGGTAGTGGTATTGCTATAGGACCAGTCTCCAAGTGGCATATTTTTTAGTGTGGTTCCTGATCAATCTCCAAGTGGGAGATTATGGATTTGTGGTGACTGATTAGGCAAGTAGTGTTAACTCATCAAGTATTTTCTGGATTGAATCATCAACTATTTCCCTAGTTTGACTCGTCAAGCATTTCCCTAGGTTGACCCATCTAGGAAATTTTAGGGTTAGGTTTTTTCTATAAGAAAAATGGTGTTATGGTTATGTCTTGTTAGAGTGAAGAAGTATTGTAGAATTTGTGGTGGTATTGAGCTATAAGAGATTTCTGGTTCTAATTATCTAAAATTACTACATAATAATATTGGACTCTCTATTTGGTGAACGTAGCCCAAGATTGGGTGAACCACGTTAAATTTGTGTCTTCCATTTTTACTTATGTGTGTTTTATTCCTTTGCATTATTGGTTATATTTGCATGTAACTATTAGATTTATATCTTCAAATCCTAAAAAATCATTCATATGCCTAAGTATCAATTAGTTATTTACAAATCTAAAATGTTGACTTATTCCTTTCTTAAATAATTTTTTACCATCATATTCATACATTAATGAATTATCATAATCCTAACATACATTCAAGAATTTCATAAACATAAAATATTTTCTTTATTTTCCAAGTATACAAGTTACATAGAAGAGATCTTTTCCCCTTTTATTTTCTCCTAAAGATACCCATCCCTTTAAAATATTTTCAAGTACATCAAATATTTATTGCATTCATTTCCTTTCAAGAGGTCACAATTACATTAGCATAGATACATTACATTTATTACAAATGATAAACACAATGAAAAAGTCTTCGTCTGCAAATTTGAAGGAAGCATGAGCAAGGAACATCCAAAACATAATGATTAATAGCTCGATAAATAAATATTTATCCACCCAACCATGTGGATCCCAAAAGGTCCACTCCCATGTGCTAGGAGATGGAAACCAAGGTCAATTCAAGAAGGAAATAACTGGGATATTCCTAAGGTATTGATAACCTTCCCTAAAACATATCATAACAAAAAATACACAAGAATCACAAGGTCCTCCAGAGGCATGACCGCATTGGTAGGGACCCTAAGATACATTCTAGGTGACTATCATCACATGGCCCTCACCCCTTGGGTTATCCTAGTACTAGCCACTCCAAGACACTTCCCCCAAGTAGGCAAATAAAGAACCAAACACATTTCATGAGTATAAGGTTTTTTGATTGCGCCAACATATAGGAACCTTATCCCAATCCCATCTTTAGCATGTACTAATTATAATCGCATGGGTGAGACATCAATTTATCTTATTTAATGTGTAATCCCATCCCAATAAATTTATTAATATTTTCACTTGATTAAGACAATTCGATAGTGGGTTTCCCTGGTACTACCCACTTAGGGTCATGACCCCTCACTCTGAGTCACTCACATAGTGTTCTTAGGTTCCCAAACCCCCCCCAATAATCCAAATGACAACCTTAAACCCTAATTTGGTACTCAGAATGATTCAAAACTCTTAATTAGGAATCAAAACACATAAAACATGATAAAATTATAGAAATCAAAGATCCAATAAGTGTAACACAAGATTTAATCATCCTCAAGTCTAAATTAAACCCCTTAACACCAAATATCCCCTAAAATCAACCTATTGGGTGTCCTGCACAGTTGGTACACCTTCCTGGGAAATTGGTTGATGTTTCTGCATGGTTGGGGATAGTCAGATGCATAGTTGGGCCAAACTTATGTGTAGTTGGTCCCGAGTTCTGCGCAATTGGACCCAGAACTACATAGTTGGTCAAAGACTGTGCATGGCTAAAGGCAATGAGTTGCAGATTAAAATTGTGGGTAAAATTGGGAAAAATGATTCCCCTAGAAGAAAAATCTAAGAAAGACCCAGTTGATATCTCCTTGTTTCCCTTAAAAAGACTCATTAAAATAATTCTTCCCCAAAGATCAATCAATCAAAACCACAAGGATATAATGTTGAAAATAATAGGTACTAAGACAGGGGATGAATCAGGACTAACAAAACTTTCAAACTTTTACAATTATCCTTAAATAGAAATAAAATAAACTTCCAAAATATGAAGCATATAATTGTAACTATAAAGTAAAATTGCAATGAATAAAATGATAGTTCACATGCACACACATAACACTATGATTTTTATCATGGAAACCCTTTCCTATAGGGAAAAAACTATGGTGGGGATGAAACCCACAATCTTCTCACTATAGTAGAAAAAAGTGCTATGTTAGGAGCTTACAATCTGTCACTTTCTAGGTGAATTTCCCTATTAGGAGTGATTGATAACTTATTAGAAGTATCAAAATTCCTATTACAGACTACCTTTTTAACGATTTTAATCCCACTTATACAGTGTTCACCATGTTAAGGGATTTACAATCGATTCCTGCTAGAGACTACCCTGTTAGGGATTTTAACTTGTTAAAACTATTAGGAAAAAACAAGAAAATTTGACCTTTGATATGCACTCCTTAAGCTAATAAGATCCTTGATGCTCTATACTTGTTTTGAATCCATGATATAAGTAAACTTCAATGGTGTGCTTGCATAATACTTCAAGACGAGAATTCTCTTGTCCTAGTCCAATGAAGACCCTAATCTTCTCTATAGGAAAACTCTACCCTATAGGATCTGAGACTAATAATCTCCCTAACTCTTCTCTAAGAGTTCAACTATTGTGCTTCACCTTGAAGGACTTCCCCCATCAAATTTGTCTCACCATGCTCCACATTGGTTCCAAGGCTTTCAATGCCAAATCCTTGAAAACCTCAGCACACATGTTACAAGGGTCTTGTATATGCTCTAAATTTTCAATTCAAAACCACTCAATCCAAAGCTCCTAAGTATTTTTCCCCAAGTCAATCGAGTTTCAACTTCACACCCAAATTCCCTATTTGTCCTAAAACACCTATTACCCCTATTCAGTGAGTTTTTCAAACCTTTCTCTGAAGACTTGCACACAACCCCTAAAATTAATTAGGGATCTAGATACCCTTTTGGGAGACCTAAAGTATTTTTAAGTTCTAAAGTCCCCAAGTTGTCCATACATCACTGTCCTAGAAAGTAGGGCTTTTAGGCCTATTTTGGCTCTCTACAAGAAACACACTGATTTCTCTTTAAAACTCTATCCAAATGGATTAGATAAGCTATTTAATTGACACTAGGGACCTAGGGGACTCTAAAAACACTAACTCCACTCTTGGTTTAGTTCTCCATCTCATACCCTTGTCTTTGCAAATGATTTTATCTTCACCATACCTCTAACGGGACTGTCCTAGCTCACCTAGGGCATGGTCTTAAAAATAGAAAAACACCTTCCCTAACCTCCTACTTCTATATACACTATATACAATGGCTCCCCTATTCATTTCATCAAACCTTTTATGTTTTCTATGGTTGAATTTCATGGGGGAGCCATGAAAGTAAAATTCACACTAGATCGCACCAGCAGACTACCTAGTTTAGGATTATTTTTCTACAGAGAAAAAACTAACTCAAAAATGCTAACACCCTCAAATAAAAGTTCTTAAAATACACCCCTCTACATGAAAAAATAGTTGGATCTTCTGATTCAATCCATAAACAAGTTCTATAACACCAAATGCTCAAAAAATACACTAACATAGAAATGTAGTCACTTTTGTTATTCCAAAACTTGCTTACAAGAACTCTCTCCTCGATATTCAAGCCTCAAAGTGTCTTAGATAATTTTCTCCACCATTCTAGGCCATTTTAAATCAATTCCCACTCCTACATTTATGGGGATCCTAAGTTGTCGAGTTGCATGCAACATTTTTAATTTTTTGCAAATATTGTCATGACAACTTTTGGCATCTTTTGCATTTACTATGCCAACTAGAATATAGGGCCTCTATCTTTTGTAGTTCGATGAAATAACCTTATTTAATGACCTTAAGCCATATTTTAGATCATTCAAAGGTTTAGAACACATTTTTAACCCAAATCCCAACTTTAGACCAACTAAGCCTAAACTAAAAAAACAACTAACAATGACTAATTGGTGACCTTGGTACTAAGACCAACTCACCTAGTCCACATGACCTACTAAGGACTCAAAGAAAGCCCACATCTTTGACTTGGCTAAGGTCAGATACAATCCAAAAAATTCTAAGGTTTGAGGATTGCCTAGGTGCTCCTACACCATCCTCCCCTAAACAAAAGGCTTCAATCCACACTTTGATTGAGTAAGTTGGTGTCAACCCCCAACTTCTTAAACTCACTTTCCTTGATCCATATTACATCTGCATCAGATTTTCCTTTCCATTTGATCAAGTGTTCTTTATACTCCTTCTTCCTAGTCTTCTTGTAAATTCTGGAATCCAATATGCTCTTAGCTTGTTTGATTGATGTAGATGGAAAGTGCGGCTATTCAAGCTCCTCTATGAATTCATTCATACTTTGATTAGCATCATGGATTGGGCATTTCTACAATACCAAGTCTAAAATATTGAAGATAGGTGATAAACCCAAATCCTCTGGAAGTTCAACCTTGTAAGCATTGGATCCATACTTGTCTAGGATGACACATGGACCAATTCTCCTCATCTGAAGCTTGTGAGGTGTTCCTTTCTGAATTCTTGCTTTATTAAGATGAACCATTACTAGATCTCCAATCTTGAATTGGACATCCCTTCTTCTCTCATCCACTTTTGTCTTGATCTTCTCTGTATTCTTAGTGATAGTCTTCCTAACTGTGTCATGGACTTCTTGCATAGTATATGAAAAATCCTCTACATATCCACTGCCTTTAGCTCCATCTTTAAGTTCTATGAGTTCATGAATGCCTCTAGGATGGATGCCATATACAATCTCAAAAGTTATTTTCCCTATGGTTCTATTAACAGTGTCATTATAAGCATATTCTTCTTGTGTAATGAGTTGGTACCATGTCTGACCATACTCCTTTGTAAAACACCTTAGGAGATTACCAAGGCTCCTATTTACTACCTATGACTGACCATCTAACTGAGGATGGTAGGCAGATCCAAATGATAATTTGGTGCCCAACTTCTACCAAAGAGTCATCCAAAAGTGTCTCATAAACTTGGTGTCTTTGTCAGACACAATACTCAGTGGCAAACCATGAATCCTAACAACCTCCTTGAAGAATAAAGAAGCTATTTGACTAGCATAATTTTTGTCTTGCATGGCACAAAGTGAGCCATCTTACTAAATCTATCTACAATCACATAGACACTATCCATTCCTTGTCTAGTCTTGGGTAGACCTACCAAAAAATACATACTTAGACATTCCCATGGCCTAGTTGGAATGGGTAAGGGCTGATATAGGCCTGCATTTGTAAATTTTCCTTTGGCCTTCTATCAGATAACACATCCCTCAACATATCTCTTCACATCTAAGTTCATCTTGGGCCAAAAATAGAATCTTTGGACTAACTCCTGAGTTTTATTGATCCCAAAATGGCTACTAAGTGCACCATTGTGTTTCTCTTGTATGAGATTCATTCTTATTGAACCTCTAGGGACACACAACTAACCCCCTTTAAACAAAATACTAGACTGCAAAGTGTATTCAAATTATTCACTATGAAAGTGGTTTTTATACTCTTGACATACCTTGTAGATGTTTGCAAAGTCCTCATCTTCTTCATACATGTCCTTGAAGTTTTCAATCCCCATACTCTATAGTTGAATCTCTTGAATGGTCAATGCTCTTCTTCTCAAAGCATCTGCAACTTTATTCTGCAACCCTTTCTTGTGTTTTATGTTGAATGTATATGCTTACAGGTATTCAACCCACTTCATGTGCTTATGACTCAATTTGTCTTGTGAGTTCAAGAAACTCAATGATTGGTTGTCAGAATAGACTATAAACTCCTTTGGCAATAGGTAATGCCTCCATTTTCTCAATGACTAGACTAGAGCATACATCTCTAGGTCATAAGAAGAATATCTATTCTTAGCTTCACTCAACTTCTCTAAATGGGAGGCCACTTCTCTTCCCTCCTGACTTAGGACTACTCCAATTGCCACATTGATGGCATTACACTCCACTATGAACAATTTTTCAAAACTTGGCAATACTAAAATTGTTTGGGTTGCTATCTTCTTTTTCAGTAGTTCAAAGCCATTATTAGCTTTTCCCATTCCAAAAAAAATTGGTCTTCATGCATCTATTAATTGTATCTAACATAGGAGCACATATTGTACTAAACTATTTAATAAAATTTCTATAGTATTGTGCAAGACCATGAAAGATCCTTACCTCAGTGCTTGTCCTTGGAGTAGGCCAATTTATGATGGCCTCAACCTATCTTGGATGCATCTTTAAGTTACCTTTTGATAGTACAAAACCAAGATACACCAGCTTTGTCTAGATGAATTTACACTTTTCTAAGTTGATCATCAACTTCTCCTCCTGCAACTTCTTAAATACCAATTCCAAGTGCTTGAGGTGCTCTTCTCTTGTTCTACTAAAGATGAGTATGTCATCCAAGTACACTACAATAAACTTCCCAATGTATTCTTTTAGTACCTCATTCATCAACCTCATTAAAGTTGATGGATAATTTTATAGGATAAATGGCATGGCTATCCATTTATATATTCCTTCAATAGTTTTGAAGGTTGTCTTCCACTCATCCCCCTCATTCACCCTTATTTGATGGTATCCACTTTTTAAGCCTATTTTTGTGAAGTATCTAGCCCCTCCTAGATATTCCATTAGGTCTTCTATCCTAGGGATAGGTAACCTATACCTAATGGTAATCCTACTTATTTCTCTAGATTCTGTACATAACCTACAAGTTCCCCCTTTCTTAGGTGCTAATATTGTGGGTACGTCACAAGGGCTAATACTCTTTCTTATAAGACCTCGTTCTAACAATTCTTGAACTTGCCTAGCTATCTCTTCATTATGTTTGGGATTCATTTTATAGGCTACCTTATTGGGTAGGGTAGCTCCAGGGATTAGGTCTATTTGGTGTCTTATTGACCTCTTAGGTGGTAAGGTGGCTGGTTGTCCATCACTCACTATCCCTTGATACTTTACTAGAATCTCTTGAACTTCTTTGGGTAAATCTGTCTTCTTCTCTGATTTGTCTATAACTTCCTTTGGTTTCAACACCAATACAAATCCAATTCCTTCTCCTTCATCTATATTCTCTAAGAACTCCTTTCCACCCACCATAAGAACATTTGGACCAATAGACTTCACTTCTACATCTTCCAACAGTGACTAAATCTTGTATGACACATTGTCTTTCTTGAAAGTATAGGATTTTTTCACTCCATTATGCATAGCCATCTGGTCAAATTTCCATGGTCTACCTAGGAGAAAGTGACATGCCTACATAGGTAAGACATCACATAAAAATTTATCTTTATATCTCCCAATGGAGACTTCCACCCAAGCTTGTTCATTAACTAGGACATGTTGTCCTTTGTTAAGTCATGTGACTTTATAAGGATTGGTGTGGGGTATCCTTGTCATTTTTATCTTGTTGACTACCTCCTTTGACACTATGTTGTTAGTTGATCCTTATTCTATGATGACTCTACACACCTTCCCCATCATTTTACATTTCACTATAAAGAGTGCTCTCCTCTAACTTCTTTCTTCCTTCACTAGCTCTTTTATGAGAGTTATCCTCATCATAAGGTTTTATCCCTCCTCTGATTCCAATGGGACTTCAGGGTTCTTACTCCCACTTTTCTCTTCATGGATATAGTTCACTCTTTCGTCACCTCCTTGGGAAGAACTTCCCTTCTCTGGACACCTATATGCAAGGTGTTCTAACTAGTTACAGTGATAACACTTCATGTTGGAAAAATAGTTGCCTCTTCCTTGGCTACTGCCTCTTCCTCTATTGTTAGAGTTCCTTCCTCTACTTGAACTTCCCCTATTGAAGTTCCCTTCATGCTATTTATTAAGCTTAGTCTCTGATTGTCCTTTGGATTTAGAGCTTCTTCTTCCATAACCACTTCTTTGTCCTCTAGCATCTCTTCCTCTACCTCTTCCTCTTGAAGTATTGGAATCTTGTTTATTCTTCAACTTATGGTCCACCTTGATAGCAATTTTTTGGCACTTCTAAACTGTATCTAGAGTCAAAAGACTCATCTCATCTTGAATGGTCCATTTGAGGCTATTACGATACCTTTCTACTTTCACTTTCTCATCTTCTTCTATCCTTGACCTCATACAAAGTCTTTGGAACTCTTTAGTGTAAGAGTTAAAATCTAGGTCTTTCTACCTTAGACCTTGTCTTCTTTTATGGAGTTGGATTTCATAATCCCTAGGGTTGTAAGCCTCTTACTTTTGCTACCATAGCTCTCCATGAAGCAATAGGATTCTTCCCATCCTTCTCTCTATCATCTTGGATGAATTGCCACCATGTGAGTTCTGATCCTCTCATTCTTGCTTTATCAACCTTCACCTTTTGAGCCTCAGTGATACCATCACACTCAAAATGGTTTTCTAATCCCTCTATCCAATCAAGAACTACTTCTAGATCATTTTTCCACTGAAAATGGGAAATCCTTCCAATGCTTTTCCACTCACAGCTTTTATATCTTTCAAGAATGGTTCTTGTTCACTGATAGGGTCAGCCTCAGGGACTTCATCTTCAATGGAAAGGTCTTTGCCTTTCCCTAGTCCAACCTTGTCTAACACTTCATCTACCTTCACATCAACTTCATCAACTTTGTGTTCAAGTTGAGCCAATCTATCTTGGAGTAGCCTATTCTCCTCCTCTTGTTCATCCACCTTCTTTATTAATTTATAATTAGTAACCATTGTTTACTCTCCAATGGATTCTTCTGGTTGTAACATTAACCACAAGCCTGATCAAAGAGACTCTGATACCAATCTGATAGAAGTAAACTTCAATGGTGTGCTTGCATAATACCATAAGATAGGACTTCTCTTTTCCTAGTCCAATGAGTACCCTAATCTTCTCTATAGGAACACTCTAGCCTCTAGGATCTAAGCCTAAGACTCTTCCTAAATCTTCTCTAAGAGTTTAACTATTGTGCTTCACCTTGAAGGACTTCCACCATCGAATTTGTCTCACCATGCTCCACATTGGTTCCAAGGCTTTCAATGTCAAATCCTTGATATCCTCACCACACATGTTACAAGGGTCTTTTATATGCTCTATATGTTCAATTCACATCCACTCAATCCAAATTTCCTAAGTCTTTCACCCCAAGTCAATCAAGTTTCAACTTCACACCCAAATTCCCTATTAGGCCTAAAACACCTATTAGCCCTATTCAGTGAGTTTTTCAAAATTTTCTCTGAAAACTTGCACACAAACCCTAAAAATAATTAGGTATCTAGATACCCTTTTGGGAGACCTAAATTATTTTTAAGTTCTAAATTCCCCAAGTTGTTCGTAAGTCATTGTCCTAGAAAGTAGGGCTTTTAGGCCTATTTTGGCTCTCTACAAGTAACACACTGATTTCTCTTTAAAACTCTATCCAAATGGATTAGATAAGCTATGAACTCTTCAATAGGGACCTATAGGACTCTAAAAACACTAAATCTACTCTCTATTTAGTTCTCCATCTCATACCCTTGTCTCTGTAAATGATTTTATCTTCACCATACCTCTAACCGGACTATCCTAGCTTGCCTAGGGCGTGGTCTTAAAAATAGAAAAATACCTTCCCTGACCTCCTCATTCTATATATAGTATATACAGTGGCTACCCTATGCATTTCATCCAACCTTTTATTTTTTCTATTGTGAATTTCATGGGGGAGCCATGAAAGTAAAATTCACAATGGATCACACCAATAGAATACCTAGTTTAGGATTATTTTTCTAAAGAGAATAAAATAACTCAAAAATGCTAACACCCTAAAAGAAAAGTTCTTAAAACACACCCCTCTACATGAAAAAATAGTTGGATCTTCTAATTCAATCCATAAACAAGCTCTGTAACACCAAACACTCGAAAAATACACTAACACAGAATTACAGTCACTTTTGCTATTCCAAAACTTGCTTACAAAAACTCTCTCCTTGGGATTCAAGACTTAGAGTGTCTTAGATTCCTTTATTCACCATTCTAGTCCGTTTGAAATCAATTCCCACTCCTACATTTGTGGGGATCCTAATTTTTTGAGTTGCATGCAATATTTGCAATTTCTTGCAAATATTGTCATGACAACTTTTGGCATCTTTTGCATTTACTATGCCAGCTAGAATATAGGGCCTTTATCTTTTTTAGTTTGATTAAATAACCCTATTTAATGACATTAAGGTATTATTTACATCATTCATGGGTTTATAACACATTTTTAACCCAATTCCCAACTTTAGACCAACTAAACCTAAACTAGAAAAATAACTAACAATGACTAATTGGTGACCTTGGTACTAACACCAACTCACCTAGTCCACATGACCTACTAAGGCCTCAAAGAAAACCCACATCTCTAACTTGGATAATGTTTGATACAAGCCAAAAACTTATAAGGCTTGAGGATTTCCTAGGTGCTCCTGCACCAATCCAATCTTGAATCTTCTCTTGAAATAGCTCTATAATCACAGCTTAAGATCTTTCTGACAATAGCACTTCATCAGCTTTCTAATAACACTTCAACTATTTCCCAAAAAATTAACAACAACATCAACTATCATCATATAACTTTATATATTGTCTTTACCTTCCACTGTAAACCTAATTAAGGTTTCCATTTCCTCCAAAATTGATTTATCAATCTTAAATAACTCATAGAAACTTGAAATCCTTATCGCATCAGCAACAACAAAATTTAAGTTATTATTACCAATGTGAAATATTTCTTCATTTTTATTTTCCAAAACATACCTTGGATTCATACAAAAATCTTTAAACGATTCCCTAAGAATTGACTTATTCAATTCCTCAAACAATGTACTACATTTTTCATGTTGTCCAGATTCACTGAATCGTCCACCGTCATAATCGATTTAGCATATTAATCAAAATTGTTTAATAACCTTTATTTGTGAGACCTAAAGGAATTTTAAGGTCTAAATTCCCCAAGTTGTTCGTACATCACTGTCCTAGAAAGTAGGGCTTTTAGGCCTATTTTGGCTGTATGTAAGTAACACACTGATTTCTCTTTAAAAATCTATCCAAATGGGTTAGATAAGATATGAACTCAACACTAGGGACCTAAAGGACTCTAAAAACACTGAATCTACTCTTTGTTCAGTTCTCCATCTCATACCCTTGTCTCTGTAAATGATTTTATCTTCACCATGCCTCTAACCAGACTGTCCTAGCTCACCTAGGGCATGGTCTTAAAAATAGAAAAACACCTTCCCTGACCTCCTAATTCTATATACACTATATACAGTGGCTCCCCTAATAATTTCATCCGAATTTCATGGGGGAGCCATGAAAGTAAAATTCACACTGGATCACACCGGCAGACTACCTAGTTTAGGATTATTTTCTATAGAGAACAAACTAACTCAAAAATGCTAACACTCTAAAAGAAAAGTTCTTAAAACACACCCATCTACATGAAACAATAGTTGGATCTTCTGATTCAATCCATAAACAAGTTCTGTAACACCAAATGCTCAAAAAATACACTAACACAAAATTGCAGTCACCTTTGCTATTCCAAAACTTGCTTACAAAAACTCTCTCCTCGGGATTCAAGCCTCAAAGTGTCTTAGATGCCTTTCTTCACCATTCTAGGCAATTTTAAATCAATTCCCACTCCTACATTTGTGGGGATCCTAAGTTGTCAAGTTGCATGCAACATTTTCAATTTCTTGCAAATGTTGTCATGACAACTTTTGGCATCTTTTGCATTTACTATGCAAAATAGAATATAGGGCCTCTATCTTTTGTAGTTCAATTAAATAACCCTATTTAATTACCTTAAGGAATATTTTACATCATTCATGGGTTTAGAATGAATTTTTAACCCAAATCCCAACTTTAGACCAACTAAGCGGCCTAAACTAGCAAAATACCTAACAATGACTAATTGGTGACCTTGGCACTAACACCAACTCACCTAGTCCACATGACCTACTAAGGCCTCAAAGAAAACCAACATATCTGACTTGGCTAAGTTTAGATACAAGCCAAAAACTTCTAAGGCTTGAGGATTTCCTAGGTGCTCCTACACCAATCCAATCTTGAATCTTCTCTGGAAATTGCTCTATAATCATAGCTTAAGATCTTTCTGACAATAACACTTCATAAAATTTCTAATAACACTTCAACTATTTCCCAAAAACTTAACAACAACATCAAATATCATCATATAACCTTATATATTTTCTTTACCTTCGACTATAAACCTAATTAGGGTTTCCATTTCCTCCAAAATTGCTTTATCAATCTTAAATAAATCATAAAAATTTGAAATCCTTATCGCATCGGCTACAAAAAACTTTAAGTTGTTATTCCCAATGTGAAATATTTCTTCATTTTTATTTTCCAAAACATTCCTTGGATTCATACAAAAATCTTTACACGATTCCCTAAGAATTGACTTATTCAATTCCTTGAACAATGTACTACATTTTTCATGTTGTCCAGATTCACTGAATCATCCACCGTCATAATCAATTTATCCAATTAATCAAAATTGTTTAATAACCTTTATTTTTTACATGTTCACAATGTTGACTATTTAAGAGCATCTTCACTTTTTCCTTTACCGATGTGACCTAAGAATCACGGTCACAAATCACAGTTCACCTATTTTCTTTACACCTTCAAGTGTGCCGATAGAAAAATGTTTTTCCCTTTACCGGTCTGTCCTTCACCTATTATTATGTTCACCGATTACCTTTGCTACTTACCGTCTCTTTACCAATTGGATATAACTATGTATTGGTTGATAAAACTTCATACAATTACACAAACAATTCTCACCTATGTAATGGATTGCCAACAATGACAACCATACTCCATAAAACCATCATCATTGTCATCTACCAACATTTTCCAATCAACATTCTCCCCCTTTGGCATTAATGGGAAAAACTAGTGAAAATTTCAAAACTTCAAAAACCATACTCCATGTCTAATTACATACTCCCCTTGAATCTATAACTCCCCTTTGTACCGTAGACTATATACTCCTTCCTTGTGAATTTTCTATATGCTCCCCCTTTTTTGGAAACAATTCCAAAGACTGTGATAAAAACATTTATGTACAAGGGTGTTCATAACTTACAGTTTATCAAAAATAGACTAGAAATTTACCTTAGCACTAGCAAGAAATTCTCCTATGACTCCTTTAATGTTGTTAGAGCAATGTGATGACCATTTAAACCTAAATTCAGATCCTCCATACTATCAATTGTGCTCATGTCTGGAGTACCTATCAATACTTCATCTTTATTAAGATATGTCTGTATGATGTCCATGTTTGGAGTTAGTAATCCTTGAAATGTCCTCTTTTTACTTGAGTTCCCTTTCCCTGAGTATCAGTTCTTTCAATTTTGCATTATGATCCATCAAAGAACTGTTCAATGGGTCCAATTGGTTAACTATCATAGCCAACTTTTTCTCCAAATTTTCCTTCTTTATCTTGATCTCTGTAGTGAAGTTGGTCAGAATAGATATTTTGTTGAAGATTTTTCTAACTTAAAGTAATGAATCCTCAAGCTCCCTAACTAGTTCAAACAGTGAAACTTTCTCAAGAGAAATCTTCTATAGTAGGTTCTCCACCATCTCCTTCTCTAATCTCTTCCCTTCTCATTTTATTATCTCCTCTTCCATGTCATGATATAGACTAGTGATTGCGAAAATAAAAGTTTTGAGCTGATCAATCAAAGATTCTTCTTCATCAATTTCTACATCACAAACTAAATAAGCAAGTATAGAAACTACTTTCCTCAATATTTTCTTCTTGAACTTCTTCTTCTTTATATTGTTCTTTTCAGCCTTTTCAGCCAGCTTTCTTGAAATATCATCTGTTCCTTTGGTTTTAACTTGCTAACATATTTCTTCAAATTGCAAATTATGCATCACCTTATTCCTCTTCATCTTCATCATCTTATTCTTAATCTTCTTCCATTTTATTCCTTTTCTTTTTCTCATCGGTATTCTTTGTGTTAGTTTTTGAAGCACTGGTAGTGTTATCCTTTAGTGTCTCAACTCCATCTTTAGTACATTTCTCACATGTTCAAGTGTTACTTGCATTATTTTCCTTGTTTGTCTCTTTTTCCTATTTTTGGTCTTGTTGTTGCACATCTTGTTTTTATTGATTTTCTTGACCTTGATCAATATCCTTTACCTATTTTGTTGTGTCCTTTTATTGGTTAGTGGTCTTAGTCACCTTTTATGTTTCCTTACCCTTTTCTGTCTCATCAACCTTCTATGTTTTAGTATCAACTACATCGTCATTGATCTCAATAGAGTTTACATAAATTGGGGATTGAAGTCGTATATCTTTAGCTTCATCTCCAACCATAGGAGAGTTTGGATTATCAGTAATATCTTAAACTATAACATCATTCACTAAGTCCTTTGTTAGGTCAATATGAGTAGAAACATTTGGAATACTACCTAACATATCTCCCATTAACTCTTTGAAAGTAAAAGTATCATCTACTCAAGATGTACCTATTGTTTTCGTTACCTGTGATTGATCAACATTGTATATCCTTTTCCATACACCATTGTTTCTTCTTTAATTCCCTTCTCCTTTCTAGGTAATAGTCTTGCAGTCCTATGGCCAATACTGAATCCATATTTTTACTTTTCAAGTTCTTCTTCCACTTCTATTATTGTCAAATGTGTCATAGTGTAGAGAAGTGTCCTTTCTCTTATTTCCTTTATAGTTTCAACTGTAGACTCCCATCTAACCTTGATTTCTTTATATAACTCATCACCAATATGATCTTTGAGTTGATTAGGTACTCTGATGAATTTTTGAAAGTGAAATATAATAGCATCCTCAACTGTTTTCTTTTCTTCATTAGACAATTTAGAGAACTTAAAGTTACTAATGTGACACAAGGAAGGATAAGAGGGGACAAAGGTTCTTCCAAATACCAAAACAGCTTGCAAACACAACAATATGGAAGCAACAACACACAAAGTGAGAGAGGGAACATCATATATCATATATTTCATTAATTTATCAAACTCATTACATGTCATGTTGTAAGGCCTTCCCAGTTTCGGCCATATACATTTAGTGAATTACAAAATGAGCTTCATAGACGTGAGTTCATAGACCTCCTTACAATATCTCAATAGATAATATTGTATCCAAATCTACTATCCTCAAAGAACTCACCATAAAACTAAAACACATAAAAATATATATACAAGAGTCCACCAAAGAGGTCGGTGCTAAAATCCATAAGAGAGACCCAGATTTAGGTCCACACCGATCCAAATGAGAGACCCGGCATTAAGTACACCATGGAAATTAAATGTAGACATCGGCTAGATCAGAATAAACAAATTAGGAGGAGCATCACCAAGCAACAACAATCCCTCAGTAAAAGCATACCTGAGTAACAGGGATGAATCAGTAAGAACATACCCAAGTGAAAGAAAACCAACTCGGTAAAAGCATAACCAAGAAACAAAAAACAACAACCCCGAGACCCGTTGGTAAATCAAAATAGAAAGTATACCTGAGTAGTCTCCAAACAAGCTAAAGAATAAAATAAAACATGTTTTTGGTTGAGCAAGATTTCCAAGGACCCAAGATGCTCCTGCATTAGACACCTGGGGTACAAGAAATGATTCCCCGAATCATATATCAGGTCCAACTTGAAATCAATCTAACTTAGATTGAGAAATCCAAGATGAGTCCTCAATCAGTTTTTTCTTCCATTTTACCAGATACTCCATGTATTCCTTTCCTCTTGTACTTCTTCCAATTCTCTATTCAAAAATATGTTCAACTTCCTCTATCTATTTCTTAGGATAATCACTTGGTACTGTCACTTCTTCATCAGGTTCATGATATTCATACAAGTCTGAAATATTGAATATGGATGATGTTGGATTATATCTAATTTCTGAGTGTTTTTTTTGGGGGGGGAGGGGCGGGGGGAGGGGGGGGTGGTTCCTAGTGTGATTTTGCCTAAAATTATCAATTCTTGTCTAGGGTAATGCCAAAATTCCCTCTAAATTATCTTGTCCAAGCTTTGAAATGGTGGAAATTGTGAAAACCCTAAGTCTAGGGTCATAACTTGTTTAAAAGAGAAAAAACCCTAAATGTTCTTGGTTGTGTTCTATTTTGATGTTACTTTATTTGCACACTTAAGTGAACATAACCCATGTGTTCTTTTTAAATGGGGCTGCATTTAATTTATCCTTACTCCGTAGCACTTTAATAATCCCTAAGTTTAATCCCGCAAGTCTTTTATATGAACTCATGTGTCATGTAGTTTTGTTTTAATCCAATGGTCCACTTAATGACTTAGTCCCGAGGTGCATAGAATCTATCTCATAATTCATTAAGCGGTGAGGACACGTGTTAATGGAAGGTCAAGAATAAGTTGAAGCTTAAGTAAAACAACATGCAGTTTCTGTTTCATCCAACAGTCCACTTAATGACTTAGTCTCAAAATGATAGAGATATATCTCATAAGTCATTAAGTCTGAATGACACATGTCCCTGTGGTGACATGGGCTCTATTGCATAAATTTTGATGGAGATTAAAGTGTAGATGAATCTAAGGGTGAACTTAGTTGCTTATGATCAAGATGCGCAAGATCTAACATGTAAGTCATTAAGCGATGACGCCACGTATCTTGGCTAGCCCAAGATTTGTGAAAAGTTGTTCGGTAAACTACAGTCAGATTCCCTTTTGATCCAATGGCTGAATTAATAGCTTAACCAAAAGATGTGAAAGATCTATCATCCAAGCCATTAAGTCATGTTTGTTGGAAAGTGACAATGCAAGCAATTGTTATTTTGTCATTGCTGTCAAACCTTAACTGGTGAGACTATTGTTATCTGTTTGAGTACCATATCCATTGTTGATGAAGAAGATTTAACAAGAAGACCAAGTGAATGGTTGAGTTAAGGAAAATAAAAGGGTACTTGATCAGGTTATACTCTGGAAAAGTAATTAGTTGTTTATATTTCAAAGACAGTTTTTCTGGTTGTTTTATGCTAAGCAAGTTTGGCTTGTGCCGAGCAAAGTTGCTTGTGCTAAGAAAAGTTGCTTATGCTGAGCGAAGTTATTTTTGATGAGAAAATTTGTTCAATGTCGATCACTAGTGAAATTTCTGAGTGGAAACAGTGATGTTGGCCAACTTACAGTAATTGGATTAATGATGAGATTTGAGATCTCTGGCCGGCTTAGTTAATTTTATTGGGATATGTAATGTTAATTAAAGATTGATCCACATCATTTAATGTATGGGTAACCATAATTAATTCATGGTTTCAAGATTTATGTAGAGAATACTTTGGAGAAGTAAATGTAATGTAAATGATGGAATGATCCATTGGATCTAACCTAACCTAAGATCTACGCTCTTGATTAAGCAGTAAAGATTTATCTGACCTAGACAGAGAGGTATATGATAACCTCAGTGATTATTCATTGAGTGTGTTATGTGTGCTACTGAATGTGGAAGTACATGTGTGTATGCAAGAGGATTTCATAGTTGATTTACTATTTGGCATAGCAGAGAAGGTTGAATACAGAAGTAGAGAGTTGCATGTGTGATTGCTTGACGAATTTCCAAGCAGATCAGAAGGTTGAAATGAAAATGCAGGCTATCCAGTAAGTTAACATTAGAGCTGTAATTGGATCTGAATTTGCAAAGTAATTTGTATGTATCAGATCACAACTACTGATTACTTTCTAACCATTATATCAGTTAAAATCCTTTAACAAGGTTGACCTAACAGTCATTTGTATAAATCGTCTAACAAGGTGACATTCAGGTGGAATGTTCTAACTCCTCTAACAAGGCCACTCCTGATAGGGTGATTAAATCCTTTAACCAGATCACACCTAGTAGTGTGTTATTGTAACCTTTAACAAGGTTGGCTCCTCATAGAGCTCACTTGAGAAGAGTGAAAACTTGGTAGTATGTTACTGGTGGTTTTTCCCATATTGGGTTTCCACGTTAAATACTTGTGTCAAATTGTGTGAATGCTTATGGTTTGTTTTACTGTTATGTTTCTACAAGCAATTTCATTAGATAGTAAACTGCATGATTAAAGTTGTTGACATATGCTACTACAGCCGAGTAGATCTGAAATATAGAAAAGTTTTATTTGCTACATCTAGACCTAAGGATAACTGATTCACCCCTCCCCTCTCAGTTATTCTAAAATCATTCTAACAATTGGTATCAGAGCTTTGGTCTCCTGAAAATAGTTTGAAGGTACTTGGAGCGAAAATATCAAGATGTATAAGAAGGAGGTTCCCAAGCTAAACACAGATAACTTCCCTTCATGGAAGAGTTTGATGAAACTGCATCTGGCTGGTATTGGAGATGATGCTAAGTGACTTATTGAAAATGACTATGTGTCACCTTCTACTCCTCTCATAGCTACACAACTAAAAGAAAATCAAGAGCACAATCAAGCAATGTTGGAGATTGCCTCCTCATTGAGCTATTCAGAGTTTGATGATATAAAGAGCTGCACAAATGCAAAGAAGATGTGGGATAAAATTGCAACTATCTATGGTGGAGACACAAATGTGTTGAGAGGTAAATCAGAAAGTCTAAGAGGTAAGTTTGATGAGATGAAAATGCAAGAAGGTGAAAATGTTAATCAGTATTATGGTAGAGTAAAAGCAGTTGTAAATGCCATTAGAGGAGCTAATGGAAAAATAGATGAGAACACTATTATGAGAAAGGTACTAAGAACTTTACTTCCTTTATATGCTATTAGAGTTTCTACAATTCAAGAACTGAGATGCACTCCTAAGAATAATCTGAATTTGGAAAATCTGATAGGCAGACTCACTGCATTTGAAATGTCAAATTATGATAACTATAATCCACAAGGTATTGATTTTGCTTTTAGATCATAGTTGGTTCTCAATAAATCTAAGGAAATAAACATGTGAATAGTGATAGTGACACTACTAATGATGATCTTGAAGAACTTGAAGCACTTATGGAAAAAAGGCTATCCAGAGGAAAAACAAAATACAAAGGTAAACTTCCTATTATTTGTTTTTCATGCAATAAAGTTGGTCATATAGCTGCTAGATGTCCTAATAAGAATGAAAAATATGAAACAAAGGACTAAAAATACAAGGACTACAAAGATAGAAAGGATGACCGAGACTTCAGGAAATATAAGGATTACAAAGAAAAAGGTAAGAAATATTGTTATATTGCTGAAGAAACTTCTGAAAATGATACTGACATATCTGATGACAATTATATAGAAGTTGTTTATGTTGTAATGAAAGAAGATTCTGATGATGATGAGAAAACCACATTAATCTCTTATATGAGTAAAATTGATCATTGGATCATTGACATTGGTTGTTCCCATCATATGACTGGTGACAAGGATAAGTTTGAAACCATAAACCAATGCAACGAAGGATATGTAAAATTTGGTAATGATGCACCATGTCTTATCAAAGGTAAAGGATTGATTAACTTGACTGACAAAATCAGATGTGATAATGTGTATTGGGTTTATGATATTAAATATAATTTTCTAAGTGTTGCACAGCTGAACACTTCTGGTTACAGAGTTGAGCTCCATCACAGAAAAGAAAAGATCTATGATTCTACTGGAGAACTTGTTGGAAGTGGTGATCAGACTAAAGGTAACTTATTTTATTTGGATTTATTTAAAGAAACATGTTTGTTTGCACAATAAAATGATGTTTGGTTATGGCATAAGAGGTTGTGTCATGCGACCTTTGATAACTTGGTAAGAATAAGTAAATTAAAAAAGGTTAGAGGGCTACCTAAGTTAAAGAAACCTGAGAATGCTATGTGCAAACAATGTCAACTAGGAAAGATGACCAAGTCTAGTTTCAAGAGTAAAACACATAATTTAGATGAAATTCTAGAATTAGTCCATACTGATCTCTGTGGTCCCATTGGAGAAAGAAGCTACTATGGTGCTAGATATTTCATTCTATTTGTTGATGATTATTCAAGGATGATGACTGTAATATTTCTCAAGGAAAAATCTGATGCATTCCAGTTATTTAAATGGTACTTAGCTAAAGTTGAAAAGGAAACAGGCAAAAATTTGAAATGATTAAGATTGTATAGAGGTGGAGATTTTATTTATAATGAGTTTAACAGGTTTTTCAATGACCAAGGCATAAAGAGACAGATGTTTGCACCTAGGACACCTCCACAAAATGGTATTGATGAACGCAGGAATAGATCTATCATGGACTGTGCAAGAACACTAATGATGGAGAAAAATGTTGCACATAAATATTGGAAAGAATTTATAAGTACTGAAGTCTATACCCTAAATAGAGTACAAGTCAAGAAAGGTACAAATGCTACACCTTATGAACTTTGGTATGGTTATGCACCTAGTGTAAAGTATTTCAAAGTATATGGAAGAAAATTTTTTATACTAAAGGACAAAAGAAATGGAAAACTTGATGCTAAAGGTGAAGAAGGTATATTCCTTGGTTACTCAATGAAAAGCAAAGCATACAAATGTTTGAATTCTAATACTAACAAAGTTGTGGAAAGTGCAAATGTTAGAATTGATGAGTTTGCAGAAAGGAATGAAGCTAAAAGTACACAAGAACCTGAAAGCTGCAGATCATTCATATATCTGGATGAGGAAGATTCTAATACATTACTTGAGGCTACTATCGAGCAATAGTATGCACCTACCAAGTCATAGAGTGGAGTTGTAGAGGAACAACAAGTGAATGATGAGCTATCTGATGGAGATGTCGAGTCACAGAATCAACTAGAACTAAACACAATCAATGAATCTGAAGCAAGACCTGAGCCTACTCTAGAAAAATATGTGAGGAGACACCACAATTCTGATCAAATCATTGGATCAAAGGATTCTATA
>MU223423.1:5319480-5367968 GCA_018584345.1 Thuja plicata
AGTCATGCATGCAAAGACTAAACACATTGCCATCAAGTATCATTATTTAAGAGAACAAGTTCAAGAAAAAGAGGTGATACTTGAATATGTGCAAACAAAAGAACAATTGGCTGATATCTTCACCAAGCCACTACCCAAGGATGCATTTGAGTACCTGAGGAAAAGACTAGGGGTCAAGCCCATGTCTAACAGTTAGTAAAAGGACTAAAATCTGCATCAGCCATATATTATCAGAATATCATTCATGATTGATGCAAGCAGAAGCTGAACTTCAAAGCTACATCTATATACAGAAAGGTATATATCAGAAAGAGCACCAAAGAAAATTGCTATATTGATGATGGATAAGGGAAATTCAAGGAATATATTATGGATAGAAGACATTGTTTGACAGAATGTCAGATATGTGTGAAAAATTTGTTTGGCATTAATGTCAAAGGGAGAGAATGTATCCATATTATCATCAAAAACTATTCATTATCAGATTACTCCAAACAGGGAGAGATCATATCCATAGGGAGAGTATTTGTATAAAAGTTGCAAATACAAGACAGAGACATCAAAGAAGAAGAGAGAAAAATTGACACCAACAGAGGTCACAACACATCAGAAGAAAGGAATAGAGAAAGCTGCAAGAATCAAATCTAAGCTTACACAGAGCTTACCGGTGGTCAGACATTTTTATTAGTTATCAAAACAAACTGTTTGGTAATTTGATGAATCTCAAATTGTATTTCATGTTGTATTTGAAATAGTATAGTGTGATAATATAGTATGTTTCCATCAATGCCAAAGGGAGAGATTGATGACATGTAACTGATTGAATGTTTGATAACGTTAAGTTGAAGATGATGCAAGACATTAAATCAATTAATGGTTTGTATTTTCATTGATGTCAACTTGATATAATCTCTATGGTCATATACATAATGCCAAAGACTTTAGAGAATCAATGGAACAGAGGTTATGCTTTCATCAATGCATAAAAGTCAAGTATTCACCAAGTGACAGACTACATCGGTGGAGTGCACACCATCGGTAAAGACAGAGATAAAGTCACAGTGATACCCGACGATCAGAAGACAGTGTTGCCTGATGAACTAGAATCATAGGATGCCCGACAAGCTGAAAATAGTGTTTCCCGATGAGCAATATCCAATGATGCCCGATGGACAGAGATCCCAAAGCTAACTGAAGATACACCGATGGAACTGGTAGTTGTCACCGGCGACGAACTGCAGAATTGATCGACAGAATAGAGAGATCAGAAAATGACAAAATATCTAGCTAGTAGAGCTTAAGGATAGACTTAACTGGTTGTTTTATTTTTTTTGTTTGACCACAATTAAGTAAATGATTTAATGATGATTTATACAGCTGGAAAGAAGATAACTACGAGATAAATTAGGAGTTAAATTCGTAAATCAATTTGGTTGGATTGTTTTTACGCCAAGAATCAAAAATCAAGAACCAAGAATTAAGTAATATCATGTCTATATAAGAGACAAGCCTAATTCATTTCCATGGGCAATCAGATACACGGGGGAGTGAATTGATAGAAGATGGTGAAGAGAAACTGATGAAGGTTAAACTTCATATAGTCCTGATCTATCAAGCTAAGGGAGAGCTAAAGAATTCTGCAAACACCGACACACAGTGAAGCATAGCATCACAGAGAAGAAAGAACAAAGAACAAAGGAATAGAATTGATACATTGATCAGAAAGGTATTGTATGTAAATAGATCTGAATATCTACAATTTAAAGTTGCATTAGAAACAGGTCATTGTGTTTCAGTTTAACCATTGAAGCATTAAGTCTCTTAACAGAGCAAGACTTAACAATCTTTTGTAATTGAGGTATATTCTAATATATTACCAGAAGGTTGACTCATGGTAGTAGCATCGGTCTTACCTAAAGCCTATTGACGGTCTAAGAAGGAGGCTGATTCAAGGATGGTAGTAAGATTAGCATAAATCCTATTGACAGTCATGAGACTGATTCAAGGATGGTAGTGTAGATGCTAGATACTTAGTGACAATCTATGTATAAAAATCCTCTAACAAGGTCGCACTTAACAGTGTGTTTGTAACCTTTAACAGGGTTGGCTCCTAATAGGGCTCACTTCAGAAGAGTGAAAATTTGGGGTACCGGTCCCAGTGGTTTTTCCCTTAACAGGATTTCCACATTAAAATCCTTGTGTTAGATGTGTATGGTTTATTACTTTATTGTTTTATATTTCACATATGCATTTATGGATTGACTGGTATACTCTGCATATTTACTGAGTATTGGTAAATAAGTTTTACTGCTTATCAGTTATCAAGGAGAAGAAGGACAGACAAGGTAAAATGATAGACAGTCATTTGTTTCAAGTATTTCAAAGGCATACATCTTTTAGGGACTTAACAATCTGAGGTGTATTAATTGGTGGATTGAAGTTTAAAAGGATTAATTTTTGAGGCCACTAATTCACCCCCCCCCCCCCCTCTNAATTCCCCCCCCCCCCCCCCTCTTAGTTATTACTAACATTAAGTCCTTCTACCATTTATTTTCTAGGAAAGAAAATTATTAGCATAATAAATGAGTATGATACATACAAGGAGAAGTGGAGCCTGATCATGGATAGATGGAAAGAAAGAAGGCTGAATTGACATTTTTCTATTCCACATCCAAGGAAAAAAAAAATATTGATATTTTTTTAACTATCACTTATAAATGCTTTAAATTACTAATGGACATGGACATAAAGATAAGCATCATCATTAGGAAGGTAGAAAATTTGAGGAAAGAATATTCAAAGGATTGATATGAGATGTTTCCTAACCTTTTTGAGAAGAGTGGTGAAATAAAGAGTGAAAAATTGTGGCTAAGACAAATGAATGAGGCGTTGGAAACTAAGACTAACAATATTATTACTTTAGAAAGCACAGTTTTATTTGTCCAAACTGTGGAAATCATTGGCAAAGCCAGGTCATTTTTCAAATTCTAGAAAGAGGAGATTGAGAAGGTGAGTGTCAGTTGAGATGAGATTAACAGTAGAAAAGATGAAGTCATTGATTTCTCTTGGCCAAGTGATGAGGTGTATACCTCCTGGAAGGACAAATACAATACAGTTGATTAGGGAGAAGATGATAATGTGTAAAAGGTAACAAGTGGTAGTGCTCCTGATTGGTGAATAAGATAGATAAAGATAAAGATCCTACATCAACAAGATCAAGCATAAAATATTCCATATGGCAGCTACCAAACAACCTCAAAGAAGTTACAAGTACCCAGGCGGTCAGAGGACAAACTACTTTGAATATCTTGTAACAAAAGTGGTGTCATTCCACCTATTATGTTGTCTTATATATGGGCCGTAGGTTTTGTCTTCTAGCTTAGTTATCTAAAGCTTGTTGCATCCTTGATTTTTAAGGATTCTAAGATGACTAAAGAAAACCACATATTGAAAGTTAGAAGACTTTGTAAAGGACGGTAAAATCAAAACTACGAGGCAGACTTTTGAATGGTGTTTGGTTTTCAAAAGGTTTTCAGTCTATGTGAATGTATTGAATCAAAAGGTTATTAATAAAATGCAATGGAATTCTCTATCTCAAATCTTTGATGTCTTTTTGCATTTGTCTTTAAGCTCTTGTATGTTTAATTTGTAAGACATGTTAAATGTACCAGTTATAAGGTAACTGTGTTGTTATTTGTGAGTTTCTTTCAAGGATATTTTAAACCTTGCAAATAGTACCAGAGGGTTAAGGTTTCATGAAAAAATTTGATGCAAAGGTGAGAGAATGAGAAGATAGTCTGTAAGGCATTCTATCTGGGGCTTTATTTGTGTTCTGATTAATTATCTTCTTGGTGAATATATTTTTTATTTATGACTATTTTCCCAGGATTAGGCACTTGTCAAGTCTTTGACAAGTAGTTCTTATCATCAATCAATCAAATATAAACAAAATCTTTAACTTCTGTTATTAAGAATATGTATGTCTAGTTAATTGTATTGAGTGATACATTTCATTATGGTGATTCCTTGAAGAGAGAATTAGTAGGTTAACCTTCCTAAGTTTATTACTATAAAAATAAGAAGGATGAATGTCCTTATTACACTAATGATTGCTCTGGTTAAGTTCATGGTTTGGCTTATTAAACTCTACATAAGTTTAATGATGTTCATATGAAGGATGTGTTGGTAATTTTTGTAGCTTAAAATAGGAGTGAATCAATTTTCCACTGATAGGTTTACTGAGAACCAGTGATCTGTGAAAGGTATACCCACCTGAGTTTGTGGAGCCCAAAGTGTAGAAGGATTATATCCTTGTTAATTAGCATTTTACCTATATGAATCTGGAATTCAGAATCTGAGTCAAGCTTAAATAGCTATATTGTGATTCTACAAGAAAAATTTCTAACAAGTGATATATCCATGTCATTAGGTAATTCAACTTCATAAGAATTTCCACTGTCAAACCTTCTCATTATTTTGCAAGGACCAAATTTCTTCATCTTCAATTTTCCATAGGTTCCAATAGGAAATCTTCCTTTCTTCAAATGAACCATCATAGCATCACCAACTTCAAAAAATTTATGTCTCCTTGATCTATCTACACTATCCTTATATTTATAATTACTTTTCTCCAACTTTTGTTTTACATTTTTCATGCAATGTCTTCATGAATTCAGAAAACTCCTCTACTTCTTCACTTCTTTTCTCTTCTCCCACAATATCTCTCAAGTCTGATATACCTCTTGGTTGTGTGCCATGAACAATCTAAAAAGGTGTCTTTCTAGTACTTTTATTTACTAAACTGTTGTATGCAAACTCTGTTTGTGCAAACATCAAATCCCAATTGCTTGGTGTGTCTCCTACTAGGCATCTCAACAAGTTACCCAAACTTTGGCTTACAACCTCTGTTTGTCCATCATTTTGTCGATAAAATGTAGAACTATACCTCAAATTAGTATCCAACTTCTTCCAAAGTGTTTTCCAAAAATAGCTCACAAATTTACTATCTCGGTCAGAGATGATACTCCTTGGTAATATAGGCAATCTGACAATCTCCTTAAAGAAAATATCTGCTATATGTACTACATCTAATGTTTTTCTACATGGTATTAAATGTGTAATTTTAGAAAATCTATCCATAAAAAAAATATATGGAATCATTACCTCTTCTTGTCCTTGGTAAGCCAAGAACAAAATCCATGCTGATATCATTCCAAGGTTTCTCAGGAACAGTAATCGGTATGTACAAACCAGTATTCTGACTCACTCCTTTTACAACTTGACAAAATCCACAACTTTTCACAAATTTTTTAACATCCTTATACAACTAATGCCAAAAATATCTTTCCTTCAGCAAACTCAATGTTTTATCAATACCGAAATATCCAACCAATCCACTACTATGTTTCTCTTTTATCAAATTATTTCTTATTGATCCTCTTGGTATACATAACTGAATACCTTTGAACAACATATCTTCCTAAATGAAATAGTCTTCATACTTACTTGATATATTTGAATTAGGTGCTCTATACACTCTCCACTGCTCAAAAAAATCAGGATCACTTTCATACAAATTCTTCATAGAATCAAAACCAAGAACCTCAATTCTCATTTAAGTCAACAAATATCTTCTTCTACTCAATGCTTCAGCAACTCTATTAGAAACTCCACTCTTATGCTTAATCAAAAATGTGAAACTCTGCAAATACTCTACCCATTTCATATGTCTCTGATTCAACTTATTCTGATTACCCAAATATTGTAAAGCCTTATGATCAGTATACAACGCAAATTCATTTAGCATCAAGTAATGTCTCCATTTCCTCATAGCTTGAACAATAGCATAGAATTCTTTATCACAGACAAAATATTTCCTTTTTGCATCATTCAACTTTTCCCTAAAGAAAGCAACATGTTTACCTTCTTGAGTTAACACAACCCCAATTGCACTTCCACTTGTATCACATTCAACTTGAAATACCTAATTGAAATAAGGTAAGGCTAACACAGGTAATTTAGCAACCTTTAGCTTCAAAGTCTCAAAACTCTTGTCAGCTCCATGTGTCCATTTGAATTCTCTTATGTCTCCTCTCATTTTTTCAGTCATAGCATTACAAATAGAACTAAAGTTTCTGATAAACTTCCTATTAAAACTTTCCAATCCATGAAATCATCTTACCTCAATGACATTCTCAGATGTAGGCCAACTAATTATAGCTTCAACCTTCTCAGGATCCATCTTCAAGCCATCAGCTGAAAGCACAAAACCCAAATACACAAGTTCTTCTTTCAGGAAGGAACACTTCTTTAGATTTATCAACAACTTTTCCCCTTTAAATCTATGCAATACGTGCCTTATATGCATCAAATTCTCTTCTCTAGATTTACTAAAAATCATAATATCATCCAAGTATACAATCACACATTTATTCAAGAATTTCTTCAAAACTTTATTCATTAACCTCATAAATGTACTCGGTGCATTAGTTAAACCAAAAGGCATAACCAACCACTCATACAAACCTTCTTTTTTCTTGAAAGTAGTCTTCCACTCATCACCTTCTCTAATTTTGATATGATGATATCCACTCTTTAGATCAATTTTGATAAAATATCTTGCTCCACTCAAATAATCCATTATATCATTCATTCTCAGAATAGGAAATCTATACTTCACTATGATATTATTGATTTCTCTTGAATCAGTGCACATTTTCCATTCTCCATTCTTCTTAGGTGTCAATATAGCTGGTACTGCACATGGACTCAAAATTTCTCGAATCAATCCTTTGTTCAACAATTCATGAACTTGTCGGTTAAGCTCTTCATTCCTGGTTGGTGTTAACCGATGTAGTGCTTTGTTCGGTAAACTAGCTCCATGAATCAGATCCATAGAATGACTGATATATCTCATTGGTGGAAAACCATAAAGTACATTATCTAAAATTATCTCCTTGTACTCAGTGAGTAACTTCTCAAATCCTTAACAAATTGTCTACCTTCCATCAAACAAACTTTGACAAATGTACATATCTCACCAACAGAGTCTTCAACCAAAGGTAACAAGATTTGTTTCTTACCATCAACTCAAATAGAATATCTATTCAATCTTCCATCATGTATAGCATTTCTATCATATTTCCAAGGTCTACCCAACAAAATATGACAACAATCCATAGGCATAATATCACATAACACCTTATCATAGTATTTTCCAATTTTCAGACTCACAAAACATTGTTCACTCACCATTAATGTGTGCTCTTCCTTGATCCATGAGATCTGATAAGGCTTTGGATTCTTTATCCTCTCCAAATGAAACTTTATAACCATTCCCTCAGATGCCAGATTCTCTGAGCTTCCACTATCAACAATGACCTTCCAAACTTTGTCTACAACTCTACATTTGGTCTTGAAAAAACTTTTTCTGACAGGATCTTTATTATCTTTCTCACTCCATAGTATCCTTCTGATCATGAGATTTACTTCCTTCTCAGCTTCATTAGGTGACACCTCTTGCACCAAATCATTTCTACTACTACCAACTTTCTTTCTTGTATGTGTACACTCAAAGGAGTTGTGTCCTTCCTCACCACAATTGTAAGAAGTTACTTGGAACCCTCTTCTACTATAATCACCTCGAGAGTAATTTCCTCTTCCTCAGTGTGAACTTCCACCTTTCCATTCAGTATTTCCTTTTTCTTGAGATGTATCTAAAATTGACATGTCTGGTTCAGATCTACTATTTTCACCATGAGATCTACCTCTTCCTCTAGGGAATCTACCACCTCTACCTCTTTGTCTTTTTTCATATCTTTTGTTCAATTTCTCCTAAGCTTTTATGGCAAACTAATATGCCTCCTCAATTCTTTCCATCTTTACCAAGATGGTCTCATCTTGTATATAAATTCTCAATCCATTTAAATATATTACTACTCTTTCCACCTCATCTTCAAAATGTCCAAATATGATGTCCAATCTATAGAATTCTTCAGTATAATCCTTTATCGATCTATCATTCTGCTTCAAACTTTGCATTCACCAAACTAGGTTAATATGATAATCACAAAGTAGAAACTTTCCTTTCAATTTGTTTACCATCTTATCCCATACCTTGATTTTGTCTTTACCTATCTTCTTTTGATCCAATTACAGATGCTCCCACCATAAGGATGCATGACCTTTCAGCTTTGTACTTGCAATCTTGACCTTCTTTTCCTCTGATACATTCTCATACTCCAAGTATTTTCCATTCAGTTATCCAATCAATCAATTCATCATAATCTAATTTTGCACTATACTCAGGAGGATTAAACTAAGGTGTGGACTTCAAACTTGTCAATGCTCACAGGAATCTCTCTTCTTCCTGATCCATCATAGGTGCAAGTGAAACTTCACCTTGAACTTCTTCAACTTCATCATTACTAACATCCTCAAGATGTCTTCCTCTGCATTGAGTTGTCTCAACACCTTCCAATCTTGTAGCCATCTGTCTAAGCATATCAGCTAGACCTAGATCTATGTTTCCTCTCCCACAAACCATCTTGAATCCCTCTGCAATTGTAGGTTAGATCGCAGTCTACTAACCCACAACAATATCACCAACTAGGGTTAGGTTTTACAAGAAGGAACTTAGATCTCACCAATGCTCTGATACCACCTGACGCAAGGAGGGATAGAAAGAGGGGCCGAAGGCTCTCCCAAATACCAGACCAACTTGTAGAAACAACAATGTGGAAGCAACAACACAGAGTGAGAGAGGGAATAATAGACATCATACATTTCATTAATTGATCAAACTCATTACATGTCAAGTTGTAAGGCCTTCCTTGTTTTGGCCATATACATTTAGTGAATTAAAAAATGAGCTTCATAGATGTGAGGTCACAAACCTCCTAACAATATCTCAAAAAATAATCTTCTATCCAAATATACTATCCTCCAAGAACTTACCCTAAAACTAAAACACAAAAACAAATATATACAAGAGTCCACCAAAGAGGTCGACGCTTAAATCCATAAGGGAGACCTATATTTAGGTCCATACAAATCCCAATGAGAGACCCCACATTAATTACAACCCAAAAATTAAATGTAGACATCGGCCAGATCAGGATAAACAACTCGGGAGGAGCATCATCGAGCAACAACAATCCCTCGGTAAAAGAATACCCGAGCAACAGGGATGACTCGGTAAGAACATACCCAAGTGATAGAAAACTAACGAGTGGTAAAAGCATAACTGAGGAATAGAAAACAACACACCCCGAGACCTATCGGTAAAGTAAAATAGAAAGGATACCCGAGAAATAGGGTAACTAAGCACTTCACCAAGCAGTCTCCAAAAAAGCTAAAGAACAAAAGCAAACATGTTTTTGGTTGAGTAGGATTGACAAGGACCCAAGATTCTCCTGCATCATAATATTACCTATAATTCCATGTTCTCTTATTGCATTTTCAACTTCATTAGCACTCATACTGATATTGAATTTTGTTTTTCTATACTTCCCGATGTTTGTTATCTCCTTTTCTGAATCAAGTTTCTCACAATCTACCTCTATCTTCTTATTTTTCTTGGTAAGAAAGGGCTTGGTTTATCCTTAAGTTTTCTTCTTTAAATATGTATTTTTTTTCAAGGTTGTGATACTTCAGGTGGATTAGGGTCAGAATATTTACCTTCATCAATATTTCCCACATCATTTTCTTCCACCGATGATAATTCTGGAGTTGTAGTTTGTGTATCTTCTTGCTTCCTTTTTCTCTTTGCATATGCATCTAGGATGCTCTACTTTCTCTCACTAGTTTAACTACTCACTTCACTAGTTACAAACTTCTCTTTTAATTTTCTTATGGTCTTCTTTGCTTTTCTTTCTATTCTAGGATTTTTGAGTTCTGAAGTGATTCTCTCATAAGCTTCCTCCAATGTGCCATACCTTTTTCCTTCTTTGTTAACCGTTAGTTTCAACAATGCTTATATATTTAGGGCTACCAATTTTTCATCAGTTTCATATCCCATTTCAGGTACCCATGAAATCCTAGGATCTACCACTTGAATTTTGTAAGTTTCAGTGTCAACTGAGAAACAAATAATATCTTTGTACTTCTCCATAATGTGTGGGGGAATTTGATACCGCTTGTGCATTCTATCTTGAAAGTCCTTGAAGTATCCCCATATAACATTGATTAGTTTTTCACTTAGTTCACCTAAGTACTCATTGATTTGATACAATGTAGGTCTATCTGTCTTCCAAGTTACCACTCCTTTACCAAGGAATAAATTGTGAAAATAAAAGAACATACATACCAAAAGAGATTCAAACTTTAGTGCTTTCTTCTTATCGGTTTTTCTTCTCTTTGGGATAGCCAATAGTTTTTTTCTCACCATCTTTTCTTGTTCATATCTGGTACCTTCCTTCACTATCTGATAAGCGGCATGAATAACTCCATAGGGTACACTATTCAACCGACTCGACTAGTAGACCTTGTAGCCAACAATCATTGTTGCAAATCAAACCTCTTGATCTTCTATGTCATCTATTGTCATTTCTATGTGATCTTTCCTTGAATTAGTGAGATATGTAACCATCTTTGTGTTGGGATAATGGAAAGGGAGTGTAGTGAGAAGGGAAGGATGAATAAGTACCCTTAAAACTTTTAATCAAATCCTTGTAACCTATTGTTCTTCAGTAACTGACTGAGTGGATTGCATACACCAAACATATAATATCACCGCTGAAATGTAAATACATGTAAAATAAACCTTAAACATACATAAAATTAAGTACTCATGACACTAGTATTTTGGTATCACAAAAAACCCTTGTTAGAAGGTAAAAACTGCGGTGGGGATGAGACCCACAAAACTTCACTACTGCAGTAAATAAAGTAGCATGTTAAAGCTTACAAATAATGATCACTTCTGATGATCTTAACCTATTAGGATTAATAATGAGATTGATTAAATCTACCTCATATGAGGATTTTGCAACACAAGTTATGTGTGCACTCGGTTAAGAAATTTACAATAAGATGGTTAAGTCTACTCTGTTAAGAGATTTTGGAGGTCTATTACAATTGTTAGAGATTAATAGAAATTTGACTTGAAACATATAAAATATCAATATTGAAGATACAGATCTATTAATTTCATACAAAACATATCACCTTAATGTGAATGATAATACCTTCTTCTCTGTTTTGCTCGGTAGCCTTGCCTTAGTTCTGAAAACTAATTGTTGGAATGCAGTCTCTATCCTTAGAATCCTTGTATGATCTATGATGTCTATAGTATGGTGGATACTTTATCATTGCTTGATCAACATACATTACAAAATTTGACATCTATACATTTATATATCAAACTCTATGAACTAATTAGGGCTTTACAATTACATGCCTACCCTAAGATCAACGGTGTTCATAATTTACCTTGATCATATAACATAGGAGACATAAATAATTAATGTTGTATATCCATAATTAATGTTCTCCTCGATCGTGTAAACTGTTATCTATGTCAGTAAAAAAGTTGTTACATAGAATAATTTTCCATAAAAAAAATTTAATGTGGCCTTTGTTCCACATGGTTATTGTTGTCTCTCGGTGCTCAATGTAGTCTATGTATCTCAGTTATACTGATGTTCGGTTATACTATGTAGCTCGGTGTTGTATATTTCTTGGTAAAGTCTATCAGCTCATATAGTAATGTACTCGGTTAACTCTGGGTGTGATCAATGCTCTCGGTTAATTTTGCACATTGCTGAATATACCAAATTTCATGTTGTGACTTTATTACCATCTAACCATTATGTCTGCTTGATAACTAATGAAAAATTAAATGCGCAATTGGAGTAACATTCTCCCCCTTTGGCATTAGTATCAAAAACTTATTACTATTCAAAATATTATACATAGTAACTCCCGCTTTATAAATTCTCAGTATATGTATATGAACTCCTCCTGATTATAGTATCCCCCATACTATACTTATATACATATGTTTCCCCCTTTTTTTGAAAATAATGAAAAAAAGGAATATAACTTATAGTTTGTCAAAAATATTAGGATGGGTGTTATTGAGGTTTTCCAGTAGCTTCTCGCATTCCTTCTTTAAATTCTTGAGGGTTAATAGATCTAAGTTTAGTTGAGCATGCATATCATATATGTTTTCTATCGCTAACAATTATGGGGTGGTAATCAGGTTCTTTTCCAATGTCACATGTTTTTGCATCATTACCAAATGTGGTAGTAACTTTTCATGGAGATCGGTTACTTTTTATCTAATGTTCTCTTCTTATTTCTTCAATTCTAGTCTCAACTGCTGGTTTTGAAATACCTTGGTATAATTCATCTACAATTCATGTTGCTTGGTTGATAAATTTTTTGCACTATCATGTAGATCTGGATTGATATTCATTATCTTTTCACTAATCTCGGTAGTAAAGTCATCTATTGTACATAACTGATATATAATTGTAATAGATTTAGATATTATTGTTTCTATTCCATTCACAAATTTAGACAAAGTTACCTTGTGTACTTCCATTTCATGGTTGATCTTCTGTGTGACCTTGTATTGTATCTTCTTCTTGGCTCTTTCTTCCAATTTCTTCTCAGCATCAAAGTCAAGTTTGTTAATGACCTCAGTGAGAAGTGCAAGTTGATAAATGATGTGGGTGGATTAATTTATCAAGTTTTGCTTTCCTAGTGCATAAATCTGTTAGAAACACTGACAAGGGGGGTGAATCAGTGTTTGTCAATTAAATACTTTTAGAAACTTAACCATAAATAAAGCATACATAGAATGAAGCTTAACATAACAACTCATAACACGTGATATGATTACGGGGAAACCTTGATCAGAGGAAAACCCCGGTGGGAATTAGTACCCACAAATATTGTACTAAGTATAATGAACTTGTGAGAGTTCCTTTGCCCTGTTAGAAGCAGTCTTTACAATATGAGAACAATGACCTGGTTAAAGTTTGGACCCTGTTAGGAGTCTTTTACAAAACCTTGTTAAAGGTATATGGCTCACTGCCCAATAAGATGAAGGCTACAACCTTCTGAAAGATGATATGCACTATATCAGAATGAACTGATGTGATGACACTGTTGTTTGATCATTTCCATGTATGCGTGAATTCTCTTACTATCTTAAAGAGCTATATCATATACTGAATTCATAGTACTATCCCTTTATATCTTCTTCTTACATAATAATCAACACTTGTATCATATCTTTACATTTCATACTTATATATTCAAATCTGAATAGGCGCGACCCCAAAAAAAACACTAGTCGGCCCTAAAAAAAAATATACAATGCTTCTGAACAAGTTGGCTTCAAGCATATTTAATACAATGTTAATTACATCATTACAAACATATAACAAAAGGCTCTTAGCCATTACATCACAAAATAACACACGTTGATCAAAACACTTAGTCGGCTTCCATGCTCTATCTCCTGGACTACTGGTCTATTGATTTGATTGTAACTTTGTCGTACTATAGTTTCATACTATGCATGTCTGGATGTAGCATGTGCACATGTCATACAACTTATATCTGAATGTGCATAAGCTGAATCGATCTCTCGCACGTACGTTGATGTGTTGATCGTTGAGTATCTTTGTCTGCCCTATTTTCCTTACTTAGTCATTTTGTCTTTTAAGATAGAGACTAAGTATGAATTTGTTGTCATGATGACAATACAAAATGATTCATGCATCCTCAGGTAGTCAACTTGCCAAAAATCTCCCCCTTTGTCATTTATGGCAACAAAGGAATGTGGTCAAGTTATTCAAAATGACTTAACCAAAAAATGATTGTATCATATATACATATACTTCTCCGTATATACAATGACAAAGGTGTACAAAAACTTATAAGTCTACTACATAATTACTCCATATACACTTCAGGGTACACAATTTTAAGAGATTTGATCTCTTTCTACCAAAATGCTTTCATAGCATCAATTGTTTGTAGATGCATGCATAATGCATATGTCAGCTTCTCCATTTTTATTAGATCCATGCAGGGACCTTGATCATATGTCACAATAGTGGCATCAATCTATTTGATGTTCTCATTGAGGACTGCTAAGGATGGTGCAAGTGCATTTCTTAACTGTGTTTGCCTTACCCTTATCTTGCTAATTTCTAACTTTGCTTTCTCAATTTTAACTAACTGCCCTTGGTAGACATTGTTACATATGTTCATGTCTTGCGTCGAAGTGTCAACTAATTTTCTTATGCTATCTATCATTAGCTCTACCTCTTCTACCTTCTTGGTGTGCTCAGAGGTGAGCTTCACTATGTCCATATAGTTAGCTACGACTCTCTTTCCTTTATCTGCCAATCCCTTCAATATAGATTGCCCAATCTTTAAGGAGTTCAAGTCTAAGTTAAATTTCTTTACCAAATCATCCAGTCTCTCCTTCTTGTATTCATCTTCTTTAATCTTAGTAGAAGAGTCTACTAAGCTTATGAAGTGTGACTTGAAGTTTGAAAAAATGTTGTCCACATCATTAACTGATTGGACTTTCGCTACTTTCTAGTCAGCCGGCACTAAGTCATTCAAAATGTTCACCGTTTCCAAAAAATGAGGGTTCTTCATCACTTGTTTTTCCTTTGCTTTTTTCATAGCAAGAATGCTGATTTTGATTAGGTCTTCTTCTCCCCGTGCATCCAAACTTGCTGAATCAGGAGTTAACCTTGACAACAATGAGGTAGATGGTTGAGTGGATGGTGAGAATATAGTGTTCTAACTGGTATCCACGCATTCAACCTTTACTAGTTTCTCTTTTATTGGTGTCTTGTCACCTTGAGTATCATCTTGAGTATCTACATATATGTCAACTTGATCATTGATGGGAACTTTATCTTGTTGTGCAGAGGTATCATCAGTGCACATTTCTTTAGTGCTTACAAATGCCTTATCAACTTTGTCCATATTTGTTTTAGATGCAGTCATGGATATCTTGACATTGTCAACTACTATATTGTCTTCTGAGTCTTTATCTGTATCATAAGTTATTGTCACTGTGGGCGCTGAAACCTATAGACCTGTTATAGGTGCAATCTAAATTACTGGTTCTGTAGCCTGTTTGGGAGGATCTGGAGTAACTTTTGTTGTAGGCGCCATTGGTGGATACATGTGTCTGTCCATAAAGACTTGTTCAAATGCCTTTTTAGTCTCCTTACCTATCTGTTCATACTCCTTGTTCATAATTTGTAGGGTCCTTGTCTTAGTTCTGAGATGAGGCTTCACTAGATCCAACAATATAGCCTTCTCATCATGTGAGCATATAGGAAGAAGAGTATCCAATGTTTCTTCTCTTATCCTTGTGTCTTCCTCTATTGCATGTCTTTTCATTACCTCCAATGAGTTCCATAACTGATCCAGTATTACTGTCTTGAGTTCAAGAACTGTCTTCTTGAACTTGATCATATGAGATATGATCATAGAGTGTATCTCAGTTTTATCAATTTCTTGATACTTGTCATAGACTTTAGATAGTGTATCTAATCTCCCTTCATTAACAATCATGTTCCTCAAAACATTAAGACTAGGTCTAAATCCTACCTTAGGAGGAGCTTGAGTAATCTTAGCTTTGCTTTGAGTGTTCCTTGAGTATGGGTGGTTTGTAGGTGCCTATTTTCTTCCTCTAGTTTTCTTTCTTGGTGTAGACAGTGGAGATAAATCTAAGTCAATGGTGGTAGAGGGCGTAGAGGTGCTCTCTACTTTCTTCTTCTTCTGGATCTGTTTAGCTTTCTCAAGTTCTTTTGCTATCTTGGCATCTCTGGCTTTGTCAAGATCTTCTTGGGTGACTCCATGAACTTTCAATATGTTGGATGTAATTCTGGATGCTTTCCTTTTATTATCAACACTGTGTAAGATAGTATCCACTTCATTGGTCTTCTCTCTATATGTGCCCCACCTAGGCTCATTAGGATCTTTGGGTGCTGACAATAGAACTTGCACATATCCTTCTAGCACATGTTCTTCCACTTCATAACCAAGAGGATGAATCCATTTGGTTTTAGGTTCAACTGCCTCCATGCATGTGCAATCAGTTTCTACCATGAAGAATATGGTATCCTTGTATTTGTGAATTATCTTCTCAGATAATCTATACCTGTTCTGCATTTTGATTCTAAATGTCTTTATATCCATATCCATGGCATCCCTTGCACTACTTTCTAATGTGACCTTGAGTGATATCTGAGACATTGTAGGTTTTCTAATATCTAGGTAGAGGTTTGCAACCTTTCCAAATATGTGGAAATACAAGTATATGATTAGAGATACAAACCTGAATGTCTTGCTTCTGTCATGTTTGATGATTCGGATGTTGTCAATCAATTGACCACGCAAGATCTCACATAAGTTTTATTGAGTGTTATCCTTCACCATTCTAATAGCTGCTAGGACTATTGCTATAGAGACACTATTCAATCTGCTGGCTTGCTGAAACTTATACCCTAGTATCATTGTTAGAAGTTTTATATCATCTTCTTTGATAGGGTCAACTGTCGTTCCACGCTTGTCACTTCTAGACAAACAAACTTGTTCAATCTACCTTTTGACATCCTTTCCAGTGGGAAAGAGTGGTCCCATCTTGGGAAGTCTGGTAAATTCATGAATTAGGTCTATGGTGATATGCATAGGGACCTCACCAATCCAGTAAAGATCATCATGTATTCTGCTCAACAAAATCTTTACCCATTCAGACTCATCAAACTCATGTGCATTAGAATACTTGAAGATAGGGTTATCAATCAAGTGCATGAATTCATCTTTGAATGTGTATTCAGGTTTCATCATGGATGCCATATGAGTAGCTATTTTGACATCTCCTACTATTTCCTTCTTACAGTATATGTACGCGCGGATATCTTCCATGTGAACAACACCTAGCGGGGTTTTGGAGAAAGCCCCTTCAATATCATCCAGTATGGATTTGAATGGATGCTTCTTGAATACAAACCTTTTCCTCTCTTCTATATCAAACACAACTAGAGTCTCCATACTTACTTGGAATTCTCTTAAGTAGGGTTTCACAAAATTCCAAAATGGTGCGACTGCTAGGGTTCCGTTTCAAACTTCTTGTCCATTCGCTCAACTACAAAATCTGTTATGCCTTCATGCCTTGATGTCTGGTGCTCCAATGCTCTCCAAATTCCATGCTCTTCAAATGAAAGTTTGAAGAAGATTGAATACTTTCTTTTCTTTATACAATCTACCGCATTTAATGTTTGCAACCATACGCAAATTACCTAGAGATTCTGAAACTTTGATCCTGATGCATTTTAGACAATGCGTGAATGCACATAGCAATATTATGTTCTTGTAACCATGATATCATAGGCGCATACTTCAAGGTGATTATACCAACCACGCAAGGGTCCTGAGCTAGAGTAGCTCCCCTAAGACCAAGAAGGTCCATTCAGGTAGAAGTAGAGGGTGCATCCACTGTGGATGCATCAACTACTTTTTCAAATCATTGTTCTTCTTTACTTCAACCCAAATTTTGTTTGAATCTTCATTTGTTTGAACAAACTTAACTTCTCCTTTCTCTTCAAATAGTGATTTCTTAGGTTCATCTTGCTTCTGAGTTTTGGATCTACAAAACTTTGAGATGTGTCCTGCCTTTCCACATGTGTGACAAATGATAGGAGGTTTGATGCTTTTGTTCATCATGTTGCATTGCTTTGTTGTGTGTCCATTGTAGTTACATATCTGACATGTAGTGATCTGCAAATTCCTTTGAGTTTGATTTCTCTGATTGTTTTGATTCATTCTTCTTTGATTCTGTTGTGACTAAGTTCTGCAATGTATAGCCCTATGACCAAATTTATTGCAAGAGAAACAATAACCATTGAAGGGTCTTACCTTTTGCAATCTCTTTCCAAATGACCATGTTTGTTACATGCATAACAAGTTTTGTTAACTTTCTTGATTTCCCTTTTTGGTAGATCAGTTTTAATCTCTTCAATATTTTCAACTTTCCTTGCTTTTGAAAGTGCTTCATGAGGTTTCTCTCTTTCTTGTGATGAATTGACTTCGGTTTGTGTTATATTGAATCCAAGACTAGTAGTGTCACCTTTTTTCTTTTGTGCATTGATCTGAGATTGAAGTGAATTAGAACTTGTGTGGAGTTTATCAATCTTATCCTTTGCTTCTAATAATTCAGATTCTAACTTCTTTTTTATGTTTTCCAATTCCAAAACTTTCATGTTTGCTTTTAAAAGTTCATCTTCTAGTTGCTTGCTTTCTTTGATCTTTTCTTCAATAGCAATTTGGCTGTCTATGAGCTGTTCATCCAGATTCTCAACTTTATCTTTCAGAGACATATTCTCTTCATTGAGATTTTTGATCATTTTCCCTAAGTCACTTGTAGAACAATCTTTCAAATCTTTTCTTAGTTTTTTGATAAGCATTTGTGAGCCATCAACTTTTAGTCTAAGTTCTTCATTTTCTTTTTCAGATCTATCAAGATCTTCAAGAGCTGCTTCAAGATTATTTTTCAAATTTTTTTCTTCTACTGATTCCATGATCTCCTCAAGTGGTTAAACTTATTTTCTGAGGACTAGAGCTCTGATACCAATTGTTAGAAACAATGAGAGGGAGGGTGAATTAGTGTTTGTCAATTAATTACTTTTAGCAACTTAAACATAAATCAAGCATACATAGAATGAAGCTTAACATAACAACTCATAACACATGATATGATTATGAGGAAACCTTGATCAGAGGAAAACCCCAATGGGAATTAGTACCCACAAATATTGTACTAAGTATAATGAACTTGTGAGAGTTCCTTTGCCCTGTTAGAAGCAATCTTTACAATATGAGTATAATGACCTAGTTAAAGGTCAGACCCTATTAGTAGTCTTTTACAAAACCCTGTTAAAGGTATATGGCTCACTACCTAGGCTCACTACCCAATAATATGAAGGCTACAACCTTCTAAAAGATGATATGCACTATATCAGAATGAACTGCTGTGATGACACTGTTGTCTGATCAGTTCCGTGTATGCACGAATGCTCTTACTCTCTTAAAGAGCTATATCATATACTGAGTTCATAGTACTATCCCTCTGTATCTTCTTCTTACATAATAATCAACACTTGTATCATATCTTTACATTTCATACTTATATATTCAAATCCGAATAGGCACAACCCAAAACAAAACACTAGTCAGCCCGAAAACAAAATATACAATGCTTTCGAACAAGTTGGCTTCAAGCGTGTTTACTAGAATGTTAATTACATCATTAAAAACATATAAAAAAAGTCGCTTAGCCAATACATCACAAAATAACACATGCTGATCAAAACACTTAGTCGGCTTCCATGCTCTATCTCCTAGACTGTTGGTCTGATGATCTGACTGTAACTTTGACATACTATAGTTTCATACTATGTGTGTCTGGATGTAGCATGTACACATGTCATACAACTTATATCTAAATGTGCATAATCTGAAACAATCTCTCACATGTGCGTTGATGTGTTGATCGCTGAGTATCTCTGTCTGCCCTATTTTCCTTACTTAGTCATTTTGTCTATTAAGATAGAGACTAAGTATGACTTTGTTGCCATGATGACAACACAAAATGAGTCATGCATCCTCAAGTAGTCAACTTGCCAACAAAATCACCGTATTTCTTTAATGTTTCTGGATCGAGTGTCATTGGATCCCATGTTGGAATCTCGATGATTTCATCCAATGTAACTTTGTTCTTGTTTCCTTTCTTCTTCTTCTTTTTATTTCCTTGGACACTATATTAAGGAGATAAATTTAATGCTAATTGAACCTTTTTCTTAGGTTATGGCTTTGCTTGCTTGGTACTTGGTGTGATGACTTGGTGAGGTGCTTCAGTAACTGACTTGGTATCTATAGTAGAAGTATCTATTGTATTATCTATGTTGTTTGTATTACCTTCAAATTTTGCTTATGCATCAATGGTATCTTTTTGTGCATCACATTCTATTATTCCACCACTATGCTCAGTCTGTGTACCTTGTTGATCACCCTTGTCTTTATTTGTATCTATAACCTTCTTGGGTGTCTCCTTCTGTGCTTCACTCTCTATTTCAATGGCTTGTTCTAAAATAGGTAGCTATCCTACTACATTTACTCGGGTGACCTTTGTTGTATCTTGTTCATTCAAGGTCTCGGTTGCTCCGACTATCTCATCTTACTTAGCTTTATCATCAAGATCATCTTCCATTGTGTCATTTATGGTGATCTCTGGGTGAGTCATATTATCCAATAGTTGAGTAATTTCATCCAATATATTTCTAACATCTACATCATCAACATCTGTTGGTTCTATGCTCGGTCGATCTTCCTCAGTGTCAACTTTGGATGCAATGTCTATCTCTTCCTCTGTATCTTGGATCTCCTTTGGTGGGTTCAGCAGTTTATTCCATATCAATGTGCTCTCAATATCTACGTCCTTCAAATTTCCTTGTAGAATATTCAGTGCTCGTTATTTCTTAGGAAATTTCTTGGCATATTTTTGCATGATATCATTTATCTGTTCTATAGTGTAGTTAGATTTAATAAGACTGGGAGTTGCCTCTTTCATCTATTTCTTAGTTTGAAGTGCATAAGTTCATCTAGCTGATATCTTATCATATAACTTAGAAGGAAGGTATGAATAAAATTCAACTAGAACTTGTTTGAATTTGATTATCATACCTATGATTTCTTCTTCAATTTTATCATTGTTCTCGGCAGTTAGATCATAATATGCATGTATCTTTGGATGTCCTAATCATCTTGTTGTGATGATTTCCTCTACAATCTCATAATTATTTTGTGGTGTCTTATTCTTTACAACCTTGAATTGATCTATATTGTAATCAAAATCATCCTTATCATATTTATTTATTACATATCTTTTCCTCTGTCTCAGTACTGGATTCTCGGTAGTAGCCCTCTATTTTCTTGTTTGGTATGTGAACTTTGGTGAGGGCTTTGTAATTTTTGTTAGACCTTTCTTCAAATGTTGGGAATCCCTAGTCACTGATTGCGATCTAGTATGTGATGGATACTCAGTCTTTATTCTATTTCCCCTTTTGGCCTTAGGTTCCTTATCTTTTTCTTCATCTAATTCAATGGCATCAGCATCATGTTTGGGTTCATTATCTTGACTGCATGAGGTCTTCTCCTCGATATCATCTACCAATTTTTCTAATTCTTCATCTGTTATAGCAAATTTTCTCTTCAATGTCTTCACAATATTTGTCTTTTTCATGCTTATCTTTTTTACTTGTAGACCTATAAATATCTGGGTCTGGGCTTCCTCAAATGTGCCAAATCTCATGGCAGATTTGTCAACAGGCTCATTCAACAATTTTTTAATGGCCTCAGATGCAATATCAATATCTAATTCATATTCTAATGGAGGTATCCATGTCATCCTTGGTTGTACTTCCTTGATTAGAATTGTATCAGTGTCTAATACAAAACATATTTCATCTTTGTACTTATCTACCAATTACAATGGAATTATATTCCTCTTTTCCATCCTAGCCTTAAACTTAGCAAAATAGTCATTCATGACTCACTCAAAATCTGTTCCTAGGCTTGTAATCATATCATTGATTTTCATTGTAACTGGTTGGTTGGACTTTCATTTAACTGTACCGACGGATGGAAATAAACTCTGTAGGTAGAAGAATGTGTGTAGTTGTAGGGAACCAAACTTACATGTATTTGACCATGTTGATCTGATGGTCTTCATTTTTTCTTCAAATTGCCTCTGCAATAGCTCATTGAGGTAATATTATACTCCTTTATTAACAATCTTATAGGCTATGTCTACAGCTCTACATGAAACACTATTTGATCTGCTAGAGTGGAGTAGCTTGTAGCCAATGACATGTGTATTGAACCTTATTTTAGGATCACTAATGCAATTGATCTTCAGACCACTACCATCCCATTCGGCTCCTGTTAGCTTCTCTATTTCAGTTCTCGGTGGGTGCCTTAGGGATTTAGATTTATCACATATGGGATACCCTATCACAACATGAATAACATCATTTGTTATCTTTTTGGGCTCATCCATCCAGAGCTTTCCTTTGTGTACTCTACTCAGAACAATGTGGATCCACTCGGTCTTGAATACATTTGGTAAATTTAGGGAATTGGTTAACCCTTTGATCTCCAAATTTTTATGATCTTCTTTCAACTTCCCATCTGTGCATAGTGACTAATAAGTCAACATGATTTCAAAATCCATGATTTCACCTAATTTGCAGTGAATGTAGGAACGTACATCTTGTACTAACAAAACCCTAGGCAGGATAGATGAAATGCACCTTTGTCATCCAATTGGGCTGCAACATGTGGATGGATCTTATAATGTGGCTCTATGCAAGTGGAGTTACTCACCAAAATAATCTTTTTATTCTTCTCCAACTTGGCTTTCATGGTTTGAGATGTTGATGCCATGATTTCTAGTTTAGAGATTGTGTGAATGTGTTCAAATGACTCAGGAAAAGAAAAATGTGCAATGAGTAACCTCTTAATGTACTTGGAATGTGCTTGAATCTTAGTAGAATTCTTGAAATTGCTCTGCTACAATTTTTCTATATTTTCTCTATTCTTTTTTGTGATCGCGGTGTGACCAAATGAGTTCACATCGATCAAATATATAGAAAATGACTTAGGGCGGTGCAATAAATTCTTTTCACCAACCGCTCAATGAAAAAACATGATACTCAATTAACACTATCAATGATTCATCTCAATGAGTATCCCATATACTCAGTTACCATAGCAACTTGGTTGTCTCTTCACATTTTCACTGACTGGCAGTTCTAACTTGGTACATATTAACTGACTCAACAAGATCAAACTAATCAAAAGTATAATACCATAGTGCATCTCAATTCATGCTAATTTTGCATATGTGCAATGAATATAGGAACTGATGTAAGATATAGCTTTGCAAAACATAGTTGCTTACCTACTTATATTGCTCAGATAGAGATGGTGGAGCCACCTAAGCCATTGGATGAGGTGTCACCGACTTTTGTGCTTGGTCCTGCATTATCATTTGATGCTCTTCTCCACATTTGATTTCTGATCCTTACAATTTCATTAATTTTATTTCCATTACCATAAGTCTTTATTCGGTCTACACAATCTCCACTTAAGTGGTCGACTTTGTGATGGTGAGAACATGTCATTCCAAAGTTTGACCAATTCCTTGACTTGGTTCACCATTTTCTCATACAATTTTGCTGCTATATGTCCATATTTATCACATGTTGTACAACTACTCCAAGTGTTATAATCCCATGCATAAGCATTACCTTGTCTTCTTGGTAGATTTAGCTTTTCTTCTCCTTTAGGCTTCCAGATTTACTTTGTGTTCTTTCTGCATGCTTGTGATGTATGACCATGCATGTTGCAGTTTTTGTAGTATTTATACATGTATAGTTTCTTCTGTGGTTTGTTTAAATTTTGTCTACACTCATGTGCTTGATGTCCATGCTTATTATAGTTATAGAAAATACCATTAAATTCAGGAGGGTTTCTAGGAATACCTTTTTCTTTGCTCCTGCAAACATTTGATGTGTGGCTTGGTTTTCCACAGTGATGGAAAGAGGGCTTCTTTGGCTTTGCACTTGAGTATACATTCCTTTGTTTAGCTTAATTTGAGGATTCTCCTTTCTCGATATACCCTAATCTGGTATTATTGTTTAGTCTATTGGTTGTATTTCCAATTTTGAAGACCTGCTAAAATTTTGGTTTCCCAGTGATATTCTTGCCTAAAATGTCAAAACCTGCTCAGAAGTACTATCAAATTTTCATTTAGATGTTGATCTCAAAGCAATAAAATCATTAAGAGATGTGAAAATCCTAGGTCCTAGGTCATTTTTCATTCTTGTCTAGCAAAAACACTAGTTCTTCGCGGTTGGCTTCTAATTTGCAGTTACCTTTTTCATGAATTTTAAATCACTTTAGTCATGTACCCTTTTACATGTTTTAAGTTAGTCTCTTAATCTCCTAACCATGTCTGAATATTCCTTTTTCATTTGGAGACTCAGCACAAAGCCTTGGTCGCATTATCTCTTAAGATAAAGAATATTCTTTCAAGGTTATCAGATTAAATACAGACCATTGATAAGATTTAGATCCTGTGGTTTGCATGAAATATCCAATGAAACCCCTGAGTTAAGAAATTATATGGCGACTTTGACTTTCTTTCATACATGAAGTATCGCAAACAAATCAAGGTTAAAGAATGGTTATCATATTCATTCAGTCGTACGATCTCATAAATAACCAAGGGTTAAGTTAAATCTTAAGAGATCTAGTGATGACCATTGGATTAAGAAATAATCAAGGGCAGTCACATGATCTAAGAAGGATTTCATAAAGTACATAAAAATTGAGAGACTTAATGCTAGACATTGATGGAAGTAAGATCTGAAGGTTAGTGTTTAATCTCTAAATTGAACTTGAGTCAGATGAAACTTTTAGAGATTTAGAGATTCACTCAATTGCTAAGTCTCCAGATGAACTATGATTAGACAGAGACAAGTCAATTTTTGATATGGATGAATCTGAACCGTAGATTAAGGTCAAATCTTGTGGTTGTCATTAAATCACTTAGAAAAATCAAAAAGCCTCAAGGCTTTCAGTGATTCAGAGAAAATGATTCAGATGCTGACACATGTACAAGTTATTCAGATCTTGTGGCATGCGTAAAGTCTCAAGGAAAACCTATGGTTAAGAAATTTATTTGGTGACCTCAAGATAGCTTGCATTTGCATAATCTCATAACCAACTGAAGTTAAGGTTAAAACTTAAGAGATTTAGCGCTAATTGTTAGATTAAAAGGTGATCAATAGTAATCGTGTAATCTCTGGATAGATTCAGTAAGTATAAGATGAATAAGAGATATAGTGTAGGCCATTGATTTGATTTAGATTGTATGGCAACCATGAAATCTCATAACAAACTCCTGATTAATAAAAACCTTCAGCAACTTCAAATTTGTACAGTCGCGTGATCTCTAAAGGAATAAAGGTTAAGTCATGCTAAGAGCTAGGTTAAATAAGAGAAAATCTAGGCCAGTGATAAGATTCAAATCATGGGTTGCACGTTTAATCTTAGGATGAAACCAAGGTTAAGACTAAATCTCAGTGATTGTGAGATAGAACAGTCGCGTGATCGCCAGGAGAACTATGGTCAGAGTAAGGTATAATCATAAGGGTTTTTATTGCACCATGATGTAAAGAGTTAACCTATTAAAGTGAAAGGATCTTGACAACGTGTATAAGATTTGTTGAGATGTGATAAAATAAGCCAATCATATCAAATATCGGGCTTATTTTGCATATAATAAGGCTTTAAAATGATAAAAGTACTCATGACTATCCCTATTGGCTTATTCAAAATTGATCACCTGTCAACTTCAAATGCCACAGCTAGGGAAAGAATTAATGTTAGGGTACGCAGAATTAAGACAAAAGTGACCAAATGAAGCTTTCCAATCCTTAGCTAGATTGATGCATTGATGATAAATAGACATGGCTTTCATACATTTTAGTTTACCAAGTTTTCAGAGTTGTAGAGCTGAGAGATTGCATAATTTTTAGAGCATTCAGAAGCAAAAAATTATGTGAGTTTCAGAGAAATTTCAAGTTAGGAGCCTGTATTCTAAAACAAAATTATTTCAGTAAGGATATTCATAAAGCACAAAGATGAGCCGACCAACCATGACTGGAGCTTCAACTAGTGGAGTCAGTAAACAAGCAAAAGATGACCAGAAAGGAAAGATAAACTATTCTGAGGAGTTTGTGACTCTACTGCCTAGATCTAGTCAAGGAAAAAACATAAATGATGAACTCTTTACCGATGATTTAGCATATTGTAGAGATCCTAGGACTCCAGGGGTTTTAGGTTATCATCTTTTCAGGTATTTTTATACTAATAGTGATAGCACAATTCCTATATCAAACCCATGAACATCAAACTTAGGGAAGTTGATAGTCCCTGATATGTTTGTAGATACAGACTTGTTAGTTGAGCTTGCAAAAAAGTATGACCCCTTATCCAAAACTATTAAAAAGAGTGATGGAATAGCTCTGGTCAATTTAGATAGGGCCTCTTTCATGAAATCCTTCAATATATACCATCCTTGTACTACAAAAATTGATTTGACAAGGTTACAGAGTAGATATACCAAAGAAACTACCATTTTTGCCAAGTTAATCCAGGCCCATACACCTAAGTCAAATATAAATTATATCACTTCAATACCAGGTTCTGCACCTTATTTTTACAAATATTTAAGCTTCTACATGAAGTACATTTCTTATGGACTGTGTAAAGTTTTGGGAGTAGATGGGGGCCCTGAGAGATTGATTGGAGCCCTTCTGATGATCATATTGGATCTACAAAATTTAGATGTCAACACTGATTATGACTACATTCAGTATGTCATAGACAAGATAGATCAAGGGTTTATTGATATATGTATAATGCCCAACCCTATATTTACACATTACTCTCTTTTAATGCATTTAATCTTATACTTCAATGTTAACAGCTTGGACACATAAAATTTAAGGCCTAGGTTATTCTTCGATGGCAAACCAAACCTTGTACAAATGTGGCTTAGGGTTTGGAACTTCACCTCTAATGAGAATGAGTATTGTGATTTTCATTATAGGAATGCATATCCTATTTTGGAGATGATAGGTGCAAATATGACAAGATTTCCCACCAAGGTACTACAACTCCTTAGACCTTGTTAATTTGTGGATAAATGGCTAGGAGACCATAATTGGGGAGATTTCTACTTTGAGAAGAAATTTACTTTAATGAGGGTTTATGGATGTTCTCAGCCACCTCATATACTCCCAAAATATGTGCCTCCCAAGATTTCTGCAGTAGAATTCATTTGGCATTTGATGTGGACTGATAAGGAGCATCTGGCTCCCCATAAGATGGGTACATTTACACCCAGACAATTCAAGATTTTGAATTTCATGATTGGTAAAAGAGCTACAGATTGAGTGAACAAATGGTTGAGTATATATAGAATGAGTGTGGCCATTTATAGGTATATAGACATAGAGGGTTTTATTAAAAGTTCAAAGAAAATTATGACTCCCATCATAACAGCTATCAAAGATCATGAAGAGTGTGTACAAGAGAATTTAATTAGAAACATCTTGGAGGACGATGAAGTGTCAAGAAGGGACGATCAATATGAGGAACTAATAAGCCTGGAGAAACAAATAAAGAAGAAGGTAATTTCCTTTGGGGGCTTCTTTCTAGATATGTCCTATATACACAGACTCGCAAAAATGATGGAGTCTTACAATACTTTGTACAATAAACTTGAGGATTTTATTAAAGATAAAGAAAGAGGTCGAGAGAAGCACTCCTCTTTAGAGTATGATGAAGACAATGAGGGAGACTATTCATCGCCTAGCCCTCCTCCCATGAATCAACCACCTTTCACATAATAGAGCATAGAGATAAACCTTATAGAGGAGCCTGACATTGAGATGACTGATGAACATCCTAGAAAGAAGAAAAAAGTAGAGTTAGGGGACCCTTCCCATGCTAAGGCATGGGAGAAGAAAAAGGATAAGATAGGTGTCTTAATTACTGGAAATAGAGCCTATGATCACCAGCTGAGGAAAGCAATATGAGAAGTGAATAAAGTAAGAGGGGATGTACAAGATGAAATTGAAATTCCCCTCCTATTATGCCAAGATAAGAGGGAGTTACATCCAGAACAATTTTGGAGTGATGATAATTTTATCAAAACTAAAGAGTCCAAAGATTTCCTAATTTGGGTAAAGTAGCAGCAAGTTTGATCCCAATTACAATTAACTGAGGGTGATGCAGTGCCAAGTAATTCCTTGCAAGTCTTGCAAGAATATGATCTTGATTCTGAAACAATGACACCAGAGGAAGCCAGCCAATTGGTTAAATCTAGTGGGATGCTGCTAGTAGAAGGATGGGATCTAGCCTCTAACTTCATTATTGATCAGATCAGAAGGCAGCCAGATACAAACTTGTCTTCTGAGACATAGATAGGAGACATGATCAAAGGATGTGGATATGATCCATGATCTCAAACCTTGGCAATGTGGTCCCTTGCACCCAAAACACAAAATACTTCTTTAATCAATGTGCAAGAAAAGCAAAATGTGCAAGAAAAGAAAGATGGGGATAAGATCATTTGGTCTATCCACAATACTGATGATTTAGAGATATCTCAGGATCTCACACATTTTTCACACATGAATGAAACTAAAGTAGAGAAAATTTCAAAAATATATTAGAAGCTTTTTGATGAATCAAGTGTTGTTGTGAGATATAGAGAACTAAGCTTGATCAAGATCAAAGCATTAGAAGGAAGGGTGGAGGAATTGGATAAGAAATTGTAAGAGGCTCCCAAGGCTATCTTAACTCCTCCTAAATAGGTTGTAGATTCTTAGAGTGAGACTATAGACAATTTCTCCACAGGAAAAAAGAAAGTAGATAGTGATCAAAACAAAGTGGCTTTGGAAGCCTTGTGGAAGATTCTGAAGCATAGGATTGATGCCCTGAAGGGAAAACTTGATTCAGTACATAATGCTTACAGTAAACTACTTGACCTAGAAATAGAGGTCAATAACCATATTTCAACTTTGAATCCTTATTTTGGAACTTGGTTAGGTGGGGAAATACTTTTTGAAAGATTGGCACCTTTACAACCACATAGAGCAGATCTCCCTGAGATTGTTTGTCGGGTAGGAGAAGAAATTGAGCAGATTGGAGCCACTTTGTATTACTTTAAAGGCAAGGCAAATCAAATACAAGTTACAATTATCATGTTTGGGAAAGACTATAATAGATTTGTTCCTCCAATAAAGGGAGATGATAATAAGATCAAGGCAATATCATATTGGAAAGGTGAATTTGATACCTTATTGCCTATTAAAGAGGCATTTATATCAGATAATGGTGCATTAGATATGGATAGATTTAATAAGACTTTAGATGAGGCTTTTAAAGCAGAAACAAACTTCAATAAGTTTGTAATAGATGTCAAGCTCATCACAGATGCCAGATGGGACAGACAAAAGGAACAATTACAGAATATCCAGAGCTTTAGTTGGCCTTCGAAGGTAGAGGTTACAGAACAGGATAACACCACCAAGCCCAAGAAGAAAAATCCTACATCCATTGACCTAAATTTGATGAAGAGTGAAGAGACACCTGGCACCTGATCTCTAAGCACAGGGGGATAATCATTAAATAAGACTAGTGTAAGTTAGCCTGTATTGGCGGTCACTAAGTCTCACAACAACTACAAGAGGTTATCAAGAATATCTATAGACAAAGGTGCCAACTATCAAAGATTTGGAAATCAGATTTGATCTTTTCCTTATTTTTTCTTTCCACCACTTGAAGGCCTAATTGTAATTTTTGTCTTTTAGTACCTTTAGGGTTAGGTCTAGCACTCTGAATCTTATTGCATCCTTAATCTTTAAGGATTCCAATATGGCTAGTACTCTATAAATAGAAATTTGTAACATAATGTAAGCATGGTGAAATATACAATTGTGAGGAAGACTTCTCATTTTGTCTGAGTTTTTAAGCTTTTATTCTTTTGTATGTATTGAAGCAGTAGCATATTAATAAAATACAATGGAGTTTCCTATTTGACATCCTTGTTGTCTTCTTATATTTCTGTTTATGCTCTTATATTTTTATTTTGTAAGGCATCTTAAACATACGAGTTATAAGGTAACTATGCAATTACTTATAAGTTTCTTTCGAGGGAGTAATTCTTATGATTGATTCCAAAGGGTTAAACATTAGTGTGAGGATTTGATACAGGGGGGTGGGAATGAAAAGGTAGTTTTTAAGGAACTCTATCTGAACTACTTATGTATTTCCATTAATTATTTTTCTATGGATTTATATTTCATTTGACTCATTTCCCAAGATCAAGGCATTGGTCTAGGGTTTGATAATCAGTTATTCATCATCAACATCAAAACAAACAATTATTTACTTTTCTATTGTAAAGAACATACAAGCTTAAGTAGTTGTATTAAAGAATACAATTCAATTTTTTGATTCCTTGAAGAGAGAATCATCAGGTTAGCCTTCCTAAGTTAAGAACTCTAAAAAGGAAGAAGGATGAGAATCCTTTCATCATTGTTGTTTTCTATTGTTATGTTTACGGTTTGGCTTGTTAAGATTTGTATTAGATTGATTTTAGTTATCTGTAAGATGTTCTATTAAGTTAATATAGTAAGAAGAAATAGGCAAACCAGTGTGACCCTATATCCACTATTAAAGTTTACTGAAAAGCAGTAACTTATTGAAGGTACACCCACCGTAGTCTGTGGATCTTAAAGAATAAGGAGGATTAATCCTCATCAATTAGACCTTGTCTTGTCAAAATAAGGAGTTGGGAGTTATAGAGTTGATTAAATTATTGATCTGTTTTGATTTTTCAAGAAAAATCTCTAACACAGTCTTCTTTGATGGTTCAGAAATTCATCCATTCTCTTAGTGCTTTCTTTAGATCTCTAAATCACTTCATTATGTTGTTGTAAAATCTTCACTTCATTTCTCAGTTTTTAATTTTCTTCTTTCAAAACAACAATATCTTCTATAATTTTTTCAAGTTTAGTATTTACTCAGTTTGCTTCATGATTCATATCAACCACTTTATTTATGATCTTGGAGTAATGTTCAGTAAGTCTTAATATCTTAGTTTCTTTCTCTTGTAGTTTTTCATTCATCTGTCTTCTATTATCAACAACCATGTTTCCATCATGTTCATCTTTCTTTGCATCATTCAAGACTTCAACTATTCTAGCCATTCATGTATCTTGACCAATCTGTAGTGCTTTCATTTGTTCAGTAAGTTGTTGATTTCTCTTAGATAGCTTTGATATAATTCCTTCAAATGCATCAGATATGCTACCGAATTCTGATCCAGATGTGTCAAATGGGTCATGAATTTGTTCTTCATGATAATCAATCTCATGATAGCAAAGTTACATGTCCTTTCTATTAATCAAAATCTCCCTAAGTTTCTCTTTGGCTTCCTTGTATTGTTTGACATAGATCTGCAATTGTTACTTCTAATTTTTGATAGTTTTGTCAAGTGTATACCTTTCCATCGTAAGATATTTTCTCTTTAGCGATTAAACCATCAAAACAAGAGAAATAGCTCTGATACCAATTGTTGGGATAATGGAAAGTGAGTGTACCAAGAGTCCAGGAGGGGTGAATTAGTACCCTTAAAACTTTTAAACAAATATGTATAACCTATTGTTCTTCAATAATCGACTGAGTCGATTGCATACACCAAACATATAGTATCACTGCTAAAATGTAAATGCATGTAAAATAAACAATACACATACATAATATTTATTAATCATGACACTAGTATTTGGGTATCACAAAAAACCCCTATTATAAGGTAAAAACTATGGTGGGGATGAGACCACAAAACTTCACTACTGCAGTAAATAAAGTAGCAAGTTAAAGCTTACAAAGAATGATCACTTCTGATGATATTACCCTATTAAGAGTAACAATGAGATTTATTATATATACCTTGTGTGAGTATTTTACAACACAAGTTATGTGTGCACTCGGTTAAGAGATTTACAATAAGACGGTTAAGTCTACTATGTTAAGAGATTTTGGGGGTCTATTACAATTGTTAGAGAGTAACATAAATTTGATCTGAAACATATGCAATCTCAATATTTTTGATATAGATCTATTAAGTCCATACAAAACATATCACCTTAATCTGAATGATAATACCTTTTTCTATGTTCTGCTCAGTAGCCTTCCCTTAGTTCCAAAAACTGGTTGTTGCAATGTAGTCTCTGTCCTTAAAATCCTTGTCTAATCTTTGATGTCTGTAGTATGGTGGCTACTTGATCAATGCTTGATCAACATATATTACACAATTTGACATCTATACATTTATATATCAAACTCTATGACCTAATTAGGGCTTTACAATTATAGCCCTACGCTAAGCTCAACGGTGTACATAATTTACCTTGATCATCTAACATAGGATCTAAAAAAAAAATTAATGTTGTATATCTATAATTAATGTTCTCCTCAATCATGTAAACCGTTATCTAGGTTAGAAAATAAAAATTTATATAGAATAATGTTCCATAACAAACTTTTATGTGGCCTTTGTTCCACTTGGTTATTGATGTCTCTTGGTGCTCGGTGTAGTCTGTGTATCTTGCTTATACGAATGTTAGGTTATACTATGTAGCTCAGTGTTGTCTATAAAAAGGTAAAATCTATCAACTCATGTATCACTGTACTTGGTTAACTGTGGGCGTGATTAGTGCTCTCGGTTAACTATGCACTTCAGTGAATATACCAACTATCCTGTTGTGACTCTGGTACCATCTGACCATTATGTCTACTTGATAACTAATGACAAATTCAATGCACAATTGGAGTAACACTTTATGGATATCGTAGGGTACAAGGTTTCTCATCTGCTAAAAATCCAGTCATCAGATGAATAAGTTCCTTGTTGATTTTAATTGGTTGGTCCATCAATATGAATTGATTGTGAAAATGACACAAAATATATTGAATCCACTCCTCCTTAAAGATTTCAGGTAAGTCCAGAATATGTGTCAAACCCTTCATTTGAAGATGTTTGAACTTTTCCTTAAGTTCTCCATTGTTACAAATTTCCAAGTATTCCTTATGTATATGTTAATCTCCTAACTTAGCAATATTCCAATGAATATATATCCTTATGTCTTCAGTCAAATAAAACATGAATTGGGATTAGGGATAGGGCAAAAATTTTGTCAACTTTCACGACCTTCAAAAAATGTAACTTGTGTCCTAACTTATCAATATTCCAATGAATATACATCCTTATGTCTTCAATCAAAAAAACATGAATTGGGATTAGGGATAGGGCACCAATTTTGTCAACTTTCACGACCTTCAACAAAAGTAACTTGTGTTCTGGTTTTGCCTCTTGTGTTATCTCGACCAATTTTGGTGTAGAAATCCTTGATTCCATAGTGATCCAATATATTTCCTTATTTCTAACTCAAACACACCGAATTCATTCACAATTGACCACTACTCTACTAAATAGCTCAGTAAATATTTTGAAATTTGTAGTTCAATTTTTTGTAAGTACTCAACATAGATAGTTTGCACAATCAATCACAATAAGTTATCACACTATTCTCTTGTAAATGATCTTTTAAATGCAAGGTGAATAATGAATAGATTATCCTTTAATTTATTTGCCAAAAAAAATTCCAACGGCTAGTTGGACACAAAAAATTAAATGTAGTTCATCGATGTCACTCTTTATGAATTACAACCTCCAGCAGTTAATGCTAAAAGTAACATTGATACATAAAAATTTTTAAATGATAAAAATTTTTATTTATAAAAGCTTAGCTCTATGTAATTCATCAAAATTAACACCAGTTCATCTCACTATGTAAATAGATATTACTGCTCATTATTACAAGGGACCGGTTAGATAAAACAATGAAATTCAGTCCCTAAGAAAAACTTACTTGCTTAGCTTGAGGATGAATCCCCTAAGCCATAGGATGATAGGTTACCTATCGATGCATTAGCATCTTCTTTGTTTTATTCCTTCTTCACACATATCTTCTTCATCTCATTCCTCACGTCTTCAACATTAACAATTTTTTTGCCTTTCCTATCTTCATTTCTTGGTGACCGGTTCATGTACCTACAATCTCTTACTAGATGTTGGAACTTGTGATAATAAAAGCATTCAATAAATATTGTCCTCTAGGGTCCAACATTACCTCTAGGATTTTTTAATCAATAGTACATAGCCATGTGTCTATAGTTTCCACAAATAGTGCATGTGACATTCATGTTTCCATCTCTTCTTAGAACACTCATCAGTTTGTTAGGTATCCTTGATCTGCAATGTTCTTCCTTGTGTTAAAATTTGTTGCATGTGTAACAATACCCATTGAAATTCTCTTCAAATGATCTACTATTGGTTCTTGATATGCATTGATAAGCTTGATGACTATACTTATTACAATTGTAACAATAACCATCAAAATGAGTATTTCTTGGAACATTCACCAGTTTGTTTCTACATACATTAGCAGTGTGTCCAGGATTTTCATAATTGTAGCAAGTGGTTTTAGTAGGCTTCTTACCTTATGAACTAGTATAAACCTTAGGAATCTTTGATTTTTTCTCAACACTAGACTTGGATGATTCTCCTTTTTCAAATTTATTGTCACCAATATATCCTAGGCCATAAGTATCTCTAGTTCACCTTTGATTCTTCAATTCCTCATCGATCTTCTATAGGATTTTTCATATTGCGTAAGTTTTTCATTTGTCTCTCTTTTAATCTTCAAGTCCTATTTTAGTTGTTCATTTTGCTACCTCAGTATTTCATTTTTAGCACACATTTGTAAGTGTTTATCACTAGTGTCACTTAACTGTTCATTCACTACATAGTTCTCATGTGTCAACCTCTGAATTATAATATCCTTTTCTCTTATCAGTTCTTCAACATTCTTCTTTTTCATCTTCAACAGCTCTAATGCCTTCAATCACTTCACACTTTCTTCAGATAGTTCATCAATGATGTCCAAACTGCCTTTCAGTTGTTCAAACAATTATTCTCTCTTTTCTATTGAGGTATTTATCTTGTTCTTCAATTATTCAATCATCTCATTGGCTTCCTCCAACTGTCTTTCATACTTATTGTGTGTGTGAATTATTGTAGCTGCAAGTTGCAACACAACACTTCAATATGTCATTGCATCAATGGTTAGAATCATCAAATTCAATTGAAAAACATAGAAAACCAAAGGAAATTGACATATTGCTTCCTATCTAGAAAGAGTATGATTTAAGCTATAAGTTTTCCCTCAAATTATGCTTAAAATCAGTGACACATACAGTCCTAGAATGGAAGATTCAAGTGAAATACAAACTATCTATCATGAAATCAAAGATAAAATGATTCATTAAGCACAAATGAAAGAATTTATCTAATTAGCTATGAATTCATGAAACCAAATGAACAATATAAGAGTGCAATTAGAATTCTAAAATTATTAGGACCTATTGAGCTCAAAATTCAATCCTTTTATGGAAGAATTTGAGAAATGAAGGGTTGAGATTGATTTGTAAGGAGAGGTAAGGATTGAGTCTTTGGTGATCCATGTAGTGATCCATGTGAGTGAAATCTCATTTGTTCATGGATTGACTTTCCATGTGCAAGTGATGAGTTGTATTTAGAGAATTTTATTAATTCCCTTTAATTAATTAATTTAGCCAAGGATTTAATTGGGTTTATTTGATTTAAATAGGTCAAGGTAATTAATGTGAGGTAGTCATGAAATCACTTTGATTTTAAGAGATTATTTTGATTTTGATGAATTATGCTAGTATTTGAATAGTTGAATTGACATAATTGAGGGTATGATCACATTTAGGGAAAATAGAGTCTCTGGTTAGAGTAGACCAAAGAATGTCTGATGTTGACTTTAGAAAATTTGATAATTCTGCACTTGATTGAATGAAGTTTATTTGATTAGACTAGTCTCAAACTTGATTGAACTAAGACTGATAGTATCAACTTGATACATGATCGAACAAAGGTCAATTGAAAATAGATCTATAGATACCAATTCTAAAACTGATCGAAAAAGAATTGACAATACTGAATCTAAACTTGATCGAATGAAGGTCAGTACAAAGTTGCTAAGAGGTCTGAGGTATCAATTCTAAACTTGATCAAACAAGAATTTATAATACTAACTCAGAACTTGATCGAAAGAAGGTCAGTACGAAGTTTTTTTGAGCTTGATAAAGATATGAGAGATTGTATACATAGATATATAGCTTGTTTAGCACTGAAGCCTTCTATCCAACAGTCCCAACTTGATCAAAGGAATCTACCATGCCCCTAGTCTTTTGATGATGAAGTTAGTTTTTCTTTTTGAGAAAGAATTTTATTGATTTTTAGTGCGATCATTCCCCCTCGGGAACAAAATTAAAGGAAGTAATAAGAAAACCCCTCTGTAGAATGATATATCAATGGAATAGGATTGGATCAAGGAAGAATCAATTAGAAGGTGAGATAGAGAAACAATGTGTTAAGAGAAAATACAATTTTACCAAGTTGATTACATATAAATATAATTATGAGTGTGATAAATGATGTATGATCAATTGTTAAGAGAAAATACAATTTTACCAATTTGATTACATATAAATATAATTATGAGTGTGATAAATGATGTATGACCAATATTTTGATGTGTGATGTGTAGCTTATTCATAGAGAACCATGAAAAATTGATTTCATAAAGCCTGCAAATCATTTTCTGTGTGTATAGAGCAATTTTGTATTTGTTGGAGACTATAGCAAAAAATTTGTTGTGCTATGTAAAACATTGTTCTTGTGTTGGATTTCATTCCCAACAAATTTTAGAAGAACAACATAGAGTATTGATAGTCTGCTTAAGGTTCTGGACCTTCTATTTTTCCCTAAAAGGTCAATATAAGCCTCAAAATGAATTTTTACCCATTCATTTTCACTTTTATCCTTGGTAAATTCTTGAGCTCTAGAGAGAATATGGTGGTCCTTGTACAGAGGCATCGATTTGATCTTTCACATCATCATGAGTGAACAAAACACTATACACCCCCGGTGAGTACATCAAGACATTCCTTTGTACACTTTTTTTTTATGTTTTTTACGCTTTTTACTCCTGTGCATGTTTGAATGAGCTAAAATACAAATGTAAGTCTCTACTTGCTATCTGATAGACTAATTTCCCTATTTTATCATTCTAATGACCTCAGCCTGAGCGAGTCCTTGCCTTAGCTAGCTCCCTAACTGATGGGGGGCGATAGATTATTGACAGATTATTGGTCATCTTGGTTTATATTCTTTGATCGAATTACCTGATATTAGGGTAAATCATAGGTTATGACTTATCTTTCTAAGAGATGGCACTCAGAATGCAACACCTTCCATCTTCCTATAGGTGAGATCATAGTAACCCCAGAGGATGTGCGACGGATGTTGCACATTCCTTGTTAGGAATAACACTCCACCAACACAACTAAGAGGGGGGGTGAATCAACTGTGAGACAAATTATTAAACATTAAACATTATAAACCAAACTTTCACATCAAATGATAATATAGTAAGTGCCAACATAATAAAATAATCATTTGTTGTCTAGGAAACCATGTTCAAGGTAAAACCTCAATGGAAATTAGCACCCACAAATGATGTACTGAGAGTATAGTATCCCTGTTAAAAGATTTATCCCTATTAGGAGCTTATTACAACATTACAATGCATAATCCCTATTAAAGGACATACCTTGTTAGGAGTCATGAGTACCTATGGGCTTACTATCCAAGCACACTACCTAAAGAAGGTTAAAGCCACCCTCAAGGATTTACAATCCAATAGGTGAATATAGAAAATATACAGTTCAGTGAAGTGTCTGATAGAAACTCTTTTCTTGGTCAATTCCAATGAAGTACAATGAACATATCATCTTCTCTACATCCAATATTCTTCCTCACTTCTCTACCAATCAACTTCTCTTAATACACACATCCATACCACATCTTTTCAAAAGAAAAGATCTCTCATATATACTCTATTACAATATTTGATTAGGTCAGCCAATTAAGCTTTCCTAATATAAAAATAAGCATTTAACCCCTTGCTAAGATACACATAGAATCTAAAATAAGTATACATCAGACATAATCCAATATACACAATCTACGCTCTCAATCCACAATACACGCTACATCTCTGAAGTCGGCCCCAAATAGGTCTCCTCAAGAATACACACCATAACTGACATCATCATCACTCATACAAATTGTAACCCATCAAAACCATTCTTGGACATGTCTTTTTTCATCCCTTAAGCATTCATAACCTGAATTATCATCTCCTGTAAGATATAATCAAAACACAAAGACTCGTTATGTCAAGCATCACTGTCATAGTCCTGAAACCAGTCTTTACCAAAACATTTTTAACTCAACCAATACATAATACTAAGTCAAGAGACCTTAGAAATATGATCATCATACATCCTTCTTCATATCCCCATCTTCACTTGTTCTGATTCATTCATATAGTATTCATACACTTATGTCAGTCATCATACAATAGTAATAACTAGTTTGTTCTCTCTCCATAGAAAAATACGTTGACATCAGTGACAAAACATGAATGCCAACAGCATTAGTAGTAACCAATTCCAACATCATCCAACATTCTTGTGATGGGAGGAGAGGTACATTTTGAGTCTCGCTCTGTTGTATCTATTATAAATGCTTAGAGATTCTTTGTAGATCCTTTGATAGAACGATGATACCTGACATGGGATTATATACAAGCTCAGTATGAGTGACTTCCTATGTCCTTAGCTGGTTTGATTGGTGGATTTATGAGTTCCTACCTTGTTCAGCATCCATTTCCATGATTTACCACACCTAATGAGATTGCACCGCGTATTAAGGATGCATTAGATTATGATCATGTCGATGATAATCCTGCGAGAGGTGGAGGCAGAGAAGATAGAGATGCAAGGGATGGGAGAGGTGGGAGAGATGGTAGATGTGGGAGAGGTCCTCTTGTGGACACAGGTTAGAGACATGGTTGAGATGACAAGGGTGACAATGGAGATGATAGGGATGGTGGGGCAGAGGGAAGACACACTCGTGTCAGGTTCACACCTCCACACATAGATCTAGGTCCACTACTAAGTAGGAAGTAGCAGTAGAGATCATTAGGTCAGTGACCTATAGGTGAGAGAAGTGGTAGAGGTAGATCTCCTAGACAAGATCCTCCTAGAGAGACTGACAAAGACACAGGAAGAGATATATATTCATTGTCATAATGTGAACAAGAGTAGGAGCAGTTATGTGCTCGCATTACTACATTAGAGACACTATTAGTTGACAGGGATAGGAATCTTGAGAGGATGGTATCTGAGAGAGATTTGCAGGCACACACTACTACACATCAGGGGTAGAGAGCATCATACTACTTTGTTTTATATTGCATAGCTGCTAAACAGCCTCAAAAGGCACCATTGTATCATGTGATAGCACAACAATCAGAGGGATCTATGCCTCCACCACCTCCATTATGAGAATATACACCACCTCCTGCTCCGCCACCTCTAGATCAGGCTGAGGGTGGGAGTAAGTCTTGATCATGTTGTGATCATTTATTGTACGTTGATACTTGATAAATGTGTATATGTTGATTCTGATCTTCTGATACTGTTGATACATTCCCACATTTCTTATCAGATATTCACTTATATATATATATGAGATGGTAGCTACTAATTTTGATACATGCATCATTTTTCATGTTGATAGCTTTTGTATGTGATAGATGTGTAGATATGATTCATACTTTGATTATGTACTTGGTCTTTGTGATAATGCATATTATGTTCATGTGATTACATCATTTATGCTCTTTTCTTTTCACTGACATATAGGTGTGTTAATTATTCTATGTGAATATGCAAATGTATGTTTTTGAGATTTTCTTTATGCAAATATACGTATGGATGAACTTAGGATGTAGAAATGCAACACTTGAATGATATATGTTTTTTTTTTAGTTTTCTCTTCCCATTATGAATGCAAAATGAATGCAATGGATATGCAATGACATGAATATATCAGGAAAATAGATTAAGTAATCAACTTGGATTTGAAAAAAACCATAAAATCATTTTGAGCTCAATTACTTATGCTATCAAATGAATCATGCAAACTTAAATGCAACTAAATGCAGACTTCTAGGACTGTCACTAATTTTTTACACATTAGCATTTTATCAACATACTCTATATCAAATTCATTGAGTATTAGAACCCACTTTGTTATCCTTCCTGTTAATATTGTCTTACTCAAGAGGTTTTTAAGAGGATCAATATTTGCAATGAGTTTTACTTTATGTGAGAGCATGTAGTCTCTTAGCTTTTGAAATGCAAAAACAACAGCTAGAAAAGATTTTTCAATTATATTGTAGTTGATTTCATAAGATACCAATGTCTTGTTGATATAATCAATTGATCTTTCCTTCTTGGTATCATCCTCTTGTGCTAACAGTACTCCCAGTGATGTAGCCATAGCTAAAATATAGAGTAAAAATTCCTTACCATGAATGGGCACCATTAAGATAGGAGGATTATCTAAATAATATTTTAATTCCTTGAAGTTATTATCATGGTGTTCATCCCATTTGAAAGGCACTCCTTTATGTAACAATTAGTGAAAGGTTTCACTCTATCTGCTAGTTGATACATGAATCTTTTGATTGACTGGAGTCTTCCTTGGAGAGTCCTCATTTGACCTATATTACTAGGAGGTGGCATATCCATGATTGCTTTCAGTTTTTATAGGTCTACCTCAATTCCTTTAGCTGATACAATAAATCCTAGAAGCTTTCCTGATTGAACTCCAAGTGCACACTTATTTGGATTGATCCTTAGTTGAAATTGTTCCATAATATCTAGTATCTTTCACAATTATTCAATGTGAGTTGTCATGGAAGATTGTTTTCATAGATCATTGATATGTAGCTCTGACATTCTTTAGTCCAAATGGCATGATGTTCTAGAAAAATGTCCCCCATGCACATGTAAATGATGTCTTTTCTTGGTCTTTACAGGTGATTTTTATTTAGTTGTAGCCCAAAAATCCATCCATGAGTGAATAGATTTCATATCCTGCCATGAGATTTATGATCATATCAATGTTTGGCAATGGAAAGTCATCCTTAGGACATGCTTTGTTTAAATCTCTGAAATCAATGAAAATTATAATAGACTTGTCAGCTTTAGATATGGGGACTACATTAGAAATCCATTCGGCATAATCAATGACCCTTATGAATCCATATTTTAAGAGTTTTTGTAGCTCCACTTTCACCAATAATGCCACATGTGGGTGCATCTTTCTTATTTTTTGTTTGACAGGTTTTATCCCAAGAGTGATAGATAAGTGATGCATTACTAATTCAAGATCTAATCCAGGTATATCAGTATAAGACCATGAAAATTTGATCTTTTTCTCTTTAAGAAACTCAATGAATTATACATTTTCGTCCCTTGATATAGATTATGCTAGATTACAAATTGAGGAACTTATGTCATTCCCAGATTAACTGGCAGTGTTGGTTCTATGAGGACTGAAGATCGTTCCTTAAAGTGCTTGGGGAGGATATCAAGAATCACATTTTTTGGCACCTTTGAGAGGTTTTCACCATCAGATACGTCTTTTATTTTTACTTTTTAAGAATCTGATACTTCCACAATGTGGCTTCACCGCCAGCTATTTTCTTCTTATTTCTTTTCAAATTGTGACTAAGAAACTTGATATCCTCCTTTGTCATGTTTGTGCTCCTTGCATTGGTGGAAGAGGGATGGGATTCAGAAGTATTCAAATAGCAGGCTAAAGTGTACTCATTAGGAAATCTCATTATAGGATTATGTTATGAGTCTATCCAATCAATTAGTTCAGGATTTACCAAGGATAGTGATTCAGGTGATTCAAAGAACAACACCGGGTTAGTGTCAAAACTATTAACTGATGAGTCAAGTTCTGTTAAGTTAGCTTATATCATGTTTAGATCATTAACAGTTGGATTGTCATTATTAAATTCATTGTTAGTGTTATGTGAACCTAACTCTAGCGACCTATCATTTGAGCTTTCTCTTTCTTCTCTTCTCTTTTTCTATCAAAGCTATCTAATATCCTTTGGTACTCCTCTAGTCCTATTAAGGTGCTTGTGTCTACAATAATTATGCTAGGCATCACCATCTCATCTAATTTTGTGACAACATTTGTGTTATGGGTAGTATTATAACTCTCTCCTCTTTCTAGTAAAGGTGAAAATTTATGCATTACATCTACCTCAATATCCATGGTAGCATCAGATATTTGATCCCATTCATATTCATATTAGTCTGAGATATTGTCGTTAGATTGATTTAGAAATTAAAAAATAGTGATCTGGTCTACCCTATTTTCCATTTGTGAATCAAAGTGTGGTAGATCTAGGACATGTGAAATTGTCACCATTTTCCCCCAGTTAGGATGTACATCTTTTTGTTGTCTTATAGAAGATAACTCTTGAAAAGTATTTGAGCTACTCACTTCTTCTTCTCTGCTTGTCTTCTTCTTGTTCTTGAAGGGTTTCTTCATGGCATTCCTCTTCTTGCTAAACTCCCAAAGAATCTTCTTCTTCTTCCTTCTCTACCTCTTGGACATTGGTTGTGACAACAAAGGAACATGGTGTTCTATTTGTTCTCCAAATTTAGATACATACAATTCTCCTTGATATTCTGGGTTCTCAGTACCGATATGCAGTAATATTTCATATGTCCAAGGTATGATTTCATATTCTTCTTCATCTTCATCACTTCCTCTATCAAATATTGGACCATCTCTTGAGGTAGGATGTTCTGATTTGTTATTGAAACCTAATCCTATCTTGTCCTTAGTGTCCCTGAATTCCATATGAATTGGTTCAATGAGTCCTTTGCCTTTATCTCCTAAAGGTCCTTTCCCTTTGTATCCCATTTTTTTTAGAAGATCATAACCTTTTCCATATTTTTTGGGAGATATTTCAACATTTTTTACTTTTTTTTCTTCCTTTTCCCCTTTATAGAGTCATGCCAAGACTGCTTTATCTTCTTTTTCTTCCTCTTGAGAAGTTCAGACTCTAACCATGTCAATGGGTTCATGAATAATGTTTCCTATTGAGGTACAAGCTGAAAATGATGGGGATTTTTTCCCATATGATAATGGAGATACGGGAAGATTAGCCAAAGATGGTATTGTGTCCAGTTTGTAATCCCCCGTACTAGTTTATTCAACTTTTAATGTCTTTCCAAAAATTCTCATCACCATATCTTTGGATGTTTCAGCTATAGACTCCATTGGAACTTCCTTATTGTGAGGAACCATAGTATCTACCTTGATGTTGTCTCGAGTGTATCTTGAATCTGTTGGGATTGTTACTTCTACCCCATTGTGTAGTAATTTGATACATTGGTGGTAAGTAGATGGCACCGCTTGCACTTCATGTATCCAAGGTCTTCCCAGTAATATGTTATAGGCCAATGGTACATCAAGAAATTGAAAAATAACATTTTTTTCTATTGGTCCTATTTTTATTGGTAAAACAACTAGTCCTTTGGATGACCTTTCTTCCTCGTCATAGGACTTAATGGTTATCTTACTTCTTGAATAAATTGTGTTTTCTAAAAGACCCAATTCTTTGACTAGATTAAGAGTACATAAATTCAAACCCATGCCTCCATCTATCAATACACATTTTACATGGTGTTTGTGGATAAAAACTTCAATCTGTAGAGGCTGATTTGTTGGATATTTGCCTTTGAGCCAGTAGTTGACTGTATGTTTGTCATTGATGACAACAGTATGCAACAATGTCATGTATGTAATTATTTGTATGGATATGTTGGAGACTTGCACATTTATTTTTATGTTTTATACTTATTCATTATGCTATGTTCACAAACGCAGATTCAGTTGTGCAATCAAAGTTGAGTTATGATGATTTATTTTCCAGTTACAGTTTCAGGAGATTGTTTATTAAGAGCTGAAAGCATTTATATTGTTTCTTAAATTGCACCTATCAATTGGATATGCTTTTTTGGATTCATGTTTAGTTATGAGTTTACAATGTTTGGTTAAGAGCGCTTAACGTGTTTCATCTAGAGAGTGAATTTTAAGTTAATTTGGTGGAGCCGACTGTGTGAAGTGACGCATCTACTCATCTTGAGTTGCGCGGTTTTATTTGTGTTGTGTGCTTAGTTTGGCCAATGAAGAATTTGTTGAAGAGTTTCCTACAAGTTGACTTGATCATATCTTTAGAGGAGGATACTTATAACAGATCATTTGTGATCGCCATGTGTGAGAATGTGAGAAAGTAGTAGAGAAAAATGTTTGATGTATTGGGCCAGTAAAGCTATATCATTCATCAGTTGAAGATCTATGTGAAGAAGCAGAGAGTTTATACAATTCACTGGAACTAATCAAGAAAATAGGTCTAATTCAAAATTCAATATCAGATATAGTGTATATCTTTTGTGCAAAATATTGCAGCCTTCATCATTTGAGCAGTGTGCTCACGGATATTGTGTCCTCACCTCTAACAGGGTTATTTGTAAAAGAATCCTAACAGGGTCCAACCTTTGACCAGGTCACTGTACTTAATACATTGTAAAGATCAACTCCTAATAGGGTTTTAGGATCTTCTAATAGGGATCGTTATGCACTAGTGCAATTCTTTGTGGGTGCTAATTCCCACCATGATTTTTACCTATTTTGGGTTTCCCCGTAACCAAAATTGTGGTGTTATAATCTGTGTTTAAGATTAATGTTATTCTATCCTTAATTGGATAAAAGAATTGAATATTGTAGATAACTAATTCACCCCCCCCTCCCTCTCATTTATTTCTTGGGACTATTCCTAACAATTGGTATCAGAGCCAAGTGCCTTGGAGATAAATTTTAACATCTTAAGGTTGATCAGATGGCGTACTTTAGAAAAGAGAGTCATAAGTTTGATGGAGAGAATTATCTTAACTGGAAGAACAAAATGATAACACATTTGCAGTGTGTTGGTTTTGAGATTTATGAAGCAACTACTCAAAATGTTGATGTTCCTTCTTTAAAATACCTTGCAGAAGAATATTCTATTGTTAAACAAAAGGAAGTATTCACCCAAAATGCAATTTCCAAAGAAGCCCTTATAAGTGCCTTATCTGACAGTGAGCTTTCTAAGATAAAGAAAGAACATAGAGCCTATACAATATGGAAGTATCTAGAAGACATATTTGATGGAGATATCCAAGAAAAGAATGCACGTAGAAAGAAATGGAAGAAGAGATATAACAATTTATAGATGCTACCTGAAGAAAACATCAAAGCATACAATCAGAGGATTAATGAAGCAGTTGCAGGAATTAGAAACAATGGTGGAGAAATTTCAGAGGAAGACATAATGGATAAATTAATGACTACACTGATAGTGGATTATGAGAGAAAGATAAACATCATAGATGAGACTATGCAATTTTCAAAAGACTTCAAGAGAGAGACCTTGATCAGAAAAATTTCAGCATTTTAGATATCAAAATTGAAGACGGAACCTAAAAGAGAAATAGCCTTCAAAGCCTCAGTCCATGGTAAGAAATCTTTGAACACTTCTAGTAATTTTGATAATGAAGATGAGGATAAAGAACTAGAAGAATTGCTATGATCGCTAAGAAAGAAAGAAAATGAAAACAAAAATATGAAGGGCAGTTACCATTCAAATGCTTTTCATGCAACAAGGTTGGTCATTTTTCATCTAAGTGCCCTACAAGAGTCAAGAAGTACAAAACCAATATCAAGCCTAAATATACAAAGGAATGCTACTATGCTAAAGATGGAGTGACAGATGAAGATTCAGGAGAAGATGAAATTGGATTCATTGCAATTGAAGATATGGAAAAAATGTTTAATGAAATGGACATTAAAGATGAAAAGAAAGCACAATAGTTGGCATTAATTTCCCAAGCAGACATCAAAATAGACTAGATCATTGATAGTGGGTGTTCACATCACATGACAGGAGACAAAGATAGATTTGTACATCTGGATAAGTACAAAGGTGGTATGGTTAGATTTTGAGACAACACTCCTAATCCTATCATAGGTAGAAGAGTTATCACTTTAGATGGAAAGAAAAACATTGACGATGTTCTATATGTTGATGGTTTACATCATAACCTACTGAGTGTTGGAAAGTTTCTTGACAAAGGATATTAGTTGGAATTCAAAAACAAAAAGTGCATCATTAATAACAAAGAAGGAGTTATTATTGCATCAAGTTCAAAGACTAAAGGTAATGTTTTTCAGCTCAATTTTGAAGCAAGTCATTTTGTTGCAAAAGTTGATGATAGTTGGTTATGGCACAAAAGATTATGTCATATCAATGTTGACATTATAGTAAAGATAAGCAATGTAAAGGTAGTAAGAGACCTTCCTAGTATTGAAAGACCAGTTGATACTATGTGCAGGGAATGTGTGATGGGAAAGCATGTAAGGAACTCATTTAGAAGTAAACAGAATGTAGCAGAAAACAAATTGGATCTAGTGCATAGAGACTTATGTGGACCTACTCAAATAAGATCATACTATGGTGAAAGGTACTATATTTTTTTTGTTGATGGTTATTCCAGAATGTTGTGGGTTGCATTCTTAAAAGATAAATCTGAAACATTTGAGAAATTCAAAATATTCAAAGCTAAAGTTGAAAATGAATATGGATTAAAGATAAAATGTCTGTGATCAGATAGAGGAGGAGAATTCACCTCTGACAAATTTTATGAGTATTGTGAAGAAAATGGGATCAAAAGATATCTAAGTTCTCCTAGAACCCCTCAGCCAAATGGAATTGTAGAAACAAGAAATAGGATCATAATTGACATAGAACGCACTATCATGATTGAAGGAAAAGTTGCACACACATATTGGAGAGAAGAAGTCAATACTACAGTCTACACTATCAACAAAATTCAATTAAGGCCAGGCACAGACAAGACACTATTTGTAATAACTGAGATGGGGGTGAATCAGTGACCTTAAAAATTTATCCTTTAATCACTAACCACCAATCAAATAAACCTCAAATTATTAAGTCCCTACAAGATGCATGCCATGAAATACTTATAATGATTAACTATCTGTCAGTTTTCCTTGTCTGTCCTTATTCTCTTTGATTACTGATATGCAATATAACTATTTACCAAAATACAGTAAATAAGTAGAGTATACCAATATATCTAGAAATGTATATGTGAAATGTAAAATAGTAAAGTAATAAACCATACACACATAACACTTGGATTTTAATGTGGAAACCCTGTTGAGGGAAAAAACCACTGGGACCGGTACCCCAAATTTTCACTCTTCTGAAGTGAGCCATGTTAAGAGCCGACCATGTTAAAGGTTACAAACACACTGTTAGGTGTGACCTTGTTAGAGGACTTTATACATATAAGTTGTCACTTAATATCGGGAAACTCAGTTTGCTACCATCCTTGAATCAGCCTCTTTCTTAGACTGTCAATAGACTTTAGGAAAATCTAGTGCTACTTTCATGAATCAACCTTTTTGGCACTCCTTGGGATGTACCTCAATATATAGACAAGACTGTTAAGTCCTACTCTATTAAGAGACTTAATGCTTCAATGGTTAAACTGAAACAAAATTACCTATTTCTAATGCAACTTGAATTGCAGATTTTCAAATCTATTTAAGTACATTACCTCTCTAATCAATATATCAATTCAATTCTTTGTGCTCCACACTTTCTGCTCTGTGATGTTGTTCTCACTGTTTGTTGGTGTCTACAGAATTCTTTAGCTCTCCCTTAGCTTGATTGATCAGGACTATATGAAGTTATCCTTCATCAGTTTCTCTTCAGCATCCTCTTTCAATTCACTCCCCTTCCATGTATATTTGGAATGAATAAAGTGTGTCTCTTATATAGACATGATATTCCTTAATTCTTGATTCTTGATTCTTGATTCTTGATTCTTGGCATGAAAAAAAATCCTGCCAATCTAATTTAACGCATAACTCCTGATTTATCTCGTAGTTATCTTCTTTCCAACTGTACAAATCTTCTTTAAATCAATCACTTAACTCTGGTCAAATAAAACAATGAAAACAACCAGTTAAGTCTATCTTTAGCTCTTGCCAGCTAGATATTTTTTCATTTTCTAAACTCTCTGTTCTGTCGGTCAACTCTTCAGTTAGTCATCAGTTACAACTGTTAGTTCCATCGGTGTGACTCTAGTTAGCTTTGGGATCTCCATCCATCGGGCATCATTGGATTTTTACTTGTCGGGTAACTCTGTTTTCAGCTTGTCAGGCAACCTGTGGTTTGCTTCGTTTGGAAAAATTGTCTTCAATACGTCGGGTATCATAGTGACTTTTCTTCTTTGGCTTTACCGATGGTGTGCACTCCGTCGGTGTTGTATGGTACTTAGTGAATACTTGACTTTTATCCATTGCTAAAAGCATAACCTTTGTTCCATTGATTCTCTGAAGTCTTTGGAATTATGTACATGACCGTACAGATTATATCAAGTTGATATCAATGAAAATACAAACCATTAACTTATTTAATGCCTTGCATTATCTTCAACCTAGCATTATCAAATATTCAATCAGTTATATGTCATCAATCTCTCCCTTTGGCATTGATGGCAACAAAACTTATATTATCACACTATACTATTTCTAATACAATATGAAATACAATTGTTGAGATTCATCA
>MU223423.1:5370635-5420734 GCA_018584345.1 Thuja plicata
GAGTCAAGTTTTCCATTTCTATCATCTTTTAAGATATAACATTGACTGCCAAAAATTTTGAAATAACTCACATTGGGTGTGTATCCATACCATAGCTCATAAGGTGTCTTCTTGGTGTATTTCTTCAGTTGTACTCTGTTTAGTGTGTAAATAGTAGTGCTGATAGCTTCTCTCCATAATATTTGGGTGAGTCTTTTTTTCCATCAGCAGTGTTCTAGCACAGTCAACTATTGATCTGTTCCTTCTTTTAGCAATCCCATTTTGTTGTGGTGTTCTTGGTATAGAAACCTGTCTTTTTATACCATGCTCATTACAAAATTTAGTGAATTCATCTGATATAAACTCACCTCCTCTATCTAATCTCAAAAAATTTAGATCCTTACCACTTTTTTTCTCTACCAAAACCTTATACCATTTAAACATCTTGAATGCTTCAGATTTATCTTTTAGAAACATGACTGTCATCATTTTAGAGTAATCATCAACAAAGAGAATAAAATATCTATCTCCATAATAACTCTTTGTCCTCATAGGTCCACATAAATCAGTATGGACTAATTCTAGAATTGTATCATATTTATGAATTTTTCTTTTGAAACTAGACTTTGTCATTTTACCTTTCTGACAGTTTTTACACATGATGTTGTCGGGCTTGGTCATTATTGATAAGCCTCTGACATTTCTCTTTTTGCTAATTTTAATCATGTTGTCAAAATTTGCACGACACAATCTTTCATGCCACAACCATATGTCCTCATTTGTAGCAATCAAACAAGTGGAGTCAGTGTCATTCAGATAGAATAAGTTACCTTTTGTCTTCTCACCGGTACCAATCAGATTTCCAAATTTGTTGAAGATCTTTGCCTTCTTCTTTTCAAATGATACTTTGTGACCTAAATTATTCAACTGAGAAACACTCAATAGATTATAATTTAATCCATTTACCCAACAAGCATTCTCATGCTTTATCTAGTTATTCAACATTATTGTTACTCTACCTTCAACTGGACAAGGTGTGTCATTTCCCATTCTTACTGATCCTCCTTTGTAGTATTCAAAAGTCTCAAACTTTTGCTTATCATCAGCCATATGATGAGTGCAGCCACTATCTATGATCCAAACATCATTTTTACTAATTTTAGATATGAGAGTTGTTTCTAAATACCTTTCTTCATCATCATCTGAATCATCCTTTATAGCCACAAACACCATCTCAATATCTTCATCAGATTCAGTGTCAGTATCATCATCCTTGCATTTTTCTAGGCAGCTGACCCTCTTTCATTTTTCCTTGTAGTCTCGGGTATCTCTTCTTTTTTATTGTCAGTAGATTCTGTAATCACCTCTATCAAACCTTTTCTCAAAAGATCTGTCATTACTTCTATCATCTTTTCTTTTGTTATTGCATATTGCAGCAAAGTGTCCAATCTATTTGCAATTAAAACAAACAAGTGGTAATTTACCTTTGTATTTACCTTTGCCTCTTTGCATTCTTTTGGCCATAAGTGCTTCAATTTCATCAAGATCATCTTCTTCTTTTTCACTATCACTATATTTTAAAATAGTGTCTCTGTGACTTGATTTACTTATTCTCATAGAATTTTTGAATGCAGACTCTATGTTTGGTAAGACACTATTATCAAAGTTATTCATTTCAAATGAAATCAGTCTTCCAATTAAACTGTCTAGAGTAACATTGCTATTTTCTACTGCTCTCATTTCTTGAATGGAAGATACTCTAATAGCATAGGTAGATAGTAAGGTTCTTAGAATTTTACTTACCACTGTATCTTCCTCTTGTACACCTCAAACTCCTCGGATAGCATTGACAACCTCTTTAATTCTTATGTTGTACTGAGTGATGTTTTCTCCTTCTTTCATTTTGAGACCATCAAAATTTCCTCTAAGGCTTTATACCTTGGCTCTCAAAACATTTTTGTCACCACCATGTACAAGCTTCAATTTGTCCCACATCTTCTTTACAGATTTGCATTCTTTGACATCTTCAAATTTAGCATTGGAGAGTGAGGAATCAAGCTCTATCATCATGTCGTTATGTTCATGCTTCTCTCTCATTTGTTAAACTATTGGTGCTCCTATGGGAAACACATATTCAATTTCAAGGAATTGAGTAACATCATTACCAATACCTGATAGGTGGATTCTTATTCTATTTTTCCATGAATAAAAATTATCTTTGTTCAACTTGGGCACATCTCGTCTATTCATCTTGTGATCTTGACTTAGGTCTTGAAACCTTTCTTCTAAGCACACAAGCTCTGATACTAATTGTTAGTAATAACTAAGGGGGGGGTGAATCAGTGGCCTCAAAAATTTATCCTTTAATCACTAACCACCAATCAAATAAACCTCAGATTATTAAGTCCCTACAAGATGCATGCCATGAAATACTTATAATGATTAACTGTCAGTCGGTTTTCCTTGTCGATCCTTATTCTCTTTGATTACTGATATGCAGTATAACTATTTACCAAAATATAGTAAATAAGCAGAGTATTCCGATATATCCAGAAATGTATATGTGAAATGTAAAATAGTAAAGTAATAAACCATACACACATAACACTTAGATTTTAATGTGGAAACCCTGTTGAGGGAAAAAACCACTGGGACCGGTACCCCAAATTTTCACTCTTCTAAAGTGAGCCCTGTTAAGAGCCAACCCTGTTAAAAATTACAAACACACCATTAGGTGTGACCTTGTTAGAGGATTTTATACATATAGGTTGTCACTTAGTATCGGGCAACTTAGTTTGCTACCATCCTTGAATCAGCCTCTTTCTTAGATTGTCAATAGGCTTTAGAAAAATCTAGTGCTACTTTCATGAATCAACCTTTTTGGCACTCCTTGGGATGTACCTCAGTATATATACAAGACTATTAAGTCCTACTCTGTTAAGAGACTTAATGCTTCAATGGTTAAACTGAAACAAAATGACCTATTTCTAATGCAAATTGAATTGCAGATTTTCAAATCTATTTAAGTACATTACCTCTCTAATCAATATATCAATTCAATTCTTTGTGCTCCACACTTTCTGCTTTGTGATGATGTGCTCACTGTTTGTCGGTGTCTGCAGAATTCTTTAGGTCTCCCTTAGCTTGATTGATTAGTACTATATGAATTTATCCTTCATCAGTTTCTCTTCAACATCCTCTTTCAATTCACTCCCCTTCTATGTATATTTGGAATGAATAATGTTTGTCTCTTATATAGACATGATATTCCTTAATTCTTGATTCTTGATTCTTGATTCTTGATTCTTGATTCTTGGCGTGAAAAACAATCCAGCCAATCTGATTTAAAGAATAACTCCATATTTATCTTGTAGTTATCTTCTTTCCAACTGTACAAATCTTCTTTAAATCAATCACTTAACTCTGGTTGAATAAAACAATGAAAACAACCATTTAAGTCTATCTTTAGCTCTTGCCAGCTAGATATTTTTTCATTTTCTGAACTCTTTGTACCGTCAGTCAAATCTTCGGTTAGTCATCGGTTACAACTATTAGTTCCATCAGTGTCACTATAGTTATCTTTGGGATCTCTGTCTGTCGGGCATTGTTGGATTTTTACTAGTTGGGTAACTTTGTTTTCAGCTCGTCGGGCAACCTGTGGTTTGCTTCATTGGGCAACACTGTCTTTAGTACGTCGGGTATCACAATGAATTTTCTTCTTGGGCTTTACCGATGGTGTGCACTCCGTCGGTGTTGTCTGTTACTTAGTGAATACTTGAATTTTATGCATTGCTGAAAGTATAACCTTTGTTCCATTGATTCTCTAAAGTCTTTGGCATTATGTACATTACCGTATAGATTATATCAAGTTGACATCAATGACAATACAAACCATTAACTGATTTAATGTCTTGCATTATCTTCAATTTATCATTATCAAACATCCAATCAGTTACATGTCATCAAACACCTTATGAAATTTGGTTTGGGAATGTACCTATAGTAAAATACTTTAGAATCTTTGGAAGAAAGTGTTACATCAAGAGAGATGATGGTGTTGGAAAGTTTGATGCTACAAGCGATGAAGGTATTTTTCCTTGTTAATCTACCAAAAGAAAAGAATATAGATGTTTTAAATTGAGATTGAAGAAAATTATTAAAAGTACACGTGAAGATTGATGAGAAGTTTATGAATCAAGAGAGATATTATGATTATGCACCTATGATTGAAGATGAACCAAGACCTATCAGTAAAGAAATAGTTATTGAAAAAATGTTTGACATCATTGATGTATCATGGGATGACATGTAACTAATTGAATGTTTGGTAATGTTAAGTTGAAGATAATGCAAGACATTAAATCAGTTAATGATTTGTATTTTCATTGATGTCAACTTGATATCATTTGTATGGTCATATACATAATGCCATAGAATTCAGAGAATCAATGGAACAAAGGTTATGCTTTTCGCAATGCATAAAAGTCAAGTATTCACTAAGTGACAGACAACACTGACAGAGAGCACACCATTGGTAAAGGCAAACAAGAAAATTCACAGTGATACTCGATGAGTAGAAGACAGTGTTTCCCGATGAAGCAAAACACCAAGATGCCTGACGAACTAAAAATAGAGTTTCCCGACGAGTAAAAATCCAATGATGCCCAACAGATGGAGATCCCAAAGCTAACTAGACTCACACCAAAAAAACTATCAGTTGTCACCGATGACTAACTGTAGAGTTGACCGACAGAATAGAGAGTTCAGAAAATGACAAAATATCTAGCTAGCAAGAGCTAAAGATAGACTTAATTGGTTATTTTCTTTGTTTCATTCAACCAGAGTTAAGTGATTGATTTAAAGATGATTTGTATAGCTGGCAAGAAGATAACTACGAGATAAATCAGGATTTATGCTTTAAATCAAATTAGCTGGATTGTTTTTCATGCCAAGAATCAAGAATCAAGAATCAAGAATCAAGAAATAGTGAATATCATGTATATATAAGAGACAAGATTAATTCATTTCTGAAGAGCATAAAAAAGGGGATTAAGGGGAGTGAATAGAAAGAGGATACTGAAGAGATACTGGTGAAGAAGAACTTCATATAGTCCTAATCAGTCAAGATGAAGGAGAGCTAAAGAATTTTGCAGACACCGACGAACAGTGAAGCACAGCATCACAGAAAAGAAAGTGTGGAGCACAAATAATTGAATTGATACATTGATCAGAGAGGTAATGTACTTAAATAGATCTGAAAATCTATAATTCAAAGTTGCATCATGAACAGGTCATAGTGTTTCATTTTAACCATTGAAGCATCAAGTCTCTTAACAAAGCAGGATTTAACAGTCTTCTATATATTGAGGTACATCCCAAGGAATGCTAAAAAGGTTGATTCATGAAAGTAGCATTGGACTTTCTTGATACCTATTGATAGTCTAAGAAGAAGGCTGATTCAAGGATGGTAGCAATAGATGCTCGATACTAAGTGACAACCTCTATGTATAAAATCCTCTAATAAGGTTGCACTTAATAGTGTGTTTGTAACCTTTAACAAGGTTGGCTCCTAACAGGGCTCACTTCAGAAGAGTGAAAATTTGGGGTACCGGTCTCAATGGTTTTTTCCCTTAATAGAGCTTCCATGTTAAAAATTCATGTGTTATGTGTGTATGATTCATTTCTTTATTTTTTTGTATCTAACATAGTTAACACTGGGTTGATCGATATACTCTACTTATTTATTGAGTTTCGGTAAATAGTTATACTGCTTATCAGTAATCAAAGAGAATAAGGACAGACAAGGAAAACCGATAGATAGTTAAATCATTATTAGTATTTCATGGCATGCATCTTATAGGGACATAATAATCTAAGGTTTATTGATTAGTGGTTAAAGTTTGAAGGATAAATTTTTGAGGCCACTGATTCACCCCCCCCCCCCTCTTAGTTACTACTNCTGATTCCCCCCCCCCCCCCTCTTAGTTACTACTAACAATTGGTATCAGAGCTTGTGTGCTTATAAAGGAAGGTTTCAAGACCTAATTCAAGATCACAAGATGAATAGATGAGATGCGCCCAAGTTGAACAAAGGCAACTTTTCTTCATGGAAAAGTAGGATAAGACTCCAAGTACTTATCAGGTATTGGTAATGATGTTACTCAATTCCTAGATACTGAATATGTGTTTCCCATAGGATCATTAATAGTAGATCAATTGAGAGAGAAGCATGAACACAACTACATGGTCATAGAGCTTTCTTCCTCACTCTCTGATGCTGAATTTAAAGATGTCAAGGATTGCAAAACTCTAAAGAAGATGTGGGACAAACTGAAGCTTGTACATGGAGGTGATACAAATGTTCTGAGATCCAAGGCAAAAAGCCTTAGAGTAAAATTTGATGATCTCAAAATGAAAGAAGGAGAAAACATCACACAGTATAGCACAAGAATAAAAGTATTCAATGCTATATGAGGAGTTGGAGGTACACTTGAAGAGGAGACAGTGGTAAGTAAAATCTTAAGAATCTTACTTCCTGTGTATGCTATTAGAGTTTCTTCCATTCAAGAAATGAGAGTAGTAGAAAACAATACAATTACTCTTGATAATTTAATTGGTAGACTGATTTCATTTGAGATGAATAACTTTGATAATAGTGTCTTACCAAACTTAGAGTCTACATTTAAGTCTTCTATCAGAATAAGAAAATCAAGTCATAGACACACATCTAAAAGAGATAGTGAAAGTGAAAGTGAAGAAGAAGATCTAGATGAAATAGAAGCACTTATGTCTAGAAGAATGCAGAGAGGAAAAGGTAAATACAAAGGCAAGTTACCACTTGTATGCTTTAATTGTAAAGAGATTTGACCCTTTGTTGCAAGATGTCCTAACATAAGAAAATATGACAGAAGTAGTGATAGATCTTTTGAGAAAAAATCTGACAGAGGTGATAACAAAGATTACAGAGGTTACCCACAATCAAAAAGAAGAGATACCTGAGACTAAAAGGACAAAGGAAAAAAGGCTAGCTACCTAGCTTCTTGCAAAGATGAAGATACTGACACCGAACCTGATGAAGACATCGAGATGGTATTTGTGGCTATGAAGGATGATTCAGATGAAGATGAAAGGTATGTATAAACTGCACTCATATCTAAGGTTAGCAAGAATGAGATCTGGAATATAGATAGTGCCTGCACTCACCACATGATCGGTGATAAAGAAAAGTTTAACACTTTTGAGTATTATAATGGTGGTACAGTAAAAATGGGTAATGATACACCTTGTCCAGTTGAAGGTAAAGGAACTATAATGCTGAATAACCTAATTAAATGTGAAAATTCTTATTGGGTAAAAGGATTGAATTATAACCTATTGAGTGTTTCTCAGCTAAATAATTTAGGTCACAGAGTAGCATTTGAGAATAAGAAGGCAAAGATCTTCAATGAATCAAGAAGACTGATTGGCACCAGTGAATAGACAAAAGGTAACTTATTCTCTATGTATGATACTAACACCACTTGCTTAATGACTAGAAATGAAGACATATTTTTGGCACAAAAGATTGTGTCATGTGAATTTTGACAACATGATGAAAATAAGTAGAAGGAGAAATGTAAGAGGCTTACCGACAATGACAAATCCAGACAACATCATGTGCAAGAATTATCAAAAAGGTAAAATGACAAAGTCTAGTTTCAAAATTAAAACCCATACATCTGATGATATTCTAGAATTAGTCCATACTGATCTATGTGGACCAATGAGGACAAAGAGTTATTATGGAGATAGATATTTTATTCTCTTTGTTGATGATTACTCTAGAATGATGATAGTTATGTTTCTTAAAGATAAATCTGAAGCATTCAAGATGTTTAAATGGTATAAGGCTATGGTAGAGAAATAGAGTGGTAAGATTTGAAATGCTTGAGGTCAGATAGAGGAGGAGAATTTATATCAGATGAATTCACTAATTTCTATAGTGAGCATGGTATAAAAAGACAGGTTTCTGCACCAAGAACACCACAGCAAAATGGGATTGCTGAGAGAAGGAAAAGATCAATAGTTGGTTGTGCTAGAACACTGATGATACAGAAAGGCATCACCCAAATCTTCTAGAGGGAAGCTGTCAGTACTGTTGTCTACACACTTAACATAGTACACTTGAAGAAGGACACAAAGAAGACACCTTATGAGCTATGGTATGGTAAAACACCCAATGTAAGTTACTTCAAAATATTTGGTAGTCAATGTTATGTCTTAAAGGATGATAGAAATGGAAAGCTTGACACCAATAGTGATGAAGGCATTTTTCTAGGGTATTCTACCAAGAGAAAAGCTTATAAATGTCTCATCAAGGCTTCTAACAAAATTGTTGAAAGTGAAAATGTAAAGATAGATAAATTTGCAGAAAAGAATGAGCTGGAAAGCACAAAGGAACCAGAGGACTACAACAAGTTTGTATACTATGAAGAACCCAACACTCTACCCGAGAAATAGTGCTTAATTCCATAACAATAGAATGTTGCAACCGACGGTTAGGATAATAATCAAAATAATGTACAAGGTGATGAAGAACAGAATGAAGATCAAAATGATGATCAAGATGATACACAAAGAGTTGTACCTATACTTTCAAGATATGTAAGCAGGAACCATCCATAGATCTAGATCATAAGAGATAAGAAAGCTGGTATAAGAACAAGAAGTAAGTCTTTAAACTCAAATTGTTTAATTTGTGAGTTTGAGCCAAAATTTGTCAATGTTGCACTAGATAATGAGGAATGGATAAGTGCTATGAATGATGAGATTGAGAAAATTGAGAAGAACAAGACATGGTCACTTGTGCCAAGACCAAATGACAAGAGTGTCATTGGTACAAAATGGATATTTAGGAATAAGCTAAATGAGAATGGAGAAGTCACAAGGAACAAAGAAAGACTAGTATGCAAGGGGTATGCACAAGAAGAAGGTATAGACTATGGAGATACTTTTGCACCTTTTTCTAGGCTAGAAGGAGTAAGAATAATACTTGCTTATGTTGTATTTAAAGGATTCAAAGTATATCAAATGGATGTCAAGTCAGCATTCCTAAATGGAATACTTGAAGAATAGGTATACATTGAGAAACCAAAAGGGTTTGTCGATCCTGACAAGAAAAATATGGTATGTAGACTTCACAAAGCCTTGTATGGATTGAAACAAGATCCTAGAGACTAGTATGAATGAATTCATTCCTATCTAATAAGTATTGGATTTGCAAGGACTAGTGAAAAGAATAATCTTTATTTGAAGGAAGATACTGATGCTAACACTTTGATTGCTAAAATATTTGTTGATGACATCATATTTGGAGGCAATGATATTCTATGCAAATCATTTGCTAATGAGATGAGCAAAGAGTTTGAGATGTCTATGTTTGGAGAGATCAAGTTCTTTCTTCATCTACAGATCATTCAACAAAGTGAAGGTATTTTCATTACACGGTCCAAATACATCGAAGAGGTCCTAAAAAAATTTAAGATGGAAGATTCCAAACCAGTTGGAACACTGATGGCTACTAGATGTAAGTTAACAAAGGAGGACACGATAACAGAGGTAAACCAGACTTTGTATAGATCAATTATTGGAAAACTCATGTATGTTGTACACACTAGACCAAATATTGCACATGTAGTAGGAATTGTTGCTAGATTTTCTGCTAACCCCGGGGAATAACATATGACTGTTGTGAAAAGAGTTCTAAGATATCTAAAGAACAATGAGGAATTTGTCTTATGGTATAGAAGAGAAGAAAAATTTGAACTTAAGGTGTTTACCGATGCTGATTGGGCTAGAAATCTTGATGACTGAAAGAGCACAACTGGAGGAGCATTCTTCATGGGTAACAGACTTGTCACATGGATTAGCAAGAAGTAGGGATGCATTTCTCAGTCTAATGCAAAAGAAAAATATGTTGCTACTACTGCAAATTGCACAAATATTGCATGGATCAAACAGTTGCTGGAAGGTATGCATATCAAGATCTTAGAACCAGTAATTATCTATTGTGATAACACTAGTGCAATAAACATTTCCAAGAATCTAGTCATGCATGCAAGGACTAAACACATTGCCATCAAGTATCATTATTTGAGAGAACAATTTCAAGAAAAAGAGGTGATACTTGAGTATGTGTAATCAAAAGAACAATTAGCTAATATCTTCACCAAGCCACTACCCAAAGATACATTTGAGTACTTGACAAAGAGACTAGGGGTCAAACCCTTGTCTACCAGTCAGTAAAAGACTGAAGGCTGCATCAGCCTACATATTATCAGAATACCATTCATGTTGATGCAAGCAAAGAGATGAACTTCAAAGATACATCTATATACAGACAGGCATATATTAGAACCGAGCACCAGAGAATATTGTTGTATTACTGATGGATAAGGAAAATTCAAGGAATATATTATGGATGCAAAGAAAATGATTGTTTGACATGAATGTCAGATATTTGTAAATTTTTTGTTTTTGATTGTTGTTAAAGGGGGAGAGATTATCCATATAATCACATCAATCTGGAAAGAGAGATTATATTTTCCATTATTAGATTACTCCAACAGGGAGAGATTATATCCTAAGGCAGAGAAAATTGTATGGAAAGTTTATACAAAGGAAGACTTGCGGACAAGAGAAAAAGACATAAAAAGAGAAAGAACAATCAAAAGAGAGAAATTGACAAAGGAATAGGACTCAACACATTAGAAGATAAAGATCTATAAGATTCAAATCTAAGCTAAAATAGAGCTTACCGGAGATCAGACATTTATCGGTTATCAAACAAAAAGATTGGTAGTTTGATAGAACTCAGCTATTGTATTTCATATTATATTGGAAATAGTATAGTGTGATAATATAGTAATTTGTCATCAATGCCAAAGGGAGAGATTGATGACATGTAACTAATTTAATGTTTAATAATGCTAAGTTGAAGATAATGCAAGACATTAAATCAGTTAATGATTTATATTGTCATTGATGTCAACTTGATATCATATGTACGGTCATGTACATAATGCCAAAGACTTTAGAGAATCAATGGAACAAAGGTTATACTTTCTGTAATGTATAAAAGTCAAGTATTCACTAAGTGACAAACAACATTGATGGATTGCACACCATCAGTAAAGGCAAAGAAGAAAAGTCACAGTGATACCCGACAAGCAGTGTCCCAATGAAGCAAAACACTAGGATGCCCGATGAACTAAAAATAGAGTTGCCAGATGAGTAAAAATCCAATGATGCCTGATGGACGGAGATCTTGAAGCTAACTAGATTCACACTGATGAAACTATCAATTCTCACCGATGACTAACTATAGAGTTGACCAATAGAATAGAGAGTTCAGAAAATGACAAAATATCTAGCTGGCAAGAGCTAAAGATAGACTTAACTAGTTGTTTTCTTTTTTTTATTCAACTAGAATTAAGTGATTGATTTAAAGATGATTTGTATAGTTGGAAAGAAGATAAATATGAGATAAATCAGGAGTTATGCTTTAAATCAAATTGGTTGGATTGTTTTTCACACCAAGAATCAAGAATCAAGAATCAAGAATCAAGAATCAAGAAATAGTAAATATCATGTCTATATAAGAGACAAGCTTAATTCATTTCCAAAGAGCATAAAAAAAGGGGATTAAGGGGAGTGAATAGAAAGAGGATGTTGAAGAGATACTAATGAAGAAGAACTTCATACAGTCTTGATCAATCAAGCTGAAGGAGAGCTAAAGAATTATGTAGAAACTAACGAACTGTGAAGCACAGTATCACAGAGCAGAAAGTGTGGAGCACAAATAATTGAATTGATACATTGATCAGAGAGGTATTGTACTTAAATAGATCTAAAAATTTGCAATTCAAAGTTGCATCATGAATAGTTCATAGTGTTTGAGTTTAACCATTGAAGCATCGAGTCTCTTAACAGAGCAAGACTTAACAGTCTTCTATATATTGAGGTACATCCCAAGGAGTACCAAAATGGTTGATTCATGAAAGTAGCATTGGACTTGCCCGATACCTATTGACAGTCTAAGAAGGATGTTGATTCAAGGATGGTAGCAATAGATGCATGATACTAAGTGACAACCTCTATGTATAAAATCCTCTAACAAGGTCGCACTTAACTGTGTGTTTGTAACCTTTAATAGGGTTGGCTCCTAATAGGGATCACTTCAGAAGAGTAAAAATTTGGGGTGCCGATCCCAGTAGTTTTTTCCCTTAATAGGGTTTCCACGTTAAAAATTTATGTGTTATGTGTGTATGATTCATTTATTTATTGTTTTGTATCTGACATAGTTAACACTAGGTTGATCGGTATACTCTACTTATTTACTAAGTTTCGATAAATAGTTATACTACTTATTGGTAATCAAGGAGAATAAGGAGAGACAAGGAAAACTGACAGATAGTTAAATCATTATTAGTATTTCATGGCATGCATCTTGTAGGGACATAATAATCTGAGGTTTATTGATTAGTGGTTAAAGTTTGTAGGATAAATTTTTGAGACACTGATTCAACCCCCCCCCCTCTCAATTATTACTAACATCATGCAATGACCCTAAACCAAGTGAAGAGGGATCACATATAACAAATGAGAATGTCACACCTAAAGTTCCAAAATTCATATCTAAATACCATTCAAAAGAAGATATCATCAGAGATCAGAGCAGTAAATTTATGACAAGATCTAAGAAAAAGGTTTAACAATTGATGAAGAGGTATATTTACTCTCACAAATTGAACCTTTAAGTATTGAAAATGCATGTAATGATTCAGATTGGTAGAAAGAAATAAAAGAAGAGTTAGATCAGATAATTAAGAATGACACATGGGAATTGGTCCCTAGACCTTCTAACAAAAATGTGATTGGAACCAAGTGGATATTCATAATCAAGATGAATGACGATAGTACAGTGGTAAGAAACAAAGAAAGACTGGTATGTAAAGGATGTGCATAGAGAGAAGGTATTGATTACTCTGATACATTTGCCCCTATAAGAATACTAGAAGATATTAAAAAAAAATTAGCTTATGCAACATTCAAGAAATTTAAAGTATATTAGATGGATGTCAAGTCAGCATTCCTGAATGGTGACTTGAAGGAAGAAGTATACATAGAATAGCCTAAAGGATTTAGTTTATCAGAAAAACCTGACATGGTATGCAGACTGAAGAAATCCCTCTATGGACTTAAGCAATCCCCTAGAGCATGGTATGAGAGACTAGATGGTTCTTGTTGAAGATCGTATTCAAGAAAGGAGTAACAGATTGTAACTTATTCATAAGAGAGACCCATGAAGGATTATTACTTGTTTCTATTTTTTTTGATGACATTATTTTTGGTGGTAATGACAAGCTTAGTGAAGACTTTGCTAAAGAGATACAGAGCGAGTTTGAAATGAGCATGATTGGACCTATCAAATACTTTTGGGATTAAATGTAAAACAGACAGACAAAGGTTTATTCATTAATCAGTCTAAGTATGTGAAAGAAATATTGAATAAATTGAAGATGGAAGATTGCAAGCCAGTAACCACCCACATGATAACAGGAAGAAAGATTTCTAAAGATGATGATTCTATAGTAGTTGACAAGACACTATACAAATCTATGATTGGAAAACTCATATATCTTACTATATCTAGACTAGATATTTCTAATGTAGTTAGCATTGTTGGAAGATTTCCAGCTGAACCTAAACAAAATCACTTAATGGAAATAAAAGGAATATTCAGATACTTAAAAGGGACTATAAACTATTGTTTATGGTATCCTAACTCAGAGAACATAGAACTTCATGTGTATATAGATGTAGATTGGGCAGGTTGTGTTGATGACAGAAAGAGTACCTTAGGAGGAGCAGTATTTCTTGGAAATAGATTAGTTACTTGGACAAGAAAGAAGAAAAATTGTATTTCTCAGTCAATAGTAGAAGAAGAGTATGTAGCAGGAGCATTAAATTGTTCTACAATTGTTTGGATCAAGCAGATGATAAAATACTTTGGAATTCAGATTGATTATCCTATTGTTATTCATTGTGACAAAACTAGCACTATCAATATGTCAAAGAACCCTGTGATGCATGCAAAGACAAAATGCATTGAAATAAAATATCATTTTCTAAGAGGGAAATTTGCAGATAATGAAGTAAAATTGGATTATGTGAGCACTAAAGAATAGTTAGTAGAGATATTCACAAAGCCTTTACCAAAATATACTTTTGAGTATCTCAGGGAGAAGCTGGGATTAATTCCCTTCCCTAAGTCTGATTAGAATTTGCAGCAAGTGCATCAGTCCTTGGTGATTGATGAATGGTTGACTACTCTACCTCAGGAGAAGTACATGTGCTTATTTGTTTTAGCACCCTTTTTCATTGATGTAGTACATGTTCTTATGAGATGAAAAAACACTATACACCCTCGGTGACTACATCAAGACCTTCCTTTGTACACTTTTTGTTTATGTTTTTGATGCTTTTTACTCTTGTGCATGTTTGATTGAGCTTAAATACAAATGTAAGTCTCTACTTTCTATCTAATAGACTAATTTCCCTATTTTATCATTATGATGAACTCAGCATGTGTGAGTCCTTACTTTAGCTAGCTCCCTGACTGATGGGGAGTGATAGATTATTGGTCGTCTTGGTTTATATTCTTTGATCGATTTACCCGATATAAGGGTAAATCATAGGTTATGACTTCTCTTGCTAAGAGATGGCACTCAGAACACAATACCTTCCATATTCCTATGAGTGCGATGACAGTAACCCCAGAGGATGTGTGGTGGATGTTGCACATTCCTTATTAGGAATAACAGTCCACCAACACAACTAAGAGGGGGGTGAATCAGTTGTGAGACAAATTATAAAACATTAAACATTATAAACCAAATCTTCACATAAAATAATAACACAGTTGTGCCAACAATATAAAACAATCCTTTATTGTCTAGGAAACCATGTTCAAGGTAAAACCTCGATGGAAATTAGCACCCACAAATGATGTACTAAGAGTATAGTATCCCTGTTAAAATATGTATCCCTATTAGGACCGTATTACAATATTACAATGCATAGTCCCTATGTAAGGATACACCTTGTTAGGAGTCATGAGAAATTGTGGGCTTACTGTCCAGGCACACTACCTAAAGAAGGTTAAAGCCACCCTCAAGGATTTACAATCCAAACAAGTGAATATAGAAAATATATAATTCAGTGCACTTTCTGATAGAAACTCTTTTCTTGGTTAGTTCCAATGAAGTAAAATGAACATATCATCTTCTCTACATCCAGCAGTCTTCCTCACTTCTCTGTCAATCAACTTCTCTTAATGCACACATCCATACCACATCTTTTCAAAAGAAAAGATCTCTCATATATACTTTATTACAATATTTAATTAGGTCGGCCAATTAAGCTTTCCTAATATACAAATAAACATTTGACCCCTTGCTAAGATACACATAGTATCTAAAACAAGTATACATCAGACATAATCCAATATCCACAATCAATGCTCTCAATTCACAATACATGCTACATCTCTGAAGTCAGCCCCAAATAGGTCTCCTCAAGAATACACACCATAACTGACATCATCATTACTCATATGACTTACAACCCATCGAAAACATTCTTGAGCATGTCTTTTTTCATCCCTTAAGCATTCATAACCTGAATTATCATTTCCTGTAAGATATACTCAAACCAGTATATTCCTGAAACGAGTCTTTACCAAAACATTTATAACTCAACCAATACATAATACTAAGCCAAGAGACCTTAGAAATATGATGATCATACATCCTTCTTCATATCCTCATCTTTGCTTGTTCTAAATCATCTGTACAGTATCTATACACTTCTGTCAGTTATCATACAATAGTAATAACTAGTATATTCACAATCCATAGAAAAATATGTTGACATTAGTGAAAAAACATGAATCCCAAAAGCATTAGTAGTAACCAATTCCAACATCATCCAACATTCCTGTGATGGGAGGAGAGGTACATTTTGATTCTCGCTCTGTTGTATCTATTGTAGATGCTTAAAGATTCTTTGTAGATCATTCGATACCACGATGATACCTAACATGGGATTATATGCTAGCTCAGTATGACTGAATTCCTATGTTCTTAGCTAGTTTGATTGGTGGATTTATGAGTGCTTACCCTTTTCAGCATCCATTTCCATGATTTACCGCACCTAATGAGATTGCACTGCGTATTGAGGATGCATTAGATTATGATCATGTCGATGATGATCCTGCGAGAGGTGGAGGCAGAGAAGATAGAGGTGTGAGGGATGGGAGAGGTGGGAGAGATGGTAGAGGTGGGAGAAGCCCTCATGTGGACAAAGGTTAGATACATGGCTGAGATGACAAGGGTGATGATGGACATAATAGGGATGGTGGGGCAGAGGACAGACACACTCATGTTAGATTCACACCTCCACACATAGATCTAGGTCCACTACTGACTAGGAAGTAGCAGCAAAGATAATTAAATCAGTGACCTATAGGTGAGAGCAGTGGTAGAGGTAGATCTCCAAGACAAGATCTTCCTAGAGAGACTAATAGAGACACCAGAAGAGATATATATTCATTTTCATAATGTGAACAAGAGCGGGAGCAGTTATGTGCTCGCATTACTACATTAGAGACATTGTTAGTTGACAGGGATAGGAAGCTTGAGAGGTGATATAGGAGAGAGATTTGTGGGCACACACTACTACACATCAGGGGAAGAGAGCATCATACTAATTTATTTTATATTGCACAACTGTTAAATAGCCTCAAAGGGCACCATTGTATCATGTGATAGCACAATAATCATAGGGATCTATGCCTCCACCACCTCCATTATGAGAAGATACACCACCTCCTCCTCCTCCAGATCAAGCTGAGGGTGGGAGTAAGTCTTGAGACTATTGATTCTAGATATTGAGGTATATTGATCATGTTGTGATCATTTATTGTATGTTGATACTCGATACATGTGTATATGTTGATTCTAATCTTCTGATACTGTTGATACATTCCCACATTTGCTATCTGATATTCACTGATATATATATATGAGATGGTAGCTACTAATTTTGATATATACATCATTTTTCATTTTGATAGCTTTTGTATGTGATAGATGTCTAGATATGATTCATAATTTGATTATGTACTTGGTCATTATGATGATGTAGATTATGTTCATGTGATTACATCATTTATGCCCTTTTCTTTTCACTGATATATAGATGTTTTAATTATTCTATGTGAATATGTAGATGTATGTTTTTGAGATTTTATTTATGAAAATATATGTATGGATGCACTTAGGATGTAGAAATGCAACACTTGAATGATATATGTTTTTTTGTAGTTTTCTCTTTTCCCATTATAAATATAATGAATATGCAATGACATGAATATATTAGGAAAATAGATTAAGTAATCAACTTGGATTTGAATAAAACCATAAAATCATTTTGAGCTCAATTACTTATGCTATCAAATGAATCATGCAAACTTAAATGCAACTAAATGCAGACTTCTAGGACTGCCACTGATGTTTTTACTCATTAGCATTTTATCATCATATGGAATTTGTGTAGCGGACATTGTCGGTCAGTACAACTATCACTAATACCAAGGAAGTATCATGAGAGTATGAATATTACCTTAATTGGATGCAATGTTGAAAATAAACTTAAGCATCAAGGCATAGAGGCCAAGATGACTTGTAGGTTATCTCCTTTTTATTTAACAATATCCTTATGTTAGTTTACAATGTAAGACATGTAACACACAATTACCTTTAATATTCTTATCCTTGGGTACATAATGTGTCATACACCTTACTTAGAAGTTGATTAGAAATAGACAAGGAAATTGATTCAACCTCGCCGTATCTTACACATAAAAAGAATCAAGATATATGCGGCTATCCACTCATGTTGGAAGCTCTTATCATAAAAATCTAGATTAGGTGATGTGTGTAGGATCATTGAGTAATCAGCATACATAGAAAACCAATTAAAAGTTATGCCCCCTATCCTTGCGACTCTTTGTCATTTAATAGATATCATGGATTAACTTGAAAGACATAACAAGCAAAAATTTATAATCAGTCAAAGAAAACTCATAACTATTTATATGCCCCTAGTTTGAAACATCATCAAAACATGAAAAGAGTCATAATCAAATCCAGATCAGCCAATATGTGTTTATGTGGTGTTTAGCAACACCTTTGATTCATTATTCAATCACAGTAAAGATATCATCAATTAAGTCTTAGAATTATGTAATGTATGTTTGTCTTAGTCAGTGAGATAATATCAAAAATTGTAATCCAATGGAGGGTTGAGAAACACTGGTTGAGTAAAGTGTTGAGGAACACTAGCAAGATTTAAAGTGATGAGAAACACTAGTAAAATATCTATTACAGGAAGGTGGTGTTTAAGAAACACCTTTGTTTGTGATACTGACAAAGTTGTTGTGATTCAAGTGTTGAAGAAATACTTTTTGTAGTGGAAAAATTTCCTAGACAAAGACCTAGGATGACCTAGCAACCAACAACCGCCGACTGAAAAAGCTAGCCAAGATACCCCCAATGCAGGATGTCTATCCCTAAGATGCAAATATAGACAAACTCTATGCAAGGAAAGGCAAGGAAAGTACATTCATGAGGAGTTCAGATTCAACCGATAGCAAAGATATGATCGTGAAAGATTGGTGCAAGTAGTGCGTTGATAGATGGAGCATTGATTACAAGTGATGCCTATTTTCTAGGTTTTCATCACTAGGAAAATTTCTATTTTTTCTACCAAGAAACATGTTTGCTAGGTTTTCGCCAGGGCACTTTTTCTTGTTTTTCAATTTTTTGTACCTTTTTTTTCTCTCTTTTTTTGTAGTATCAAGGTGCTTGTTTGCTAGGTTTTCATGAAGGATGCCTTTTTTTCAAGACTTTTTCCATTGTTTTTTATTTTTCCCTTTTCCACTATTTTTGGCTTTCTTCAAGATCATTTTTTCACTATTTTGATATTTTCTTAGGACCAATTTTGTTGTACAAGCCCTTTGGCTAGATGTCAGGGATAAAAATGCCTTAAGTGTAGGGTATTGATAGGATCATGAAGAAAATATCCCTCAGGTGTAGCTAACATATAAGCTCCTATCCCCAAAATTTTTGTGATAACATAAGGTCCTAGCTAGTTAGATTCAAACTTGGATTTTTGTTCTCTATTTGGTTGATTCTTAGGATTCTCTATTAGAACGAGATCCCCCGCTTGAAAATATCATGGATTTAATTTCTTTTTATACCCCTTTGACATCCTTTTCTAATATAATTTATGGTGAGAAAACATTTGTTTTATGTGCTCATGCAACAATTCTAGTGCTTGGACCCTATCTATGTGGTATTGTTCATCTGTGACTAGACCTTGAAGAGATACTCGCAAAGAAGTAATTTATACTTTAATTGGTAATACTGCCTCTACACCATAGACAAGGGAAAATGAAATGGCTCCTATTGGTGGTCTGATGCTTTTTCTATAAGCCCATAGTGCTAGAATTAATTGTAAATGCCAATCCCTACCAGATTTACTCACAGCTCCATGTAGAATTTTTAGAATGTTCTTGTTTGAAGCCTTAGCTTGTCCATTACCTTGAGGATAATATATTGAAGAACAATGCTGAGTAATGTAAAACTTTGTTCAAAGGTCCTCAATATCTTGGTTCTTGAACTGCCCCCATTGTCTATTACAATAGATGAGGGTATCCCGTACCTAGAGATAATGTAGTTCAATATGAACATATCTACTTATTTTCCAGTGGCTTTGATTAGAAGCACTGCTTTGACCCACTTTGTGAAATACTCAGTGGCCGTGATAATGTATTTGTGTCAATGTTTATAATTGGGATAGAATTGTCCAACAAGATCAAAGGCCCATTGCTGAAATGGCCAATGTGTGATAAATGGTATGAGCTCCCTAGCTAGAGCATGCATAAGATTTCCATGTGCTTGATATTTTGTAACAGGTTTGAGCATGTTGAACATAATATTTTTCCATTGTAGGCCAATAGTATAAGACCCTTAGAAGTTTCTTAGCTAATGAAAAATTGTTAGAGTGAGATCCACAAACACCTTCATGGACCTCTTTTAATGCATGATTAGACTCTTCTTGTTCTAAACACCTAAGTAGTGTTCCATCAAGACATCATCTATATAAGTTAGTAGTAATGAGTACCTAACACGATGTTGTCCTAATTAGGGCTAATTTTACATTTTTGGATATGCCAATAGGTAAGGTTTGATCCATAAGATAGGCAGTTATATTGGTATATATGGATTGGTCTTGGGCATTTAGAGCACAAATAACTGGGGATTCGGGTGTATCAAATGCAGGAAAGGATAGTTCTTCCACAAGAATTCATAGTGGAATTAATGCTCCTCCAAATGTAACATGGATGCTAGTGTTTCCATAGTAGATGAGGCTTTATTTTTTGTTCTTGGAATTTGTTGAAATGTGATAAACACGAAGTACTTCATCAAATCCTCGATCATATTCTCAAAGGGAATCAAATTTTCATGTTTTCTTTGCTACTCTCCATTTACTTGATTGATGATGAGTTGAGGATCACCATATACATGTAATTCTATGATTTTCCATTCCATGGATAGCTTGATACTATTTACCAATGATTCATATTTAGAGATATTTTTGGTGCATGGAAACATCAATTTATATGCCTTAGGGATCTTGTAACCTTGAGGAGTGATAAACAATACCCCTGCTCAAGATCCTTGCTATACGAAAGAACCATCAAAGTACATTTTCCATGGATATTCTATTAAGTGCATTATTGTGTCATCTAGAAACTCTATAATCAATGGTGTTACACCCTATAATGGTGAATCAGCTACTTGATCAACTAGCACTTTTCCTTTAATAGCCTTTTTTTGACATACTCTATATCAAATTCATTGAGTTTTAGAACCCACTTTGCTATCTTTCCTGTTAATATTGTCTTACTCAAGAGGTATTTAAGAGGATCAATATTTGCAATGAGTTTCACTTTATGCGAGAGCATGTAGTCTCTTATCTTTTGAGATGCAAAAACAACAACTAGAAAATATTTTTCAATTATATTGTAGTTGATTTCCTGAGATACCAATGTCTTGCTGATATAATAAATTAATCTTTCCTTCTTGGTATCATCCTCTTGTGCTAACAATACTCCCAGTGATGTAGCCATATCTGAATTATAGAGTAACAATTCCTTACCATGAATGGGCACCATTAAGATAGGAGGATTATCTAAATAATCTTTCAATTCCTTGAAGTTATTATCACAGTGTTCATCCTATTTGAAAGGCACTCCTTTATGTAACAATTAGTGAAAGGTTTCACTCTATCTACTAGTTGATACATGAATCTTTTGATTGACTAGAGTCTTCCTTGGAGAGTCCTCATTTGACTTATATTACTAGGAGGTGGCATATCCATGATTGCTTTCAGTTTTTCTAGGTCTACCTCAATTCCTTTAGCTGATACAATAAATCCTTCAAGCTTTCCTAATTGAACTCCAAATGCAAACTTCTTTGGATTGATCCTTATTTGAAATTGTTCCATTCTATCTAGTATCTTTCACAATTCTTCAATGTGAGTTATTCTGATTTTTGAATTAGATAAGGTATCATCCACATAGTCCTCCATGTTCTTATGTATCATGTCATGGAAGATTGTTGTCATAGCTCGTTGATATGTAGCTCTGACATTCTTTAGTCCAAATGGCATGTTGTTCCAGAAAAATTTCCCTCGTGCACATGTAAATGATGTCTTTTCTTGGTCTTTAGGGGTGATTTTTATTTGGTTGTAGCCTAAAAATCCATCCATGAGTGAATAGATTTCATATCCTGCCATGAGATCTATGATCATATCAATGTTTGGCAATGGAAAGTCATATTTAGGACATGCTTTTCTTAAATCTCTAAAGTCAGTGAAAATTCTGATAGACTTGTTAGCTTTAGATATGGGGACTACATTAGAAATCTATTTGGCATAAGAAATGACCCTTATGAATCCATATTTTAAGAGTTTTTGTAGTTCCTCTTTCACCAATAATGCCACATGTGGGTGCATCTTTCTTAATTTTTGTTTGATAGGTTTAATCCCAAGAGTGATACATAAGTAATGCATTATTAATTTAGGATCTAATCTAGGAATATTAGTATAAGACAATGCAAATTTGATCTTTTTCTCTTTAAGGAACTCAATTAATTATACATTTTCTTCCTCTGATGTAGGTTGTTCTAAATTGCAAATTGAGGAACTTCTGTCATTCCCAGATTAACTGGCAGTGTTGGTTCTATGAGGGCTGAAGATCATTCCTAAAAGTGCTTGGGGAGGATATCAAGAATCTCTTTTTTTGGCACATTTGAGAGGTTTTCACCATCATATACATCTTTTATTTTTACTTTTTAAGAATCTAATACTGCCACAACGGGGTTTCACCACTAGTTCTTTTCTTCTTTTTTCTTTTCAAATTGTGACTAAGAAACTTGATATCCTCCTCTATCATGTTTTTGCTCCTTGCATTGGTGGAAGAGTGATAGTATTCACAAGTATTCAAATATCAGGCTAAAGTTTATTCATTAGGAAAGCTCATTATAGGATTATGTTATGAGTCTATCCAATCAATTAGTTCAGGATTTACCAAGGATAGTGATTCAAGTGATTCAAAGGACAACACAAAATTAGTGTCAAAACTATTAACTAATAAGACAAGTTCTATTAAGTTAGCTTATATCATGTTTAGATCATTAAGAGTTGGATTGTCATTATTAATTTCATTGTTAGTGTTATGCAAACCTAACTCTAGCGACCTATCATTAGAGCTTTCTCTTTCTGCTCTTTTCTTGTTCTATCAAAGCTATCTAATATCCTTTGGTACTCCTTTGGTCCTATTAAGATGCTTGTGTTTTCATCAATTATGCTAGGCATCACCATCTCATCTAATTTTGTGACAACATTTGTGTTATGGGTAGTATTATAACTCTCTCCTCTTTCTAGTAAAGGTGAAAATTTATGCATTACATCTACCTCAATATCCATGGTAGCATTTGACATTTGATCCCATTTATAATCATGTCAGTCTGAGATATTGTCATTAGATTGATTTAGAAATTAAACAATAGTGATCTGGTGTACCCTTTTCGTCATTTGTGAATCAAAGTGTCGTATATCTAGGACATGTGAAATTGTCACCAATTGCCCCTAGTTAGGATGTACATCTTTTTGTTGTCTTATAGAAGATAACTCTTGAAAAGTGTTTGAGCTACTCACTTCTTCTTCCTTCTCTACCTCTTGGACATTGGTTGTGACAACAAAGGAACATGGTGTTCTATTTGTTCTCAAAAATTAGGTGCATACCATTCTCCTTGATATTCTAGGTTCTCAATACCGATATGCGGTAATATTTCATATGTCCAAGGTACGAGGTCATATTCTTCTTCATCTCCATCACTTCCTTGATCAAATATTGGACCATCTCTTGAGGTAGGATGTTATGATTTGTTATTGAAACCTAATCCTATCTTGTCCTTAGTGTCCCTGAATTCCATATGAATTGGTTCAATGAGTCATTTTCCTTTATCTCCTAAAGGTTCTTTCCCTTTGTATCCCATTTGTTTGAGAAGATCATAACCTTTTCCATATTTTTTGGGAGATATTTCAACATTTTGTACATTGTTTTCTCCCTTTTCCCCTTTATAGAGTCATGCCGAGACTGCTTTATCTTCTTTTTCTTCCTCTTGAGAATTTCAAACTCTAACCATGCCAGTGGGTTCATGAATAACTTTTCCTATTGAGGTAGAAGCTGAAAATGATGGGGATGTTTTCCCATATGATCTTGGAGATACGAGAAGATTAGCCAAAGATGGTATTGTGTCCAGTTTGTAATCCCCCATACTAGTTTCTTCAAGTTTTAATGTCTTTCCAAAACTTCTCATCACCATATCTTTGGATGTTTCAGCTATAGAATCCATTGGAACTTCCTTATTGTGAGGAACCATACTATCTTCCTTGATGTTGTTGCAAGTGTAGCTTGAATCTTTTGGGATTGTTACTTCTACCCCATTGTGTGGGAATTTGATACATTAGTGGTAAGTAGATGGCACCGCTTGCACTTCATGTATACAAGATCTTCCCAGTAATATGTTATAGGCCAATGGTACATCAAGAACTTGAAAAATCAGATTTTGTTCTATTGGTCCTATTCTTATTGGTAAAACAAGTATTCCTTTGGATGACCTTTCTTCCTCATCATAGGACTTGATGGTTATCTTACTTCCTTACTAAATTGTGTTTTCTGAAAGACCCAATTCTTTGACCAAATTAAGACTACATAAATTCAAACCCGTGCCTCCATCTATTAATACATGTTTTATATGGTGTTTGTGGATCAAAACTTCAATGTGTAGAGGTTGATTTGTTGGATATTTGCCTTTAAGCCAGTGGTTGACTGTATGTTTGTCATTGATGACAACATATAGTTTGCAGCAGTGTCATGTATGTAATTCTCTGTATGGATATGTTGGAGCCTTGTGTGTGTATGTTTATGTTGTAGACATATTCATTATGCTATGTTCATAGATGCAGATTTAGTTGTGTAGTTGAAGTTGAATTATGATTATTTATTTGCCAGTTACAGTTTCAGGAGATTGTTTATTAAGAGCCGACAGTATTTATATTGTTTCTTCAGTTGTGACTATCATTTGGATATGTGTTTTTGGATTCATGTTTAGTTATGAGTTTAGAATTTTTGGTTAAGAGCGCTTAACATGTTTCATCTAGAGAGTGAATTTTGAGTTAATTTGGTGGATCTGACTGTGTGAAGTGACGCATCTACTCATCTTGAGCTGCATAGTTCTATTTATGTTGGGTGCTTAGTTTGGCCGATGAAGAAATTGTTGAAGAGTTTCCTACAAGCCGACTTGATCATATCTTTGGAGGAGGATACTTATAACAGATCATTTGTGATCTTCATGTGTGAGAATCTGAGAAAGTAGCAGAGAAATATGTTTGATGTATTGGGCCCATACATCTATATCATTCATCAGTTGAAGATCTATGTGAAGAAGCAGAGAGTTTATACAATTCACTAGAACTGATCAAGACAGTAGGTCTAATTCATAGTTCAATATCAGATATAGATTATATCTTTTGTGCAGAAGCTTTTAGCCTTCATCTTTTGAGCAATGTGCTCATGGATAGTGTGTCCTCACCTTTAACAGAGTTTTTTTTAAAAGACTCCTAACAGGGTCTGACCTTTGACCAGGACACTGTGCATAATACATTGTAAAGATCAACTACTAATAGGGTTGAAGGATCTTCTAACAGGGATCATTATACACTAGTGCAATTTTTTGTGGTTGTTAATTCCCACCATGGTTTTAACCTATTTTTGGTTTCCCTATAACCAAAATTATGGTGTTATAATCTGTGTTATCTTATTGTGTTTATTCTTAATGTTATTCTACACTTAATTGGATAAAAGAATTGAATACTGTAGATAACTAATTCACCCCCCCCCTCCCTCTTAGTTATCTCTTGGGACTATTCCTAACAATTGGTATCAGAGCCAAGTGCCTTGGAGTGAAATTTTAACATCTTAAGGTTGATCAGATGGCGTACTTTAGAAAAGACAGTACTGAGTTTGATAGGGAGATTTATCTTGACTAGAAGAACAAAATTATAACACATTTTCAATGCATTGGTTTTGAGATTTATGAAGCAGCTACTCTAAATGTTGATGTTCCTTCTTTAAAAGACCTTGCAGAAGAATATTCTACTATTAAAAAAAAGGAAGTATTCACCCAAAATCCAATTGCCAAAGAAGCCCTTATAAGTGCCTTATCTGACAATGAGTTTTCTAAGATTAACAAAGTAGATAGAACCTATACAATATGGAAGTATCTAGAAGACATGTTTCAAGGAGATATCCAAGAAAAGAATGTGTGTAGAAAGACATGGAAGAAGAGATATAACAATTCATAGATGCTACCTGAAGAAAACATCAAAGCATACAATCAGAGGATCAATGAAGCAGTTGCAGGAATCAGAAACAATGGTGGAGAAATTTTAGAGGAAGACATAATGGATAAATTGATGACTACACTGACAATAGATTATAAGAGAAAGATAAACATCTTAGATGAGACTGTTCAATTTTCAAAACACTTCAGGAGAGAGACCTTGATCAGCAAAATTTTAGCATTTGAGATATCAAAATTGAAGACAGAACCTAAAAGTGAAACAGTCTTCAAAGCCTCAGTGGATGGTAAGAAATCTTTGAACACTTCTAGTAATTTTGATAATGAAGATGAGGATAAAGAACTAGAAGAATTTCTATGATCGCTAAGAAAGAAAGAAAAGGAAAAGGAAAACATGAAGGGCAGTTACCATTCAAATTCTTTTCATGCAACAAGGTTGGTCATTTTGCATCTAAGTGCCCTACAAGAGTCAAGAAGTACAAAACTAATATCAAGCCTAAATATACAAAGGAATTCTACTATGCTAAAGATGGAGTGGCAGATGAAGATTCAGGAGAAGATGAAATTGGATTCATTGCAATTGAAGATATGGAAAAAAAATGTTTAATGAAATGGACATTGAAGATGAAAATAAAGCACAAGAGTTGGCATTAATTTCCCAAGCAGACATCATAATAGACTAGATCATTGATGGTGGATGTTCACATCACATGACAGGAGACAAAGATAGATTTGTACATCTAGATAATTACAAAGGTGGTATGGTTAGATTTGTAGAAAACACTCCTAAGCCTATCATAAGTAGAAGAGCTATCACTTTAGATGGAAAGAACAACACTGATGATGTTCTATATGTTGATGGTTTACATAATAACCTATTGAGTGTTGGATAGTTTCTTGACAAAGGATATCAGTTGGAATTCAAAAAAAATAAGTGCATCATTAATAAAAAAGGAGTTATGATTACATCAGGTTCAAAGACTAAAGGTAATGTTTTTTAGCTCAATTCTAAAGCAAGTTGTTTTGTTGCAAAAGTAGATGACAGTCTGTTATGGCACAAAAGATTATGTCATATCAATTTTGACAATATAGTAAAGATAAGCAATGTAAAGGTGGTAAGCGACCTTCCTATTAGTGCAAGACCAGTTGATACTATGTGCTGGGAATGTGTGATGGGAAAGCATGTAAGGAACTCATTCAGAAGTAAACAGAACTCAACATAAAAAAAATTGGATCTAGTGCATATAGACTTATGTGGACCTACTCAAACAAGATCATACTATGGTGAAAGGTACTTATTTTTTATGTTGATGGCTATTCCAGAATGTTGTGGGTTGCATTATTAAAAGATAAATCTGAAGCGTTTGAGAAATTCAAAATATTCAAAGCTAAAGTTGAAAATGAATCTGGATTAAAGATAAAATGTCTGAGATTAGATAGAGGAGGAGAATTCACCTCTAACAAATTGTATGAGTATTGTGAAGAACATGGATCAAAAGATAGCTAAGTGCCCCTAGAACCCCTTAGCTGAATGGAATTGTAGAAAGAAGAAATAGGATCATACTTGACACAGCATGCACTATCTTAATTGAAGGAAAAGTTGCACACATCTATTAGAGAGATGCAGTCAATACTACAATCTACACTATCAACAAAATTCAATTAAGTCCAAGCATAGACAAGACACCTTATGAACTTTAGTTTGGGAATATAGCTGCAATAAAATACTTCAGAATCTTTGGAAGCAAATGTTACATCAAGAGAGATGATGGTGTTCGAAAGTTTGATGCTAGAAGCGATGAAGGTATTTTTCCTTGTTACTCTACCAAAAGAAAAGCTTATATTTGTTTTAACTTGAGATTGAAGAAAATAATTGAAAGTACACATGTGAAGATTGATGAGAAGTTTATGATTCAAGAGAGATACTATGATTATGCAGCTATGATTGAAGATGAACCAAGACCTATCAGTAAAGAAACTGTTATTGAAGAAATGTTTGATAGCATTGATGTATCATGCAATGACCCTGAAACAAGTGAAGAGGAATCACATATAACAAATGAGAATTTTACACCTAAAGTTCCAAAATTCACATTTAAATACCATTCAAAAGTAGATATCATTGGAGATCAGAGCAGTAAAGTTATGACAAGATCTAAAGCAAAAGGTTTAACAGTTGATGAAGAGCTATATTTACTCTCACAAATTGAACCTTTAAGTGTTGAAAATGCATGTAATGATTCATATTGGCAGAAATAAATGAAATAAGAGTTAGATAATATAATTAACAATGACACATGGGAATTGGTCCCTAGACCTTGTAACAAAAATGTGATTGGAACCAAGTGGATATTCATAAACAAGATGAATGAAGATGGTATAGTGGTAAGAAACAAAGCAAGACTGGTATGTAAAGGATATGCATAGAGAGAAGGTATTGATTACTCTGATACATTTTCCCCTATGAGAATACTGGAAGCTATAAAATTGTTTTTAGCTTATGGAACATTCAAGAACTTTAAAGTATATCAGATGGATGTCAAAGTTAGCATTCCTAAATGGTGACTTGAAGGAATAAGTCTACAAAGAACAGCCTAAAGGATTTAGTTTATCAAACAAACCTGACATGGTATACAAACTAAAAAAATCCCTCTATGGACTTAAGCAAGACCCTAGAGCATGGTATGAGAGACTAGATGGTTACTTTACGAAGATTGAATTCAAGAAAGGAGCAGAAAATTGTAACTTATTCATAAGAGAGACACCTGAAGGATTATTACTTGTTGCTATTTTTGTTGATGACATTATTTTTGGTGGTAATGACAAGCTTAGTGCAGAATTTTCTAAAGAGATACAGAGCAAGTTTGAAATGAGCATGATTGGACCTATCAAATACTTTTTGGGATTAAATGTACAATAGACAGACAGAGGTATATTCATTAATCAATCTAAGTATGTGAAAGAAATATTAAAGAAATTCAAGATGGAAGATTACAAGCCAGTAAGCACCCCCATGATAACAGGAAGAAATCTTTCTAAAGATGATGATTCTACAGCAGTTGACAAGACACTATACAAATCTACGATTGGAAAACTCATATATCTTACTCAATCTAGACTAGATATTTCTAATGCAGTTGGCATTGTTGGAAGATTTGCAGCTAAACCTAGACAAAATCACTTAATGGAAATAAAAGGAATATTTAGATACTTAAAAGGGACTATAAACTATGGTCTATGGTATCCTAACTCAGAGAATGTAGAACTTCATGTGTATACAGATGCAGATTTGGCAGGTTGTGTTGATGACAGAAAGAGTACCTCAGGAGGAGAAGTATTTCTTGGAAATAGATTAGTTACTTGGACAAGCAAGAAGCAAAATTGTATTTCTCAATCAACAGTAGAAGAAGAGTATGTAGCAGCAGCATTAAATTGTTCTACAATTGTTTGGATCAAGCAGATGATAAAAGACTTTGGAATTTAGATTGATTATCCTATTGTTATTCATTGTGACAACACTAGCACTATAAATATGTCAAAGAACCCTATGATGCATGCAAAGACAAAACACATTGAAATAAAATATCATTTTCTAAGAGAGAAAGTTGCAGATAAAGAAGTAAAATTGAATTATGTGAGCACTAAAGAACAGTTAGCAGACATATTCACAAATCCTTTACCAAAAGATACTTTTGATTATCTCAAGGAGAAGTTGGGATTAATTACCTTCCCTAAGTCTGATTAGAATTTCTAACAAGTGCATCAGTCCTTGGTGACTGATGAAGGGTTGACTACTCTACGTCAGGAGTAGTACATGTGCTTATTTGTTTTTGGCACCCTTTGTCATTCATGTCAAAGGGGGAGTATATAGTCTAGGGGAGTATACAGTCATGAAAAATCAAATGTGGTATAAGGAGATGTAGCAATTAAGGGGAGTTTTGTTGAGGATATTGAGAAGGTTTTTAAAAAGAAAGAATAGTTTTGGAATGATGGTGTTTTTCATATCATATGTTGCCATCAATGTCAAAGGGGAGATTGTTGGAGATTTTCCTTTGAGCCAGTGGTTGACGGTATGTTTTTCATTGATGACAACATATAGTATGCAGCAATGTCCTATATGGATATGTTGGAGTGTTGCACATTTATTTTTATGTTGTAGACATATTCATTATGCTATGTTCATAGACGCAGATTTAGTTGTGCAGTTGAAGTTGAGTTATGATTATCTATTTTCCAGTTATAGTTTCAGGAGATTGTTATTGGGATTAGTGGGAAGTATGTACTAAGAGGGGAGGGGTGAATCAGTACCTCTAAAACTTGTGTATCCCTTTTACCAATTAACCTTTGTAATCAATTGTATATCCATTCAATCTTATTTATACTTACTTTGTTGTGAGTTATACCAATTCATAACAATAAAATACATGTGAACATTCACAGAAACATTAATGAAAGTAAATTGACACATAACACAAGATATGATATCGCAGAAAACTTCTGTGAGGAAGTAAAAACTGCGGTGGGGATGACACCCACAAAAATTCACTATCTGCAGATTGAAAGGGGTCGGTTAAGGCTTAGATGTCTATCACTTCTGATGATCTACCCTATTAGGAGTATTAGTGGAGACCTGTTAAAGTCTACTCTATTAAGATCTTTAGCTACACTGTTAAGTGTGCACTTGGTTAAGAGATTTGATGTTGGAGTGTTAAATCCACCTTCCTTGGAAGGATTTTTACACTTTTCTCCACTTGTTAGAATGATAGAAAATTAAAAATTGACCTGGTAAATGAAATCTCCTATTGCTGATATAGATCCAATTTAGTTTACATGAAAAATATTATCACCTAATTGTGATTGATTAATACCTCTGATTATCAGTTTCCTCTGTTCTTGGTTCTGCTAACCAAACCCTCCTTTTTGTTGTTCTTGTTCTTGAAACTCTTAGTCTGATCCATAGATGTGCTTATCTAATTCATTCATGTTATCCTCTCTCTTTACATCATCTATTCATCCATAATAATGAATGATTGCATCATCTATTTATAGATGGATTGACTTCATCAAGTTTTGATAAAAACAATGTTAACTCTAAGATCAAGTTTACAACTTGCACCTAGATCTCCTATTCTATGTGTTTTGAATCAGTTAGACAGATTAAATAACTTACATTCATGTATCTTATCCCTTAAGAAATGTATTTAAAATGATTAAATATCCTATAAATAGAATACACTTTCTTTATCTGACGTGGAAGTCAGATCCACTTTTTGTGGGCTGCAACTGACTTTCGGTTCTGTCTGTCAGTCATGCTTGACTGTCGTTCAATTTTGTTCTATCAATTGCACTATATCTATCTTGTTGGTCTACATTGTAACTTGCATATCGGGCTCCTCTATCGGGTTCCACTTTATCTTTCTATCTTTGTGATTTCATTTTACACACTAACTTGTGTCATCGGTTCTCTTTGCACTTGTCATCTTCGGTGATCTCTTAGTATCTGATCTTCGGTTTGCTCATTATTTTATTTTGGTGTATGAATACCAAAAGTGTTGTTTGTATAATAATGCCAAATTAATTTCATCAATCTCCCCTTTTTACATTAGTATCAAAAACTAATATGTGCAAAATACTAACAAAATGTTAAGTATATACAACATATATAATCCTTAGTCTTTTAATGACTCCCCCTATGTATATGTCGGTATATCTATACATATGATGTCTTTCCTTATACATATCATTTTCTCCATATAACATACCATATACATATCATATTCACCATTTTCCCATCTCAATGAATGAATGTACATATCATCATTTTCCCCTTTTTGTATTTTGTACTCTTCATTTTCCCCCTTTTTTGATATTAAGGGAAAAGGTCATTTACCTTAGAGCTTATCAAAAATATGGGAATGTGAAGACTTCATGTCTTCCATCATTTTCTCCCATTTCTCTTTGAGGTTCTCCATAGTCATGTTCTCAAGTGTGATCTTTGAATGCATGTCATAGATGTTGTCTGCAACAGACATCTCTGGAGTTGCAATTAGTTACCTTGCTGAACTAATATGTTGTTGGAGAAGTGTAATATTTGGTAGAAGTTGAGCTTGAATCTCAGTTAATTCTTCCCTAAAATGTGTTTCTTCCTCCCATAGCTCTTGCCTTAACCTTTTTATCTCACTTATCTTCTCATAATGCATCTTGACTGCATTGTCTACATCGGTGGTTAAGCTTTGTGCACTATTTGCTAGATCTGTATCTAGCTTTGCAGTGTTGTCACTATTCTCCTTAGTGAACTTTTCTATTGTGCTCAAATTTTGAATTAAGGATATTGCTTCAAATATGATTGAATCTAATTCAGATATGATTTTTGATAGCTTTACCTTATTTTCTGCCACTTCTTGGTTGATGTTCTCTATGAGCTTCTGTTGGTACTTCATCTTGGCTCTCTCCTTAATTGCCTTCTCAGCATCAATATTCTGAGTTGTGATTACATCGGTGAGGGTAGCTAATTGATCAAGTATTGTCTTGCTTTGATCAATATCAACATCGGGCACTATTTGATGTAGTATGTCCCATGTTGTCTGCAGTACCATGGAGTCCACGTGATGTTTCTTTAGCTTTTCCTGCAATGCCTTCCTTTGGCATATCTCTCCATATTCTTGTAATGCTTCAAAGTCAAGTGTAGATGGGTCACACTTTTGAATTACAATAATTTCATCCCCTGAGACTTCCATCTTATTCTTCTTTGATTTCTTCTTCTTTTTTCTGAGATTCACTAGAATGTAACACCATTGCTGATTTTTTGGCCTTTTCTGTTGTGCTTGATGAAGTGACCTATTGTGCTTCTTTCTATTTCTTGGCATTAGTTTCATCTCATCAGGTGTCTTCAAATGTCTCCACATTCACCTTTACATCATCGATAGCACTCTAGTCAGTTTCCTCATGAGTACTATCTTTTGGTTTGTCTCCTTCATTGGTGTCCTTTGCTTCATCAGTCTTGGTTTCTTCATTCTTGTCTTGAGTCTCTGCATCCATTTCCTTTTCTCCTCTAGTAACCTTATTGGTGCCAATTACATCTTTATTATCTGTCATGTCTTGTTGACCATCAGTTTTATCTTTGATTGGTTCTTCCCCTACACCTTTGGAGTATCCTTCTCAGGTGACTTGCTTGATTCTTTCATGATATTGATAGCTTGTATCAATATTGGTAGTTTGCCTGGAATTTTCACCTGTGTAGTATCAACTATTGTGTCCTACTCATTGGTTGTGTCCTTTTCAGTAGTGACATCTTCATCCTTATTCACTTCCTCTACTAGGTCATCAGTAATGTCTATGACATTAGTGTCCACAATGTTTTCATTTGTGGTGTCTTCCCATATTTCATCTGCAACATCTGCAGTCTTGTTGCTTGATGTATCATCTTCCTCTTTATCTAACTTAATGGATGGGTCATCTTGAGTTTACTTTTCAACTTCTTGTTGTTGAAGGTCTTTATCGGGGCTTACCTTCTCAATAGGTCTATTCATAATCTTGCACCATTTCTTGTGGCTGTCATGTTCAAGCTCTTTTAGTTTCCCTTCAAGAAATTTATATGCTCTCAACTTTGGTGAGAACTCCTTTGTGTACTTCTCCATCATCTCATCTATCTCTTCCTTCTTAGATTCAGGTTGCATTAGAGAAACAAGTACTCTCTCTCTCTTATTTATTTCTCATTCTTTAAAGAAAATGTCCATCTGGAGTAAAGATTGTCCAATCTTTCTCTTGGAACATATTTACCTTCAAATTGCATTGGTACATATTTGAAGTTGTACATTTTTTCTATGATGGTGTCCTCAATTTTATTCTGATCTTATAAATTTAATTTCACCCATTTTCTTATGTTTGGATCTGTAATTGATCAAGAGTTTGCAATATAAATACAAATGTCATCAATAGTTTTAGGTTCTTTTACCTTGACATTCTCTGCCTCTATGGTTTCATCTTGCTCAGTATCTTCTATGTCCTCTCAAGTCCTAATGAATTTTCTTCCTTTCTTGTTTTGACCTCTCTTTGGTGTAGGAGCTTTCCTCTTGTAAGTCCTGACCTTTCCCTTCTTTAGAGGTGAAGGAGTAGATTCTTTTGATGTTTGGATTCTAGTCCTAGAAGCAGTCATTATTCTTGGTTTCTTAGATGGTGGAGGAGGTGGTGAATCTGACTCTATTTCCTTAGATTCATCCTTTCCTTCATCTTTACCAACAGATACTTATTCTTCGGTTTCCTCCTCTTGTTCAACTTCTTCATCTTTCTCAATTTATTCTTCATTTGTTGATAGAATCTTCTTGAGATTCTTCACCATCTTGTCCTTCTTTTTGACTATTTTCTTAGCAACTAGGCCTGATTTAATTATTTTCTTGGCCTCTTCATATGTTCCAAACTTGGGTTCTTTCTTATCTAGTGGTTCATTGATCAATGCATCAATTGCCTTAGTAGCAAGATCAATGTTGATCTCATACTATAATGGTTGCAACCATGTTGTCCTTGGTACAACAGGTTTGATGTAAGTATTGTCAATATCAACCATGAAGCATATTTCATCCTTATATTATTCAATGAGTTTCTCGGGGATTCTTACCCTCTTTTGAATTCGGTCTTTGAATACATTGAAGTATTCATCCATGACACTTTCAAAGTTATCACCTAGTGTAGCTATGTGCTCACTGATTTGCATGGCGATCGGTTTGGTGTTGTCCCATTTTACATCTCCTACAGATGGGAATGTTTGTTGAAAATAAAAGAAGATACACATTATTAGTGAGCCAAACTTACAGGTGTTTGACTTCACATTCCTGATTGTCTTTAAGTTGTCCTTCAACAAATCCTTGAGTAGCTTAGATAAGTCCAATTGTGTACCTTTCTTCACAATTTTGAATGTTGTGTCCACTGCACCTGATGCTATGTTGTTTAATTTTCTTGCCTAGAAGAATTTATAGCCCAAAACGCATGCGTCAAACTTCATTTCATCATCGGTTATTGTGGTTACTTTCAATCCTCAGCCATCCCATTTATCTCTTGTCATCTTTTCAGTTTCGATCTTCGGTAGATGCTTGAGTGCCTTTACTTTATCTATTACAAGGTAACTGGTAACCACATGGATGACATCTCAGGTTATTTCCTCTAGTTCATCCAACCATAACTTGTTGTTATGCATTCTGCTCAGTACTAACCAAATCCATTCAGTTTTGAAGACTTTCAAGAACATTAGGGCATTGGTGAGCCCTTTCACTTCAATGTGTTTATGTTCTTCCTTGAGTGTTCCATCATCATTTCATAGCTTCTTGTAGGCTTCTTCAACCTCTAAACTTCCTATTTCTGCTATCTTATAATATATGAAAGATCAGACATCTTCAACTAGTAAAACCCTAGATGGAATGCATGAAAATGCACCAGCATCATCGGGTTGTGAGGAAACCTTAGGATGGAACTTATAGTTGGGTTCCTCACATGTCATGTTCTTTATGATCTTGAACTCATCTTTCTTTGCATTCTTTGATTTCACAGTTCCTGAAGTCGATGCCATTTTCAAAAATTAGGGCTTACTTTGAAATGCATAAGAACAGAGTTGTCAGTTCTTTGTAACTTACTGTTTACTGTAGCAAAGATCTCTGAAGTGCTTTGGAGTTTTGTTTGTTGAGTCATGATTTCTATGTGATCCCTTCACTCTTTGCTCAAAAAACTGCCTTGGTCGCTCTACTCTGGGTTTCATGATAAATGAGTTGTTTTGATGCCCTATTTATAGTTGTTGCCCTAAAACACATGCCATAAATGCTGACCAACTCCTCAGTGTATGAAGATGAAGTTCATCGGTGAAGACATTACTTCCTTCGGTGACACTTACAATGCTTCAGAGTAGTCGATGTTCACTTTGCTTTTACCGATAGTTTTAGGTATCACTGACAACTTGTTTATTTACTTGTTTATCAATGAGGCTTAGTTTATACTAGCAAATTTTTCTTTTATCCAACGTGTATCGGTAAATGTAGGCAGTCTTAGCTTTGAGTGTATATCAATGGGTTTCAGTATATATGCCCAAAAGCATAGTTATCACAAATTTTAACAAGTAATACCATGATGCATCTTTCTTATGCTAATTTGGCATTTATATCAACATAATATGGAATTGATGTAAAGTAATAGCTTGGGGTAGTGCAATTTCATGATTGTTCTGCTTAGGTGGGGTTGGTGATGTCACCAGATCCATTGGATGGGGTGTCACCATTTTCATTTCTCATTCCAGCTTCATCATTGCTTGAAGCTTTTCTCCACATTTTATCTCTAGCCCTTCGAATATCTTCAATGGTGTTTCCATTGGAATATGTGTATGTCTCTATCATTCAGTCTCTATAGTCTTTCTTGAGATGACCAACTTTATGATAGTGTAAGCATTCCATTCTGGGGTTAGTCTAGCCTCTAGACTTTCTAGTCCATTGTCTCATATAGTTTGTAGCAATGTGACTGTATCTTCCACATGTTGTATAATTTTTTCAATTATTGTAGTCCCATACATACTCATTACCAACTCTCTTCGATTGATAAGGAGTTTCTTGACCTTTAGGCTTCCATGCTTGTATTTTCTTTTTCCATCTTTCAAGAGTTGTGTGCCCATTTATTTTGCATGTAGGACAGTATTTGTCCATGTAAGTTTCCTTCTTTGGTTGTTTCATATCAGACTTACATTCATATGCTTTATGACCTTTCTTGTTACATTTATAACAAAATCCTATGAATGAAGTTGTAGATTTAGAAATACCTTTCATTTTACCTCGACATACATTTGATGTATGGCCTTGATTTTCATAGTGATTGCATGTAAGCTTTCTTGGTCTTGGATTTTCATAGACATTCTTTGGATTAGATTGATTTGATGATTCTCCATTTTTGGTAAAACCTAGACCATTGTTTTTGTTGACTCTTCATTGTCCTTCAAGAAAATCATCCATTCTTTTATTGCTTTCATCGGCTTTCTTGATAATTTCATTATGTTTTTTCTGAATTCTTATTTCATGCTTTAGCTTTTCATTCTCATCCCTCGGTTCATCGATAGCTTATATTCTTTCAATGAGTTCAAAATTTAATCTATTTGCTTCTTGACTCATAAGAATAATCTAATTTATAATCTCATGGTGATGCTCTGTAAGTCTTTGTATTTCAAACTCTTTTTCTTGTAGCTTTTCTGTGATCTTTCTTCTATCATCAATAGCTAGTGTTCTTTCTTGTTCAACTTGCCTAGCATTGTTCATGACATCAATCATCCTTACCATCTGTGTCTCTTGACCAATTTTTAGAGATTTAACTTGTCCAGCCAGATGTAGATTGATTTCAGTTAGGCTTGTGATGTTTTCTTCTGATGTATTTGATGCTTTGCTCATAGTTGATCCTGAAGATTCAAATAAATTTGGTATCTCTTCCTCATGATAATCTGTCTCATTATAGCGAGATTCCATATTCTTTCTTTCATCCAGCAACTATCTCATACTGATTCTAGCTTCTTTATAATGTTCAAAGAACATTCAAATTTCAAGATTTTTATTCTCAATATTTTTATCAAGTCTGTACTTCTCCATTGTATGATCTTTTCTCTTTAGCCTTTAATCTTTCCAAGAAGAGACTTAGCTTTGATACCAATTGTTGGGATTAATGGGAAGTATGTACTGAGAGTGGAGGGGTGAATCAGTACCTCTAAGACTTTTATATCCCTTTTACCAATTAACCTTTGTAATCAATTGTATATCCATTCAATCTAATTTATACTTATCTTGTTGTGAGTTATATCAATTCATAACATTAACATACATGTGAACATTCATAGAAACATTCATGAAAGTAAATTGACACATAACACAAGATATGATATCGCAAAAAACTTCTGTGAGGAAGTAAAAACTGCGGTGGGGATGGCACCCACAAAACTTCACTATCTGTAGATTGGAAGGGACCGATTAAGGCTTACAATTTGATCACTTATGATGATCTACCCTGTTAGGAGTATCAGTGGAGACCTATTAAATTCTACTTTGTTAAGAGCTTTAGCTACACTATTAAGTGTGAACTCGGTTAAGTGATTCGATGTTGGATCGTTAAATCCACCTTCCTTGAAAGGATTTTTATACTTTGATCCACTTGTTAGAATGATAGAAAATTACAAATTGACCTGGTAAATGCAATCTCCTATTTCTGATATAGATCTAATTTAGTTTACATGAAAAAAATTATCACCTAATTGTGATTGATTAATACCTCTAATTATTGGTTTCCTCTGTTCTTGGTTCTACTAACCAAATCCTCCTTTTTGTTGTTCTTGTTCTTGAAACTCTCAATTTGATCCATAGATGTACTCATCTGATTCATTCATATTCTCCTCTCTCTCTTCACATCATCTATTCATCCATGATAATGAATGATTGCATCATCTATTTATAGATGGATTGACTTCATTGAGTTTTGATAAAAACAATGTTAACTCTAAGATTAGGTTTACAACATGCACCTAGATCTCCTAGTCTATGTGTTTTAAATCAGTTAGACTGAATAAAGCACTTAAATTTATGTATCTTGTCCCTAAAGAAATGTATTTAAAACAATTAAATATCATATAAATAGAATACACTTTATTTATCTGATGTGGAAGTCAGATCCACTTTTTGCAGGCTGCAACTGACTTTCGGTTCTGTCTGTTAGTCATGCTTGAATGTCCTTTGGTTTTGTTCTGTTAGTTGCACTGTATCTATCTTTTCGGTATGCACTGTAACTTCCATAACGGGTTCCTCTTTCAGGTTCCAATTTATCTTTCTGTCTTTGTGATTTTGGTTTACACACTAACTTGTGTCATCGATTCTCTTTGCACTTGTCATCTTCGGCGATCTCTTAGTATCTGATCTTCGGTTTTCTCATTACTATCTTTCATTGTATGCATACCAAAAGTGTTGTTTGTATACTAATGGAAAATTAATGTCACCTATCATTTGGATATGCGTGTTTGGATTCATGTTTAGATATGAGTTCAGAATGTTTGGTTAAGGCGCTTAACGTGTTTCATCTAGAGAGTGAAGTTTGAGTTAATTTGGTGGAGCCGACTGTGTGAAGTGATGTGTCTACTCATCTTGAGTTGCATAGTTCTATTTGTGTTGTGTGCTTAGTTTGGTCGATGAAGAAGTTGTTGAAGAGTTTCCTACAAGCCAACTTGATCATATCTTTGGAGGAGAATACTTATAACAGATCATTTGTGATCACCATATGTGAGAATGTGAGAAAGCAGCAGAGCAGAATGTTTGATGTATTGGGCCAGTAAAGCTATATCATTCATCAGTTGAAGATCTATGTGAAGAAGCAGAGAGTTTATACAATTCATTGGAACTAATCAAGACAACAGGTCTAATTCATAGTTCAATATTAGATATAGTGTATATCTGTTGTGTAGAAGGTTGCAGCCTTCATCATTTGAGAAGTGTCCTCACGGATAGTTTGTCCTCACCTCTAACAGGGTTATTTGTAAAAGACTCCTAGCAGGGTCCGACCTTTGACTAGGTCACTGTACTTAATACATTGTAAAGATCAACTCCTAATAGGGTTGTAGGATCTTCTAATAGGGATCATTATACACTAGTGCATTTCTTTGTGGGTACTAATTCCCACCGAGGTTTTCAGCTATTTTGGGTTTCCCCGTAACCAAAATTGTGGTGTTATAATCTATGTTATCTTGTTGTGTTTATGCTTAATGTTATTCTATACTTAATTTGATAAAAGAACTGAATATTGTAGATAACTGATTCACCCCTCCACCTCTCTCAGTTATCTCTTGGGACTATTCCTAACATGATTATGGGGATGAGTCAAATATTTATCGTCCTTTTCTGAAAAAGAGAGGTAATGTGGAGCTAATACGTGATAAACCACCGCCTAAAATTTTTCTACATCTATGTCCTTTAGAATGTTAGATGAATGTAGGGCTTGTTCAAGAACTTCCCTATGCACTAAAGATATTTTTAGCAACTCAAATATAGATTTTTGACCTGAGGTTCTTTGCAATTGGTCTACCAATTTATAGTTAGAAGATGGTATGGGAACCATTTGTCTCGACATTGCTGGTTTTGGAATTGTGACAATAGCTAGTTTGGATGATGTTGTCTGTTTAGATGAGGAATTAACCCCTTTGATCATAATTTGTGCTTGAATTTGTGTTACTGCATTTTAATGTGTCGACTTGTCCTTGACACCTTTGATAGTGGTCACATTGATTTATTTGTTCTTTATGTCCAACATATTGATCACATTATCATTATGATAAAAGGCGTAGTTGACTTCATTTCCTTTTTCTTTAGAGGCTTCTCCTTTTTCATAGTTAGGAAATGGTTATTATAGGTCGTGTGACCTTCATTAGATGTGTGTCCTTCCACTTTGATTTTTCCTACATCAATGAGATCGTGTATAACATGCTTGAGTTTGACACAATCATTGGTCTTATGTCCTTTATTTGTATGGAACTCACAATAGGCATTATCGTTCCACCATCTTGGTTTTACCTCCGATTCCCAAGGTTTTGACTCTGATAAAGTAATGATTTTTTTGTCGAAGAGAGTTTTCAAAACTATTTCAAGAGGTTTTCCCAATGGAGTAAATGTCTGTTGTGGTCTAGACACCCATGACTTATTCTTTTTTGTATTATTGTTTTCTTGTGGAATTGTTATTTTTGTTGTTGTCTTAGCTTCTTTTCTTTCTTGCAGGTTGTTTTTAAGATTAAACACAATCGGTTTAACATTCATATTTGAAGCTTCCACCACTGCGTCATTAACAACATTTTTTTTCTTGTTTCGCCATTAGGTTTTTTCTCATAGCTATTAGTGGATTTGTTGTCATTATAAAGCATGATTTCTCCTTTTTTATCATAACCTCTTCTACACAAATAGTGTTCTTAATCATTCTTTCAAAACTAGGAGAATCTTTCATTTGTAGAACATAGTTCATTTCAGGTACTAAGTTATTGATGAAGATCTCCATCTTTTCCAATTCAAGTATTTATCTTGAGTACCTTGCAAATAGTTTCCTCCATCGTTGCAAGAAATGTGTGAAGGATTCACCTGTTCATTGTTTGGTATTACAAAGGTCCATCATGGTGACATTGTGTTGAATGTTATAGGAGTAGTGTTGGAAAAATCTTTGAATCAACTCCTCAAACATTTGTATACTAGGTGTGAGTTTAGAAAACTATTCCATGGCTTGTCCTCCTAAACTTTCTAGAAATAGTCTCATCAATTATGTTGGTTAATGCATAAATTTAATACTTAATGTGCAAAATTATCTCACATGATCGTAAGGATCCATTTCTCCCATGTATTTGTCATACTTTGGTATTGTTGTGTTTGGTGAAAAACAAACCATTTGCAAGTTCTTACTCAATGGGAATGGACGTATGTGTTCCAATGATTATTTCTTGGTTGGTTTAGTCTTTTCTTTCTTAAGCGTTATGAGTTCCATTTGCATTTGATGCAACTATTTAGAAAGTATTGATATAGGTCTTTGTACCTCTTCAAATTTCAATCATTCGACATCATAATATTTAGGAAGTTTGACCCCAAGAGAAGCTAGGTGGAGAAAATATTTTTCTTTGTCTTCTTCAATGATTTTCTCCAAGGTATTTTGAAACTTCCTACTTTGTTTGAGTTTATTGTATTCTTCTTTTGATATTTCTTCATCACTATCCAAGTCAAAAAAAGGAGGGTCATGATTTATTTCTTCTTGACTTTCTCTTTCTTGATGGTTATTATCTTGGTCATATTAATCAAAGGAAACACTTCATTCTCTATTAGGTACATCCATGTTGGGTAAGTCTTGATCAAAATGAGGGTGTGTTCAAGATGTCTCTCCCCATTGAAATTTAAGCAATCTTAAAGGTCTTTATGAATCGTCAACAATATATTGTTTGCTTCTTGTGTTAACCATGAAAGCAGGATATCAATATCATCAAAATCATTCCAATAGTTCCAAAAAGAATTTCTAAATTTCCCAAACGTGTTTGTCCAAGTTATGGTGAGTGTGAGTTTGATGTTTGAAAGTGATTCAATCTAGTGTTAGAGGGTTAGAATTCCCTGATAATGAGCTGGGAATCAAGAAGATTTTTTTAGTGAAGCAAAAAAATGATTTAGGAACAATCGAGACAACCCTAAAGAACATGCAAGGTAGACTCTCGATTCAATTGAGAAATAACGTCGGGTGGAGAAACAAGAACAACAGAGACTGACTGACAAGAAAAAAAAAGGGTATCCAAAAATGCCAAGTTTTTGAGTCTGACACATGTGAAATTACCCTCTATCCCATATGTGACTAACAAGTTATGATCCTAGATTTCCTGTATGCAAGCCTATTCTTCCTAAATTTGATCTTGTTCACTAGATGCGAGTGAAGATTTAGTGGAAATGACCTTGTTTACAAGATGTGATTATGGTCTGACCAAATATGATCTAGGATCCTAGATGCGACCACCTAATGGTCTTGTGAAATTTTGCCACTTTGTTTGGAAAGACATGAAATTTTTTTTGATTCCAGGGTCTATCTGACAAATTCTAGAGTTTTTGAGATAGTACAAAATGTTTGTGACTGTCAAAATATTGATTTGTTTGGCAGGTTTTATCTTGTTACTTGATATTTTTACACATCAAGCATGTTTATTAAGAGCCCAACACACCTATCCCTAAAACAAGGGCATAGCATGAAAATATTTTCTCATAGAATTAGGTACACACTCAAATGCTAATCAGAATATGACCATCACCAAGAACACAATGGATCCAGTCATGATGTCGTATTATCCGAATCCAAATACAAATCAGGGCACAAAATGATGAGTATCTTGGGGAAATTACTATTTCACTTGCACAAAGATTATCACCTTTTGGGGGTGATTTGGGTAGCTTCTATGCTTAGAGTTTCTAGTAAGGGTCTTCATTCAATTGTATCCTTTGCATCTATGCAGGCGTGATTGAGATATATAGTCCTGCAAAGCATCTTAGCACAAGCAGTCATGTAAACATGATTGAGACCAAAAGGCCCTACTTTGTGTTAGACATGGGCTGAGTATAAGCCCAAATGACATCTGACTCTCAAGGATTTAACCCCAAAGAGTAAATTTTTTTAACATGAGTTGGAGTGTTGTGGCTCACACCTTGTTCTCACGGGGGTCGCCCCAGGAGATTTTTTCCTCACCGACAAGACCAACTAATAGGTGAAAAGCAATAAGAGGATTGGAAACTTAGGAGTTTAGATTTCTAATTCTTCATAAAGAAGAAGAGAATAATATAATATTCCATTTCATCTTCTATTATCAAACACGCAAAACAATGGTTCATTTACCACAAATTTGAACTCAAAAATTAACTTTATTTTTGAGTTTCTGATTTTCCATGAAGGAAAAGAGCATAATCCTCTAGTAAAATTAAGATTTAACTCCAATTTGAATTTTAGTTCCAAAAGAAAAACTTAACCAAGCATGAAATTTGATCCATTTTCACCAAGGTAACCTGAATTTGCAATCATTAGTAGTTTTGACATGTTTTACTCCACTTCTTTCACCAATGATTCTTTGGCATGCATCTTGCAAAAGCTTATTAGGCTATCAAATGATCACATTCACCCAAAAAACACACAAGGTTAGCCGATAAGCAACAAAATCAATTAATCATGCAATTAAGCCAACCAAATGTGATCCTCAATTTTACCAAATGTGACTAAGGAATCACCAGATGTCAATAAGGATCTGAAATGTGACCATATTTCCCTAAATCCAATCTTGTTTTTCATGGAAGAGATCCTCTCCAGATGCGATGTAGAATATACAAGATGTGATCCTAAATTCCCCGGATGCGATCTTCTTTACCAGATATGATCCTTCTTCCCAAATGTGAATCTGCAGCAAAAATAGAGTCCAAAAAGTTAGTCAATTAGCTCCAAAAATGGTCAAAATTTTGGGGCTCTACCCCACGGTGGGCACCATAAATGTGTGTGTGAATTATGTACCTGCAAGATGCAACACAACACTTCAATATGTCATTGCATAAATGGTTAGAATCATCAAATTCAATTTTAAAACATAGAAAACCAAAGTAAATTGACATATTACTTCCTATCTAGAAAGAGTATGATTTAAGCTATAAGTTTGCCATCAAATTATGCTTAAAATTAATGACACATTCAGTCCTAGAATGGAAGATTCAAGTGAAATTTATACTATCTATCATGCAATTGAAGCTAAAATGATTCATTAAGAAAAAAATGAAAGAATTTATCTAATTATCTATGATTTTATGAAATCAAATGAACAACATAAGAGTGCAATTAAAATTCTAAAATTATGGACTTATTGAGCTCAAAATTCAATCCTTTTTGTGGAATAATTTGAGAAATGAAGGGTTGAGATTGGTTTGTGAGAAGAAGTGAGGATTGAGTCTTTGGTGATCCATGTGAGTTAACTCTCATTAGTTAATGGATTGAATTTCCACATGTGCAAGTGATGAGTTGCATTTAGAGAGTGTTATTAATTCCCTTTAATTAATTAATTTAGCCAAGGATTTAATTGGGTTGATTTGATTTAAATAGGCAAAGGTAATTAATGTGAGGTAGTGATGAAATCACTTTGATGAATTATGCCAATATTTGAATAGTTGAATTGACATAAATGAGGATATGATCACATTTACAAAAAATAGGGTCTCTAGTTAGAGTAGACCAAATTAGGGTGGTTACACCTATAGTTTTCCATCTCTTCAAATCTACTCCCCAAGTTGTCAAAATTTTTCTCTAAAGAGTCTAGGATCTGATACCAAATGTTGGAAATAATAGGTACTGGGAGGGGGGGTGACTCAGGACTAATACAACTTTCAAACTTTTACTGATACCCTTAAATAGAAACAAAAGAAACTTCCAAACTATGAAGCATATAATTGTAACTATAAATTAAAATTGAAATGAATCAAATGACAACACATGCACATACATAACACTATGACTTTACTTGTGGAAAACCTTTATCAGGGGGAAAAAACATCATGGGGATCAAACCCATAATATTTTCACTGCAATAGAAAAGAGTTCTTTGGTAGGCGCTTGCAATCTGTCACTTTCTAGGTGACTCACCCTGTTAGGAGTGACTGATACCTTATTAGAAGTATCAAAATCCTATTATAGAATACCTCGTTAGATTATTTGAATTCCACTTATACAATGTTGACCTTGTTAAGGGATTTACAATAAAGTTCTTATAGAGACTACCATGTTAGGCATTTTGACTTGTTGAAACTATTAGGAAAACAACAAGAAAATATGACCTGTGATATGCACTCCTTAATGCTAATTAGATCATTGATGCTCTGTACTTGCTCTAAATCTGATCCTGAATCTGTAGACACCCTAAAATGGACATACTTGTGACTTAACATCAAAAACCCTAATTTTTATCTATTAATTAATGGTTTTATAATCATTAATTAATCATTTATTTTCTTCTAAATTCATTTAATCTTTTAATTAATGGTTTTTTAATCATTAATTAGTCATCTATTTTTCTTCTAAACTCATTCCCAAAATCATCTAATCAAATTCTCAAAATTAATTTTATTTAATTAATTAACCTTAATTGATTAATTACCATTAATTAATTAATTCAATTCAATTTCCTATAGTTTAAATTGAAAGATTTAAAATTACTAATTAAATTCTTCTAATTAAATTAATTTAATTTCATTCAATAAAACAATTCTAAATCAAAAAGAATTCAATTATCTCACATGTTGAAAAATTTAATTACATAAATGAATTAAATAATCAATTATGCTCAAAGAGATAATCCTTAATCAAATCACATGGGTTACTCCACCCATCTCTCCAGTTTACATGGGTAACTCCACCCACCTCTTCAGTTTTAAAAGGTAACTCAAAATTAGCTCTTCAGTTAACCAAACTCTATCTCCTCTCTCCCAATTGAAGAGGTGGAGTTTACTGATGGCTTCTCTAGTTCCCTTTGATCTCAACCATGCATCTTCTTATCTCTAGGATTGATCTCAACCGTTCATCTCATTCTTGATTCCTATATAACAAACCCTTCATAACCACTTGAAGGATCTAGGATTTCAAGCTCACATGCACCATTACTCTGTCAAATTGGTTCTACCATTCAATCCATCTTGCAATCACCCACACTTTCAATAGCATATTTCTCAACGCTCCCAAGTCATAGACGCTGCCCACACCAATACCGAGCATCAAAAATAGCATTTTGGAAGGAGTAGAGAGAGATAATAGAAGCTTCAATAAATTGGGTTTGCATTCATTTGTTTTCCTCTTATTTTATTGTACATTTTATTGATTCATAGTTTCAATTTAGGTAGTATATTCGATTGTGTCATCCCCCTTTGCAAATCAGTGCTACTAACCCTCGTTTGTTGAGAGTTACAGAATTCGATCCATGCATACATTTTGGTGAACCCAACGTGAATCAAACAACCCGAATATCCCTTACAGACAATAGACAGACTCTTTTAGCCATGGTCGTATGGTTTCAAAATTCTTTTCTATGCTTTTTCTCAATATCTGTATAATTTTGCAATCGCTGGTTCTTCACCGCAGTTGAAGGAATTTTTTCGCAATTGTTTGCAAAGTTTATTACCACAATTGTTGAAATGGCTTCGCAAAAATTTTATGTCTCTATTCACAAGTCTATTTTCTTTCTCTATGCTGCAATCGACCGATCGGTGCTGCAATTTCTGTCAGTTTACCGCAATCACACACTTACTGCCACAATCAACCAATCCATTCTGCAATCGGTGGTGCTTTACCACAATCAAAAGTGCTTTTCTGCAATCAAAAAAATCACACCGCAACTGATTTTTCTCTACCACAATTGCCAGTGCTTTACCGCAATCACTAGAAAGATTGCTTATCTGATCCAAAACCTCTGTCAATTTGTTTTTAATTTGACATTTTCTTGTTTTCTGTGCAGGATTGGACACAACATCGAGAATAGAGAAGGGTAAGTCTTTGTGAGTATCAATCATTTCAAAATATTTTTTTTCAAAGTTGCACACGCTCTCATTTGCAAATATTTTTGTGGTGCTAACTTGTCTAAACAAAGCAAACCTAAAATCAATTCAATTGTCAATTTGGTGCTTAAAAAGAAAATTTTATGAAATCATCTTGAACCTCACATTTACACATTGGTGCTTAAAATTGATGTGGAGGTTAAGAATTGAACAACGGAAAACAAACATTTCAAATTTGGGCATTAAAACTGAACAAGCAATCAACTGTTAGTAATAACTGAGAAGGGGGGGTGAATCAGTAACCTCAAAAATTAATCCTTAAATCAACCCTTAAAACTTATAACCACAAATTATGCCTCTATTTATCTTTTTTCCTACAAGATGAGTGCCTTGAAATACTTATGTCAATTTACTACTTGTTGTATTTCTTTGTAAACTCTTCTTCTGTATGTTTACCAATAAGCAGTCAACTATTTACCGAAACACAGTAAATATGCAGAGTATACCAATCAATCCAGAATTGCATATGTGAAATGTAAAACAGTAAAGTAAGAAAACATAAACACATAACACATGGATTTTTAACATGGAAACCCTGTTAAGGGAAAAACCACTAGGACCGGTACCCCAAATTTTCACTCTTCTGAAGTGAGCTTTGTTAGGAGCCAACCCTGTTAAAGGTTACAAACACATTGTTAGGTGTGACCTTGTTAGAGGATTTAAAAGATAGTTTGGCACCTAGTATCTGGCATCTAATGCTACCATCCTTGATCAAAAACTCACTTGGCTTATCAATAGGTATCGCGAATATCCAATGCTACTTTCTATGATCAAACTTTTTGATACTCCTTGGGATGTATCTCAATTACAAAAGACTTTTAAGTCCTGCTTGGTTAAGAGAATTCATGCTTCAATGGTTAAACTAAAACATTAATGATCTATTCACACATACAACTTGAATTGCAGATTTTTAGATATATTGTAAGTGAATTACCTCTATGATCAATATAATCAATTCAATACCTTTGCTCCACACTTTTCTTCTCTATGATGTTGTCTCACTATTCGTCGGTGTCTACAGAATCTAGCTCTTTCCTCAGCTTGTTGATCAAGACTAAATGAAGAATTTCTTCTCCTTCATATTTTCTTTAGCATCTTTCCTCTTCTCTTTTTCACCCCACACAATTTGTAATGAATTGGGTTTGTCTCTTTATAGAAATGATTTACCTTTTCTTGGCTTTCTTGATTCTTGGCATGATCAACAATTCTCACCAATTAGATTTAAAGAAAACTCCAGTTTTATCTCAAAGAGATCTTCTTGCCAACTAGACAAATCAGCTTTAAATCAATTACTTATCTCCGGCTTTATCTGGATGATTAAAACAATGATAAGTATTAGTTAAGTCTATCTTTAGCATCTTGATAGCTAAGCATTTTGTCATTCTCTGAACTCTCTATTTTGTCGGTCAACACTTTTGTTAGTCATCGGTGACAACTGACTGTTCCATCGCTGTGACTTCAATTGTCATTGGGATCTCTGACCTTGCCTTTTCCGTTGGGCAACACTATAATTCTTTCCATCATGTTACTCTGTGCTTTCCTCATCGGGAAACATTGTGACTTTTCTCATCGATAATGTTGTGCATTTTCTCATCAGGTAACACTATGACTTTTCTCTTTTACTTTGACTGTCGCTGTGCACTCCGTCGGTGTGTACATTCACTTAGTGAATACTTGACTTATATGAATTACTGATAGCATAGCCTTGATTCATCAATTCTTTGAAGTCTTTGAAATTATTTTCATGACCATACAGATTATATAAATTTGACATCAATGAAAATACAATACATTAACTGATTTAATGCCTTGCATGATCATCAACTTAACATCTTCAAACATTCAATCAGTTACATGTCATCAATCTCTCCCTTTGGCATTGATGGAAACATACTACATTATCATACTATACTATTACTAATACAATATGAAATATATAGTTTCATCAAGCTTTCCTAATGTAACTATTACAAATGTCGTGCTTTCGATGAGCTCAAATAGCTTTGATTTGATTCTTGCAGCTTTCTTTTTGTCTTCAATCCCTTCACTGGATAGATGTAGAATCTTTCTTTCTCTGATGTGATGCGTTCTCCTTCTGTGTCAAACTCTCTCCCTTTGACTATTCTCCTTTCTTTGATGTCTCTTGTCAGCAATTCTTTTCCTTTGTGTGTACTCTCCCTTTTTTATTACATCTCTCCCTTTGGGTACTTTGATGGATATAATCTCTCCCTGAGATGCTAATGGATATAATCTCTCCCTTTATCTGTATGATAATGAGATATTTCTCTCCCTTAGGTGATAAGAAGTGATAATGAATATAATCTCTCCCTTTGACAGCAATGCTAAACAAATATTTTTGACAGTAATTCCAAACAAATCCTTTCTATCCATAATATAATCCTTGAATTTCCCAATCCATCAGTAATAACTATAGTGCTCAAAGTAGATAAATACCTTGATGTTTATATATTTATCTTTGAAATCCATCTCTCTTCTTGCATCAACATGAATGATATTCTGATAATATGCAGGATGATGCAGCCTTCTAGTCATCTTATTGACTAGTAGACAAGGGTTTGACCCCTAGTCTCTTTCTCAAGTACTCAAATGCATTCTTGGGCAGTGGCTTGATGAAGATATTGGACAATTGTTCCTTTGATTTCACATACTCAAGTATCACCTCCTTTTCTTGAACTTGTTCTCTTAAATAATGATACTTGATGGAAATATGCCTTATTTTAGCATGCATTTCTGGATAACTGTTTGTGTAGACGTCCAAAAATATTAATATTATTATTAATATTAATTTCCCTCCTATTCCTCTAACTATTTAATTCAAATCAATTAAATAGTTTCATTTACCAATATTTTAAACACTATTCTAATGTATTTTATTTAAATA